>CM043016.1:24177142-24503791 GCA_023690525.1 Holotrichia oblita | reverse complement strand
GTCCAGAATAAATGCAATGGAGATGAAACATCTGAGAAGAATAGCGGGGAAAACAAAATGGGATAGGATCAAGAACGAGGACATCAGGGAAATAACAAACTAAGAACCAATAGCGAGGAAAATTTCAGAAAAAACAACTGAACTGGTACGACATCTAGTGGGATGAAGACAAATAGAATGACGAGAAAAAATAATGGAGACTGGTTACTCAAAAAATAGAAGAGGAAGACCTAGAAGAGGATGGGTTGATCAGATAAGAGAAATGGGGGAAAGAAAGAGAAAACTTAGAAGAAATGAAAGCAATGGCGAGAGAAGAAGAAGAAGAAGAAATGCTCTAAATAATAAATCAGGAAAGTGGATGGTCCAGCACTGGTGGGTCTCGAGGAAATCTGGCAGAAACGTCCTTTTCGGAGAAAATGGAATTTTCTGGCGACTTTGGAAATAACCTCAAACGACTCTAACTCGTCTTGTAGATTAATCTACTTCTCGCTTTGAATGAAAAATTGATAGTGGAGAATCCTTCTGAACTCTGGAATTATTGATCATCTATAATATTCTTGAAAAGAGCTTTTCTTGAAGGTGTCAAGATAATAAAGTCAGCCAGTTTCGCCAGATTAGATATCAAACAGATGGGATGGCAGTTCTGAGATGTTTTTTTACTTGGATCTAACGCTTCCAAACATTGGTGTCACTTGGTGTTCATCATCTCAACGAATATGATCTGCACAGAGAGATTAGGAGGTTGATAAGAGCCTCGTTCGAAATTTTATCAAATCTCGAAGCTTCATTGATTTTACGAGTTTTTATGAGGTCCTTCCTCATTGCACAGGTTATCAATGAGTTTATGGCTCATGGAGAACATGCTTCATCGATTTTGGCTTGTGATTTGGTTTAGACGCGACAAAGAGCGTGTGGGAACGCCAGCAACGTTTGAAGACGTTGAAGTGACGAAGACCCTATCAAACTCAAAAAGGAGTTTGCCAAATCTTCAGTTTGACTCGACAAGCCATTTATTTGCAGCTGAAGAACATGGCTGTGATTCAGATAAGGAAAATTTGCCAATTTGAAGTGGAATTCAAGAAACATCAAATGGCGATTTTGCATGCTTCAACGGCACATCTGCATCGTATCGTTACTGGGAACAATCCTAAACGCACGAAATCATACGCGAGGCCCGGCCAACCGAACACATCGACTCTAAAGCCGAATATCCATGGTTCGAAGGTGAGGTTGTGTATTTGTTAGGATCGGAAGGGGGTGGTGAATTATAAGCTGCTAAAATCGGGCGAAACCATTAATGAGGAACGCTACCGTGAATAAATCATCAAATTGAAGTGACACCAATTGAGGACAATTATTATAAACGAGCAATTCTTAATAGAACTATCCAGGCAAGCAAACATGCAAAGAAAATAAGAAAATCGATTTCATTTATAGAATAACAAGTCATTAATAATTATAAGAAATAGTAGGGGTCCCAAATTAGATCCCTGTACAATATCTGATGTTATAGTGAAAGAAGGGAAGAAGATTCTCCATAAACCACGTATTGTGACCTACCAACTAAATAATTTTCAAGTAAAGATACCAGTGACGAATGTAACCCATAAGGTTCCGATTTGTTCAGCAAGGTAGTGATCAACCCGGTCAAATGCTTTTAAATATCTGTAAAGATTATATCCACTTGTTGAGTGATTTTAAGGACTGTGGGGTTTAATAACAATAAATCTTGTCACCACACCACAACTTTGATTACTTATTCGGGACACGTTTTCGAAAACGCAAAAACGCACGTGATCGAAACACGTCCAAATAATTAATCAAAGTTGTGGTGGTGATATTGTTTATTGTTTCCACTAAATTTTTGTCAAACTTTGAGAAGCAAACTAGATTTGTCATGGTGGATTGACCCCTACGAACCCGTGCTGCTGAGGTGACAACTGAGGCTCAATATGCCTGTATACAGTGTGCAGCATAAATCGGGAATATTGAACATCGATTTTTGTTTTTTGAGTGTATTGTTTTTAATATATTTTCAATGGCTTGTAGTCAATTGTTTTCAATGGATGATAATTTTTTAAAATATACATGCACGTTGAAATTGTATATTATCTTCCACAGATGTCGGACAATCTACTATTGTTACAATAGTTGGTAGAGGCGTGGTAACACATTACAGTATTACTTTCACAAACACCCCAAATAAAAAAAGAAATCCACTTTAACTGCAGCTAACATTAACAAACAGCAATACGATTCCCTTTCTTCCCTTACTGCGAAGCTCTAAACTAGATTAAATAGTTCAGGAGGGGAAGTCAACTGCAACACAACACGTACACGCGTGTTGTAACATAAAACGCTGATTCAGACCGACATTTATGTAATTTATAGACATGAATTGACCGGCATATCGATGAGAAGCTCAACTGTAGTTGTCGTCCAGCCGCTTGTGAGGATTTGTGTACAATTAGGGTAATAAAGTAACCCGATTTTCTTTGTGCGACGTTTGAAATTGATGTTGAGTTTGAACTATGATTTATATACATTTTTGAATATTTTATTTATTACTTTATAAACATCAAAGACTAAATTAACCAGAAAAATATCAAAGTATCTGAGGCTGGTATTTTAAAGAATCAATCTCTACGAAAATGAATTTTCTCCGAAACCCCAGCTTAAAACGGAGGAGCGAAGTTGCCTTCAGTTGTCAATAAATCGATAATTGAAAGCAATTTAATTATGTTACCATAATCAAATTAGAAAGTTTCGAAAATAAACAAAAACTTCGCGACGGTCGCCCAACTCCCAAATCGGCAATTAAAACTTGCCTGATTGCTTGATGGCAATTCATAACGTTCGCTGTACCTTTTACGGGATTGCCTAGCGGATTGATAAAACATCAATTCGAAAGTGGAAACAAAGATTTTATGGAAAGGTGGGCGTATGTCCCGAGCTAAATTAATGAGGGAGTTTCGATTCGAAAGTTTTATGAAAATATTTATTTTAAAAGAGATTGAATTTGTGAAATATCGTGCAAGAAAAATTCGGTTTAATACTTATACGTTCTGATTCATAAAATCTAATTTTGAAATCATGTCACGTGATTTCTTTTTGCTGAAAAATAATGATGAAACATGATGGTGAATTATTGTCTTCTGTCGCTAGGCACGAGTTAGGTTTTTGCATCAATCCTGTCAGTAGGTTTCTTCCTCCTAGCAATGGTAGTCTCCAATGCAACGTCAGGCTGTCCCCTCCTGCCTTTATCTGCCCTTCACCGTTGTTCCAGTGTACTTCCTGGTGTGCTTTGTCGATTGTAAAGTAAATAATGGCAACTGCGGCCCAAAAAAATGGCTCGTTGTGAGTTGCATTAGGTGCATAGGCACTAAAAAAGACTTGGCAAAAGAATCGAAGAATAAATAGCATTTTTCCAGGTATATGCAATGTTTGAATAATCCCCTCACAATTATGGTCTGTAGCTATTGGCTATAAGTTCTTTTGTTAGTGCTCGAAGTTGAAGTAGCTGAATTCTCGATAATTCTCCTTAATTTTTAAGTTTTGTTGAATTTCAGGCGAGAACCATCAATGATAGCGTTATGTGGAAGAACAATTCAACATAAAAAGATTCTAGTGGAACATCAACATTCTCATAACGATCCCAAAAACTCCAATCAACATTACAAAGCTCGTGGTATCAGCTGTACGAAAGTTGTAACATGTTCCTTCATTTACAGGAATCAGAATTTGTCCAGGTGATGAAGGAGACCATTTTTGTTAATATCTAATCTCAAATTCGCAAACACCAAGTTAAGAAGCCGTCCATCCATATTTAATATGTTATTAAATTGAGCTAATTAATTGAATCACAGAAATCAAGTAGAAAAGGAATTGTAGAGCTATGTGCGTTGTTGTTGGTTTATTTAAAAGGAAGATTTCCAGTTCCTGAATTAACCAACTTACATCTGGAAGACAATAGATCACGGCTACAAAGAATTCATAAGAATTTAGTAGTAAGAACGGACGTGGCATAATAACAGTCTGGAAAAAATTCAGTTGTACCCAATTGAATCATCATGCTATGGAAACCATGCTAAACCTGCCCCCTTGGATATTTACATAAGGGGGAGGCAAGAATGGGGGCATATAGACTGAACTGTGGTGGAAACTGGAGAGACCAGAACACTTCAGGACACACCAGCATAACGACTGAAATCACAAACCCAATCTTTGAGATGGGAAGTGATACAATGATTCCCAAACTCTCCTTCGATAAACCCTTCAAGGTCGTCCTAGACTGGGATAAGTGGAGAGGAAAACAGAAACCAGAGGGCCAAACCCAAATCTGGTATGCAGATGTGTCAAGAAGGAACACAGGTTCTGGAGCAGGTATATATAGTGAAACCCTAAATCATAAAGAATATATGACGCTAGTGCAATATACCACCATATACCAAACGGAAATACTAGCAATAGACACATGTGCTCTAAGGGCATCAGAGACACAACCTAGGGGTCAGCTGATTCATATCCTGTCGGATAGCCAAGCGGCCCTAAAGACACTAGCAGCTTATCAGATAACCTCGAGGTTGGCTTGGGAGTGCCTGGAAAACCTAAGAACCCTGGCCAAACACAACAAGGTAACTTTGGTGTGGGTGCCGGGGCACAAGGGTGTACCAGGTAACGAAATAGCAAACAAGCTAGCAAGGAAAGGTTCTGCAACAAAATTCACCTGACCTGAACCGGGTCTGGCGATAACCAGAACTGCCATACGCGGAGCAGTGGCTGAGTGGATTACAAAAATACACCAGGCACACTGGAGGAGCGTTGAAGGGCAGGTTCACAGCAAACGAATGATGAGGCAGCCATCACGGCAGTTGACGGCGGATGTGCTGACTCTCAGCCGGTTACAGCTTAGAACAGTGACGAGCCTGTTAACAGGGCATGGCTGTCTAAGGAAATATCTACATAAGGTTGGCATCCTTAAGGACGAACCTATATGTAGACTATGCAATGAGGAGGAGGAGACAGCCTACCATGTCATATTCGAGTGCGTTGCGCTGGAACGACGGAGACTGCCACTGCTGGGACCAATTAACCAGCTGACAGATCTACCGGAAAAGGACCTACCACACAGGCTACTAAACCTAGTAAAACTAACCTGTTTACATAAGGAAATTCACTTGGTACCGAATAATACAATAGGCCACAGGCCGCGGTGTTATAAGGGCACGCTACTAAGCAAAACCCGGTCGGTAACCAGGGACCAAATCAAATCAAATTGAATCATCAAGCCATGTTTCTGACATGACAATAATGTCGGAATCGACAAGTGTCTTGATCAACTTTGCCCATCTTTTTTAAATGATATCTTCGAGGGAAGTGGCAGGCCCGTGAGAGTCCGTAACTCTCACTTACTGATATCAAGAAGTTTTTAATACTGTTTGGCGAGGAGTTAATAAATTTCTTCGCTTGTGTTTGTTCGGGTGTTTTCCTCCAGGAAGAGACCATTTGTGTTGTCTCCTATTCTTGAACTAGCTTTTGGAAACGCATTGCTTTGAAAGTTCTTCCATCATATCATTTCCTTTAGTATTGGTGTGTCCTAGAAGCCACTGGATGACCTAGGACTCTAGAGAGTTTAGTCTTAGGTCAATGAAGCCCAACCCCCGCCCCTACTACACTATACAAGCGATTCATTTTCGAATTTAGAGCTCCATTCCTCGTGGTTCGGAAGCAACACCCTGAATGGTCGCTCGTGGTGTAGTTGGACACCCATGGTGTTAGTTGGCTTGTTTAGAGCTTGTACCTCTTCACAGAGGTACATAATATTAGTCGAATCGCTTCTGTTGTGCAGAAAGCACCAACAACATGTATTTCATATGTAGATGCTGCTTGTTTATTATCCGGCTTGGTTTCTTGATCCTCTGGTTTTGATAACTAGCTTTGAACTAGTTCTGTTCTATATTTTGGACAAATTTTCTGATCTGGCTTGAAAACTTTGTTAGTCTGGGACCTCAGCTTCCTTCTTCAGCTGGTTTTTGGAAACGCTAAAGAGGTGTACTTGTCCAATGAAATGCATATCAGCGCTTTGTTTTGCAAATTCATCCGCTATATCATTTCCTTTCCATGTACTCAGAACAGGAATATCCTATTTGTTGTGGCTAGTTTCGTCGCATTCATCCGACATTCCCAGACTAATTTAAACTCGAAGCTATGAGAGGCTAGAGCTTTTAAAGCGTCTTGACTATCGATGCATATACAGGGTGTTTTAAAAAAAGTGTCGGATACTTTACCCGCTTATAGTTCTCGTCAAGGCAAACAAAAAAGATAGAGGTGATTCTAGTTTAGGCTGTAAAATAATCGTTTATTTGTAGAAACTGTCATTAATTCCAGGTTAAGCGCTGTCAGTGTCACGTTCGTCTTTTCTATTAAAACGAAATAGCTTTCTATACAAATTCAGAGATAGCCGATAGCACGGCGATTATACGCTGAAGCATTTCCTAATCGTGCAATTCCATCTGATAAATTGTTTTCACGATTACATCAACGATTATTAAGGTTCATTTATTGTTAAAAAACAGAATGCTGGACGACCAAGATCAATGCCAACTCCAGAAACTGAGGAAAATGTTCTAGCAAGAGTAGAAGAAAATCCGAATATCAGTACCAGAACAATAGCTAGGGAGCTAAACATCAATGCTTCTTTAGTATGGAGGATTTTGCGAGAACAGCTGCTATCATTTGCAACGGGTACAAGCTTTATTACCTCCGGATTATGTTTCCAGACTTTCTGTAGAATCAGATCAGCAAAAACTTATCCAAAATCAAAACTTTGTTGCTAATATTTTATTTACTGGCGAGGCTATATTTACAAACAATACAATAATGAATTTCCACAACAACCACATTTGGGTTGATGAAAATCCTCATGCTGTTATGAAGACAATATATCAACACCGATATTCTTTAAACGTTTGTCTGGGTATTTTTGGAAATTAATTGATAGGCTCGGTGTTTTTACCAAATCGTTCAAATGGCGAAAGTTATCTCAACTTTTTACTTAGTATTTTACCCCATTACTAGAAGATGTTCCCTTAATTGACAAAGTTAACCAATGGTTTTTGCACGATGTTGCACCACCACACTTTGCTGTCGCAGTAAGGCAATTTTTAAAAGAAACTTACAACAACAAATTGATAGGATGGGGAGGTCCTGTGCCATTGCCACCTAGATCCCCTGATCTAAACCCACTTGATTTCTGCATTTGGGGACATTTAAAACAGCTGGTATATTCAAGGCCAATTAATAATTTGGGTGAACTACAGCAGTGAATAGAAAACAAATGCCACACAATCAGACAAAGTCCAGAATTGTTTGAAAGAATACGAGCTTTCTTTCGGCGAAGATGTGAAGCATGTATACAAATGGCAGGTGGACATGTAGAACATCTTCTTTTGGCTGATTTTTTTGTGGAAATACGAGGGTTGGGGCAAAAGTCATGGCAACTATTTTTTTTTTTTTGAAAATACAAGTCCGGTTGGAAAATGTGACATATACAGACGAATGGACAAGAGTCATCTGTTGTTCAGCATACACACTATGCCTGCAGAACTTCCACACAACACATATAGTCTATGGCATATATTTCCTCTTGAAAAATACTTAGGGATGACCGTAGGGTTCTGGGGAGTTTAGTTTTAGGTCTATAAATCCCAACCTCTACCTCCTTGTTTGTCTTGGATCCGTCTGAGTACCAGACAAGCGATTCATTTTCAAATATAAGGTCCACCAGAGCTCCATTCCTCGCAACTTAGAAATAGAACCTTGAATGGCGGTTCGTAGTTTTTTTAGTTGGACACTCATAGTGTCAGTTGGGTTCTACCTCTTCACGGAGGTCGTCAAAATTCTTTAGGTGTCCTCTTGATTGCTACATTCAGGGGTGCTAGTCCCAGTAGCATCTCAAAAAGCAAGAATGGCAACTGGCGACAGAAATCACAAGACCGGAAAAAGTAAGATGGGCAATAAAGGAATTTAAACCGTTTAAATGTCCGGGTGTAGACGGGATCTATCCAGTCTTTTTACAGAGGGGAATAGAACCATTAGTTCCTCATCTGTGTAAAATCTTCAAAGCCTGTATTGCATGGGGATACATACCGGCAAAATGGCGAGAAGTAAAAGTGGTATATCTACCCAAAATAGGTAGAGTTGCGGACTTCACCCCTAAGTCATATAGACCCATAAGTCTGTCATCCTTTCTACTTAAAACACTTGAAAGGCTAATTGACAGACATATAAGATAAGAAACAATCAATACGCGTACCAACCCGGCAAATCAACAGAACTGGCACTGGATGATTTGAATAGACTACTCTCTAAAACCATAGAGGATAAAGAGATAGCACTGTCCGCCTTTCTGGACATAGAAGGAGCGTTTAATAACGCCACAACGCACTCTCTTGTAGAAGCAGTAGCAAGACGAGGTATCTCACCCACACTCTGTCGGTGGGTAAAGGCCAGTCTGGAAAACAGGGTGATCATATCCACAATAGGTGAAGCCACCCTAACAGCAAAACTAGGGGGGCTGCCCACAGGGAGGGGTACTGTCGCCTCTACTGTGGGCAAACCTAGTTGATGAGCTGCTAGAGGAACTGTCAGCCAAGGGCTTTCATTGCCTCGGATATGCAGACGACCTCGCAATCGTAGTGAAGGGGAAATTTGCAGGAGTGATTTCTGAACGAATGCAAACAGCCCTAAATATTGTGAACAATTGGTGCATTCGAGAAAGGCTGTCTATTAATGCCATGAAGACACAGATTGTTGCATTCACAAAAAGAGACCTTAGGGAGCTTAAACCGGTAAGATTAAGGGATATAGAAATCCCAGTGGCCAAGGAAGCAAAATACTTGGGAGTTACCTTTGATCAAAAACTCACCTGGAATACACACATACAAAAGACATGCAATAAGGCATCCATGGCCATCGGCAGATGCAGAAAATTGTGTGGAAAAAACTGGGGATTAAACCCAAAAATGACCTTATGGCTATACACAAGGGTAATCAGACCTATTATAACATACGGGTCAGTGGTGTGGTGGCCGAAGACCCAACAGGCCGGAGTACAAAGGCTAGGCATGTGCATCAATGAGAACTACTCCAACATCAGCTATGGAAGTCTTATTAAACCTACCACCTCTACATATCCATATACAAAGAGAAGCAAGGTCTGCCACGTACAGGCTGATACAAAATCAAACACCCATCACACACAACATGGGAGAATATATCAGGTTGATTAAAGAACTCTAACCTGTTTAGCCACAGACGTAATGGTTCCAAAATACAACTTCAACAAAAAATATCCATATACAAACGAGAGCAATGGAAAGGTGGCTCTCCCGTTAAAGCCTCTCTACACTGGTATACAGACGGCTCGAAAACGGAACAAGGTGTAGGAGCCGGAATACAGTTAAACCAAGAACGGAAATCAGTTTAAGTCTATCGAAGGAAACGGAAGTTTTCCAGGGAAACAGTTGCGATTTACTATCAGAGAAATATTAAGATTAAAGAACCAAAAACCCATAGCCATCTTCACTGATAATCAAGCGGTGTTTACCCAACAAAGATCACATCAAAGCTGTTATGGGACTGGTCCACTAAATGAACTAGGGGAACAGCAAGGTGACCCTAAAGGGTACCGAAATGATTAAGGCTGAAAGATGATGCCCTGGCCAAAGAAGGAACATCTAGGCCACTCATTGGACCTATACCATCGTGTGGAACCACGAAAAGGGAGGTAGCCAAAACCATGGAGAAATGGTCGGCAAGTAAATCCCTCGAATGGTGGAAAAGCTCCCCAGGACAGCGGCAGGCTAAAGAATTCATCAAAGAATACATGCCTAAATACACCGAGGACCTTCTGAACAAAAGCAGGAGAACGGTCAGGCTAGTTGTAGGCCTTTTAACAGGACATAACAGACTCAACAAGCATATGAGCAACCTTGGTCTAGCGGAAAACACCATGTGCAGAATCTGTCAGACAGATGAAGAGACCTCGCAGCACATTCTGTGCCAATGCGAGGGACTAGCCAGATTGAGGCTAGAGTGCATTGGCGAACCATACCCACACGCGGCGAGCTACATGAAGACCAACCCGGCAAGGCTGGAAAGCTTTATAAAAAAGGCTAAGCTAGACCAGGTGGTCTAGATAATAGGGAGCTACAATAGACCTATGGGTCGCAGTAGCAAGAGGCCACATAGCCATCCTACTTAATTATCTATCTGTCTATCCAGTAGCATCTCCATTGAGGTGGTTGGCAGGTGCGCATCGTACTTGCGTGTCGTATCCAAACATACTAGTCGATTTTGGCAAAAATCTCTTTCACTAGAGACGTATCAAGGTTAATTTAGTCCATACTAGTTTTTCAAGATCTCAAACTTTTTTTATAATAGTATATATATCTGCATCAATAAACATACAAATACGGCGATTCCTTTTTTCCCTTTCTCTATCTTTCTCTTCTATATACAGACGACAAACTTTGTGCAAAACCGTACAATATTTTTATAAAAGAACGGACGGTTTTTTTTTTCGTACCTTTCCTCCTTACAATATAAGATTTATGAGAAGTCTATCCCGACCGAAAATCTTCCCCGGCTTAATACCAAACTCAAACAAAATGTCTCTACCGGAAATATTTTTTCTCGGACTACGAACGCATGATCTTATTTTCGTTTCGTCTTCCTCCTTCGGCGTTATATAATATTCCGGGCTGGTTTCTGGATATACAGCTATACATATTTAAATCGTGCAAAATAAAAGGCTTCCCTGAATTTCTTATTTTTCTTAGATAGTATTTTAAGACGGATAAAGCTTTTGGGGAAATTTTTATTGATAATTCATATTTTAGTAGACGTTTCCTTGTCAATATTTCTTTCGTAATCCGCGAACGCCACAATTAACCGCGAAAACTTCCAATAATCCGATTTCCCCCCTCCCGAAAAACACCTGCTTTCCCATTTCAATTATAACCGCATTTAGTTTACATACATTCATGCATTCCGACGATATAGACTAACTATCAAAGCTTCCTAATTCTCCGCAACGCGCACCTTTTTCCCGACCACCTCCTTTAATGTCTACTTTCCCCTTCATTGGTCTCGGCATTGATCCGCTTTAATCCGCTATAAGTAAACGCTTCCGAGCGCTCTAGTGGCGACCCGATGCCTGTTTTACGGGATCCTGGATACAAGCGGCAAAGAAGGAATATCGCATAAGGGAAGGCTGGTTACAAAGTCCGCATTGGAGGAGCGTCAGCGTCTCTATCCTTAGTCCGGAAGATCGCCTTTGATCACCCTCGAAATCGTTACAGGCGGTAGTTCGCAAGAAAGTAATACATTATGGGCGCCTTAGTTGTTCAGAAAAAGTGCTGTGCTTATAGCTGGTACGATGGTAGAGAGGTGGAATCGCTATTAAAGAGAAGTTAAAGGGAGATATAACCTGCTCGTTATCGCTCAGAACAAAATTTAGCTTGAAATGGAGGGATTGACGTCATCCGAACAGGTTTCGACAACGCTTCTTTTTAACATTTCACGTCGTTATTGGTTATTATCGAAGAATAAAATTTTAAAAGTGCGTTGGTGTAGTGTTAGTTAGAGGAGATAATGATCAATGGACGTATTAGTCGAAATCCTTTATAGGACGATTTAGCGAAGTAAGAATTCAGATAATTTAGCATACTACCTTCACGTACTAACCAATCAAGTTCAGGTTTAACAACGACAGCACAATATACAAAAGTTGTTTCAACGAAGTGAGGAGATAATGGGAGAATAAGTCTGTCTTTTGGGGCAAAGCCAGAATTCAAACTGGATGCCAGAACAGAAAAAACGGGGAATACCATCTTCCCCAGACATATCTAAAATTCAAACTGTGACATTTGAGGGGCAAAATTTACTGTGTAAAAAAAGACTGATTGAATTGGCAGCCCTGTTATCGGACATTTTAACTTCTGGAATTGGTAATGCCTAGTTCGTATATCAATCGACGCCAAAAGAGGATCCAGTAGTGTTGATCAATTGATGCTTGGTCGAAATTAAATTTTAACCAATCAGAATGAAGTACTAGGTAGCCACCTTCAACTGTTAGTTTCTCTCGGATGCGACCGCCGTAGTTACAGACGTATTGGTAATCCAGTTCGATAACCACAAACTTCATCAAATATGTCAATGTCAAAATAGAGGTATTTGATAGTTTCTGCTTTCTCAGTACAACGAGTGCAGGTCTTAAATCAACTTCATCGCCAAGTACGTATGGTTTTTTTATTGCTGATTTCTACGAAATGATCCTGAAGACCCTCGTTTTTTGTCAATATTCTTTTTACGGATGAAGCCGGGTTCACACGAACTGGGGACGAAAATTTCCATGCAGTAGGAGAATCTGGACATCAGGCACGTATATGCAAGCCTTAAATCAACTTGATCATCAAGTACGTGTGGTTTTGTGTCGATAGTTTCCACGAAATGACGCTGAAGATCCTCGTTTTCTTGCCAATATTCTTTTTTAATAATAATAATAATAATATGATCGAGTTCTTAAAAACCGTCAGTCAAAAGGGTGACATGTATGGCATTTTTGGAAAGTGCTCTTTAACATAGGAGAATAATATACAGGGTGTTCCATTTGAAAAACGTAGAGTAGTAGTCAGATTTACAAAACTCGATCACCATGTATAATGGTGAATAATTTCAAGTTGAGTGTAGGCCATTATTTTACTCAAGAATATGGCACATTCAATGATACACTTAATTTTTTAATATTCATTTTCGATTTTGATATAAAGTTGTCGAAATTGGAGCGTTCTTTTCAACTTTAATCGCTTTTCTCTCCGCAACCATGGGTTTTAGACCCAACTAATGTTATATCAAATTATTATTAGTATTAATTAGAAGAATCGATTGGAATATTCTAATACTGAGTGTTCCATTTTAAAAAACATAAATTTGGTTCGTCACCCCACCCTGTATAAAGAAAATATTTTTAAAACGTAGCCCATATAGCCATCAATCAAATTCTGAAAAGGTTTTTCGAAATTCCTCATCGTTTAATTACAATCGTCCACCCCATCTTGGTTGCACCACCCTGTTTATAAAACTAATCAATACGATCACCTGCATATTTTTTTCTTTTCATTTCTTTCTTTTTTGAACTTGTCTCGTGTTGCGTTTCTAACAGAAGGAGGTAGAGATTTTTGAACTTTGGACAAGTGTGTAGATGGCGGTAGCAAACATTTATTTTCAGTAGCTCTAGTTTGGTGATTGTGAAGCAGGTAATATTTTTTACTAAAAATGTCATCATAGTTTAGTTTTCACAAATATTGGACATTCAAAAACATAGAGGCATAGCAAAGCAAGTATATTATTATTTTTAAATTCATAGTAACAAGTCCGTCTTTGATTTAGATTAAAGCTGCTTTCTATTTGTAAAATTTCATCATGATTTGCAGAGCGTGATCAAATATTTATTAGGAACATGTTCAGCAACTAGCACTAACCACTTTTCTTGCTTTTCCAAGTGTTCTTTTATGTTACTTTTCAGCACTTCCTCAGATTTTGCCTTTACAATCGACGAGGAATCATCAGCGAACATAACTGTTAGATTATTAGTTGCATTCGACAGGTCCTTGACATATAAAAGGAACAGCATTGGTCCTAATATGGAACCTTGCGGAACCCCAAAAGTTACTTCTTGCCATTCAGATTTTATTTTTCTTCCATTTACGTCTTGGATGACAACACACTGGTGTCTCCTGATTCTATCCATTCATATGAAACTTCAACGGATTCAAGCTTGTTTAAAAGAACAGAATGGTGCACACTGTCGAATGCCTTGGACAAGTCCATGAATAAACCAACTACTTCTTCTCTCTGGTTGAGGCCGCATACGATTTCGTCGTACAATTGAAATAAAGCACGGTTTGTATATCCATTCTGAGGATTATTTAATAAATTGTAATTTTTGGCAAAATTGAGTATTCTATTCAGAATAAGTTTTCCAAAAATTGTTGCTAATCAATCGTTTTGTGGATGAAGCCGGGTTCACACGAACTAGGAACATGCTGCAATTCAGAGGTTGGATACATTTTTCATTAAATATATAGATTGGTGGATTTTTTAGAGGAATGTGGCTCCATAATGATGGAGATCCAATCAGATTGCCGTTGAAGAGAATTTAAATCAAACATTGCCACGTAGATGGATAAGAAATGGCAGACTTCTTTTATGATCTGCAAAAACCCCTGATTTAAATCCTCTTGATAAAAAGAAGACAGAAAGGCAACGTATTCAAATTTTGATTCTGATTTGCTGTGGAGCACAATGTAAAGTGCTGTTTAAAAAAGAGAATAGAATGGTAGTAGATGACGCTAGACGAATTGCTCTCTCGCGATAAATATTAAGTAAAACACCTTATCTGGCTAATTATAGAATTAATCATATCGGCTACTGATGAGGTTACAGAAAGCCGAAACACCTGTATACATAATTTAGATGTGTTGAAGGTTGCATATCAAATCTGTTCAGCGACAGCTCAATAACTTATTACAAATCTTTCAGCTTGCGCAAGAAATTACTTCAGGATTTAATATCCAAAAAGCAACACATAACAGGAGTTTCTATAGATTTATTTCGAGCCTCCAATAGACTGCACCACCAAATTGGAAGAAATGGATATCCTCTATCCACTATACCTACTATAAATTTTTACATTATTTAATACTAATAAACAAGAAATTAATTTATCAATGATGAAGCCGGAACTTTGGGAAAACTTTTTTGATCTTCCAGATGGAAAAGTTGTAGAAAAAAAAAGCACAAAGAGAACAAATTCCATTAGGCTAGGCATGATTACGACTTCGTAACCGGCTCCCTTCATCCAGCATCAGCATTTCCCATAAACAACAAGATTAGCGAGAGCGTAGGGTGAGGCCGCAGACAAGGGGATGCATCGTGCAGTCCGGGATAAATGTCCGGAATACTAAGTAGGCGTACGTGCGTTACTGCGATGCCATTAGGCAGAAACGGTAACGCAACAATTACATTAGTGCCCGTTTGATTGTGCGACACACCAATTCACACCAAATCATGACATCACTAGACCCCCTTTACCACCCACCCGGCGCCCCTGATTATCCGGGCTAACAAGCCTAACTGATCGCAATGCGTTCGGCATTAGCAGTCTTCTGTGACGACGTTAGCCTGCCTTGCATTTTCCGAATGATTCCCGCACTATGCGGTAATTAAATCACCCGCATACGCTCCCCACGGGAGTTAGTTAGTAGAAAGATCAGTTAGAATTGATCTAGTGTAGAGGGGTGTCCGATGGCGTGCACACAGAAAAACTGATCACTCGAGTGTTACGAGCTTGAAAATAAAACTGTATTACTCCCTTATTTATATCAGACAACATGTCTTAACTAGATATGAACTGGTATACAGCAAAATCGAACGCTACCAAGAGAGAAAACGAGAAAAACAAAAGCGAAAAAACAAAATAAAACGTATAGGATTATCGATAGTGTAACGGAGGCGAGCACGTACTGTTACCATCGTCTTCGAATAAGTCCTCGTATTACAAAAGGGAGAGAACGTTGCTTCGACTTTCCTGAAATCCAATACGGCCGTCAGACGGATTCCGAAGGAGTGAAAGGGGTGGCGGGACCGAAGGGATCCGTACAAAGGTCCTCGTAGGACGGGATGGAGGTTTACGTCTTATTACCGTAGAAACTGGGTCTCCCCATCTTCTATACACACGCACGCAGAAGGATCCCGTCGGAGGAATTCGACTGTAGCATCGGGCCCAAAAGGGTTAATTTACGTCGAAATTGTCAAACGATTCGTTTGAAATGGAATAGTTGTTGGTCGCTAAGTGTACGAGGGTGTTATGATCTCTTCGTTTGATCGTAAACGTGCGTTAGATAGGTTAAATGAAGTGCTTAACCTGCTTGATAATACAGGTGAAGAATAAAACAAGCGGGAGTCTATATATAATAGAGACTTGAGAGGAAGAACAATCTAAGGGGATCATCTGATACATATCCTATCGGATAGCCGCCAGGTGGCGCTAAAGACATTAACATCCTATTAGATAACCTTGAAATTAGTTTGGGACTGCCTGGAAAACCGAAGAATCTTGGCCAAACATAACAAAATCACTTTGGTATGGAGAGAGGGGCATGAGGGCATATCAGGCAACGATATAGCAAACAAGCTGGCAAGAAAGGGTTCTGAAACAACATGTGGTGATAACCAAGATCGCGATATGTGGTGCAGTGGCTGATTGGGGAAACTTGTCTTTTATAATGGTTTCTTGCTAGTATGTTTCACTTAGAGGTGTTCCACAAGACTCTAATCTAGGACCACTATTTTTTATTATATTTATCAATTATTTGCTGCCATTGTTTTTCTCGTATCCTGTTCTTGCTCATGGCGACGATGTAAAGCTGTACTCCAATATTTTTTACCAGAATGACGTGGACAATCTACAAGATGACATCAACAACCCAGAATTTTTCTTTGAAATGGGCCGTGATACGATGGGAATAAATTAGCATCCTATCAGATAACTTCGAAATTAGTTTGGAACTTCCTGGAAAACCTAAAAACCCTGGCCAAATACAACAAAACCACTTTGGTGTGGGTACCGAGGCATAAGGGCATACCAGGCAATGAAATAGCAAACAAGCTGGCAAGAAAGGGTTCTCAAACAACATGTGGTGATAACCAAGACTGCGATAGTGTAGTGGCTGATTGGGGCACAAAAGTACACCAGGAGGTACACTGGAACAATATTGAAGGGCAGATACGCAATACGGCTGTCTAAGGAGATACCTACACATAATTGACATCTTTAAGGAGAAGCCTATTTATAGAATATGTAATGAAGAGGAGACTGACTTCGGTTGCAACACTGGATACATGGACTTCACACCATTGAAAGGAAGATAAAGAGAAAAACTGTTGACAAACAAAAAAGAGAGAAAACGGAAAAGAGACGAGAAACAAAACGCTCCTTAGAACCAACGCGGCTCCACACCACAAATCGCTGAATAAATTCCTCCATGATCGTTCAGTTCTACTCTGAAAATGAATAAAAGGTACCTAAGCCTCTTTTTCGCTGCAGAATCAAATCTTCAAGCTGAGAAATTGACAGTTCTGACTATAGCTAAAAAATCGGTAACGCCAACACCACCCCATTTAATTAACTCGGAACACCTGTTTCGAAGTCTCATGGTCCCTCATCCGATATTTTATCTGTATCATACGAGAGCTCAGGGTTCAAAATCAGGCCGACAATAGCATGAGACTTTCTGATGTCCAGCCTGGATGAGGGGCGGTCGAAATCCAGACCTGTGTTAGAGAATTGATTATGTTACTATTTTAGGAAAGTTATTTAGCACTAAGTCAGTGTCCTACATCTAAATGAACGACGAAATGCATTCGCAATTTCGCCTGCATAATGATATACAACATATACAGGGTGTTTTCTAAGTGAATGTCAATATTTTAGGGGACGATTTTGTGGTCTATTTTAAAAAGAAAACTTCATATGATCGTATGACTTAAACGTCTTAATTTTTGAGATACAGGGTGGTAAAGTTTTCAAAAATAAATACTTTTTCGTTAATACCTGTAATACCACTTTAGTTATTTTAATGAAATTTGTCATACATGTACTATGTATCAAGAGGCCTTATTGAGTGCACCACATTTTTTTTTAATTTCACCAGTGGCGTTCGTACGAAACTTCAGCTACCTATTTTGACAGACATTGATGGTACGCCACTGATTTCTCTTAAAATTAAAATTATTTCTAAAATCGCCAATGATTTCTAAGCAAATTTGGTCTGTTAAATTTTTTCAATCCGATGAACCGTTTTTGCTTAAAAAAATAAAAACTAAAAGAACATCTAAGAAAAAAAATTACATTGGAAAAACGTACTAACAAATCTAAAAAAAGTAGAAGAAATTATTATTGCACAGCCAGGAAGCAATGGGAATTTTCCTCTGCATTATGGTACTTGAAGCGGCTGGATATGGGATTTAGCGATGCTGTAGGAGGAACGTAATGAAAGAAATTAGAAGAGAAATCAGCCACAGCCACGACCCAATAACAATTGGAATAAACGCAAAAACAAGTGCCTACTAATAAGTTTTGTTCAAATGGTCACTTTGGAAGAATTTAAGAAATTACACGAGGACATTAAGGTAGAATTAGTTAGAATTAGACATTAGAATTAGTTAGGGAAATTCAATTTTTTTGTAAAGGAATAGATATTCTTATTAGTGAAATAAAAAGCATTTTGACAGATAGACTGGAACTACAGACCAGAGACAGAGTTTACTTAAAAATGATGATAAGACACATTTAATTAATTATGTATTTTAAAAAAACCCGTCTGAAAATGCGAAAGTAAGGCTAAATAGAGCATATGGTTCTGTTAACGATTTAATAAAAGATATGCAGGACAATTTTATAACAAGATAAAACTGCTAACACTCTTATTAATCAGTTGCATCATTCCAAGCAGTCACGACAGTCTATAAACGGATATGGTCAAGAAATAGAACAATTACTTAGCGACTTGACTTTAGCACAAGATACTAATTTGTTAAAAATCTTACGTTCCATAAACGAGAACATTGCCATTAAGCCTTTTGTAATGGTGTGAAAAATCGAGAACTTAGAACTATCCTTAAATCTAAAAACTGTTCCATTTTAAAACAAGTAATTACTGCTGCCATAGATGATGAAAGATAATGTCCTTCGTCATCTGATGTTTTTCATTACAAAACTAATCGTATACTTTTTTCAAAACCTTTAATCGGAAACGAATTCATTAACAGAAGTATATAAATTACAATCAATGGTATTTCGGGTTCCATTAAATCACATGGGGAAGTTAATATTACTTTACAAGTAGAAGACATTGAAATTAATCAGGAATTTTTAATCATGAATGATATTGGATGTGAAATGCATGGCATTCTAGCTTCTTATCCTAAATACAAAAGACGAACGACTACTACACAAAAATTAAACAACTTTGAAGCATATTAACTTCGAAAAGAATGAATTGTCTTTAGACAGAGTAATTAAAGTATTAGATTTAATAAATGTAAAAAACTTAAATAAAGCAGAACGAAACGCTATTTATAAAATTTGTGCAAAATATGCAGATGTAACAATAATATTAAAAAAGATGCAAAAGTACTCGCTTATAATCTGAATATTTCACTTGCAAGTCGACTCATGAGTCATACTCGAGCATGAGAAGGAGCCGTACGTAATGATTGATCTTCAAAACGTAGAAGATAACTACAACTGTATTTATTGCAACAATCTTGTCAATCAAAGTAAAAGCAAAGAGAATTGGATGATGTGCCCCTCATGCAGTTATTACCTGTCGTTCAAACAGTACAGACGTGTTTATATTGCGTGCGCAGACAATAATTCAGTATTATAATAAGCGGTAGGTGGGTATTAGTACTCTGCCGAAATGGTTTCACGTTGTGCGAAATATGAAATAGACTTAAGAAGTAGAGATAGATATGTACAATGTAACGGTTTTTGTGAGAATTTTTTCACCAAGGTTGCGCTGGTTTATCGGATATAGTATTTAAAGTAATTACTGAGAAGAATAACGTTTTTTTTGGTCTTGTGATACGTGCGGTATTGGGAAAGGATGTTCTCTTAGAAAAGTACTCACAAGTTTTGAAAATGCATTCAATCAATTATCCTTGGAAATAAAAAATCAAAATAGCAAATCAGAGACTGATGTGAAACTAACGTATGCGGACAAACTAAAAAAATCGGAACCCGTACTAGTGATTAAGCCGAAAGTGGAGGGTCAGTCAAGTACTACAACAAAAAATGAACTGAGAAGGTTAGTTGACGCAACTGAGATAGAAATATCAGGATTAAAAAGTGTTAGCAATGGAGGAATTGTAATTGAATGTAAAAATACACAGGCAATATCCAAACTAAAAGAGGAGGCGCAATCAAAGTTAGGTGAAAGTTACAACATTAATGAACCACGAAAACGGAGACCGTGTATTAAGATAATAGGAATGAGAGAAAAGCGAAATATCGTGGAAATAGAGGAGAAGTTAAAGGTACAAAATAAGTTACTGAATACTAAAGATTCGTATATAAAAGTTTTACATTTAGCAGAGATGAAAGCAATCCAAAATCGACCCGTTAGATATTTTGCATATGTCGAAGTTGATGCAAAATCGTATAGCAAATTAATGGAGGAGAGGGAAGTAAGAATTGGATGGGATGTCTGTAAAGTATTTGATGGTATTACTGTAACAAGATGTTTTAAATCCTACTTAACAAATTTGAGCCACTGACATTATCTGCATTGAAACGTGTAGTTACTTCTGTGCAAAAGAAATCCAGTACTGATGGTATTGATCCCATTATTGTTGGAGATGCTTTCCCTGTTATCGGTGAAACATTGCTGCATATAATTAATGAGTCCTTTACAACGGGGGTCGTTCCGAGAATTTGGAAGACATCTACGGTTATTCCTATACCGAAGGTGAATAATGCTAGGAAGTGTGATAATTTCCGACCTATTAATATGATGCCCTCTATGGAAAAGATCATTGAACAAGCTGCTAAGCAACAACTGGAGGAATTTATCGAAAGAAATAAAATTCTAGCAGACTATCAGTCCGGATTTAGGAAAGGCCATTCATGTGAAACATCATTGAATTTAGTACTTGCAAATTGGAAGGAAGAAATAGAAAATAATAATAAAGTAGTATCAGTTTTTCTTGATCTCAAAAGAGCCTTTGAAACTATTGATCGAAATCGATTAATAAGAAAACTTCACAACTACGGAATACGAGGGGTAGCCCTTAAATGGTTAGAAGACTATTTAACCGGAAGATCGCAAGTAACTAAATACGAAGATGGAATATCAGAACTCAGAGAGATTACTCTGGGGGTCCCGCAGGGTACGATTTTGGGTCCACTATTGTTTATTTTGTATATTAACGACCTGGGTACGGTTTCACAGGATTGCAATATCAACCTTTTTGCGGATGATACACTCGTGAGTGTGTATGATAGAGATTTTGAGAGGGCTGTCAGGAAAATGAATCATGAACTAAAAAATATTTCTAAATGGCTGAAAATGAATAAACTTAAGCTCAATACTTCAAAGACTAAAGCTATGGTAATTGGGACTAGGGTTAGTGATAGGACTAGTGTGATAAATTGTGGTATTTCTATTGATGACGTACCTATCGACTTTGTGAAAGAGATGAAATATTTAGGGGTAGTAATAGATAATAGTCTATCATTCAAGAGTCATGTAGATTTCATAGTTAAGAAAGTAACTAAGAAAATTAGTTTTTCAGGTAGGATTAGCACTAAGTTGAGAACATGGACAAGAATATTAGTGTATAAGACAGTCATTGCCCCCACTTGGAATACTGTGCGTCAATTTTACTACTAATTGGTGAAGGTGAGATGTATAAATTACAAAAATTACAAAATAGGGCAATGAGAATAATTTTAGGATGTAGTAGATATACAAGAGTTACATTTATGTTAGATATGTTGCAGTGGCTTAGTATAAGACAAAGAGTTTATCTTAACAGTTTAGTTTTAATTTATAAAATAGTAAATAATAAACTTCCTGAATACATGAGTAGATTTATTGCATATAATAGTGATATTCATATATATAAAACTAGAAATGTTAATAACTTTAGATTACCGTTAAATAGAAAGTCTTGCTCACAAAATAGTTTGTTTTATAAGGGATTGAAATTGTACAACGAAATGCCAGATAAGGCTAAGCAGGCGGGTAATAACATTAGTATATTTAAGAAGTTTGTTAGTATTTATGTAAAAATTAAGTTAATGTATAATGTATGTACTATTTGTATGTAAATCATCCTAAGGATGAATAAAGTTTATTATATTATTATTATTATTATTATCCTTATTCGGTATTCGATTGATGATCAAGATCCGTGAGCCCTCGAATCACGTGTCTCGAATAATTAATTTAAATATTCTTGGCTCATATTGAAGTTAAGAAATCTTGAATCTGATATGGATAAGTTGGAAAACAAATTTGTACAAAATTAATGTCACTCTTAATGTCGTTTTACGATGAGGAGATGCTGTATAAAATAAACCGAGACCAAACTCAATTTCGCGAATTCGAAAAATCTTCTTTATATAAAAAGAAAAAAGAATTCAGTTCCAACCCACCGCAGAACTCCGGCAAAGGCTAAAAGAAGAAAATACAATTCGCCGAACGTAAAAAAAGGAAAATTCAACTCAATATAACCGTTTATATTTGAAAAAGGAGGGCGACGGCGAGGGGAGAGAACTAATATTTGACTGCGAAAACTAAAGCGCACGACCCTGCATCCACGCCGAAAAGGGTGCAGTGGCGTAGTGGCGATATATACCAAACACGGAAGCCTACAAAGAAAGGAGAAAGAAGAAAGAGACTACACAAATACACACCCGGAGGCCTTGTATTAACAACTTCAAAAGAATCAATCGACGGGGTTGCGTTGTCTCTGCAGCTACAGTAAGCATTCCTACCCGAAAAAATAAAGGAGAGGGTGCGGTGAGGGGAGAATACCCCGTTCCACAAAAAGAGGCACAGAAGCGAATCGATACAAACCCGAAAAAAAAATTCTAATATCCGACTCTCATATAAGATTTTGTCGGCAAACTGCAAAGCGAAAATATTGATTTAAAGAGCTCTAAGGTTACCTTGCGTGCGTGTTGATATGGGTGCCGGTGCTGCGTTCAAATATTTAAACTGCCGTCGTTTTCAGAGTCTCTCTCGACTCCCTGCCAAAACTATGTCTTTTTCTTCGACGAACTTCGATTCATATTGCGTTTCTCCGGCGTGAAAATTTCATGTCGCAGCTTTGGAAATTCGGCGTGAATTTTTAAAGATAATAGAGTATGGAGGGAGGAAGTAGGTCAAACTGGTGAAGTAGCAAGTGTTTTCCTTCGATTTCCTGTGAGAATAAGTTGTAAAAGTGAGATAGCTGTGTCGATTAACAACGAAAAAGTCGTTACGGTACATAAATACTGTACGTGTAGGTAGTGAAGTTCAGCATTATCATGCATTTTGGAAATTGGAACGAAGTAATAGACGATATAAACACCGGCAACCATCGTAAAGATGGTATAAAAGCAAGTTCCGATAGTTCCTAAACTATATTATGTATTTACGTTTTTAGCAGATCGCAAACAATGGAGAGATAGTTATGTTTTATATTAATGTAACGTGTAATTTTTTAAAATTATTTTGGTAGGCATGTTGTAAGTACAAAAGTTGGGGTTCAAAAAGGTTAACCGGGATCCTGAACACTTCCTAGCAAGATTTATTACTGTAGATGAAGCCTGGGCTCACCATTATGATCTTGAATCAAGGACAGCAGAACATGAAATGGAGGCAACACCATCCCCTGGAAAGTTTTGTGCAACAGCATCTGCAGGGATGATCATGGCCACAGTTTTTTTGGATGCCGAAGGAATTATCCTTATGACTTTTTTACCACATGGTCAGACTATAATCGGATAATATTATGCTGCTTTAATTTCAAATCTGCGTTTAACAATTCTTCCTGCCCACGGGAGCTGTGTTTGAATAGCCATAATTCATATGGCAGGCTTAAAAATTTTTGAGCAGCCACCTAGCATCAGATTTGGTCCTCATTTTCACAACGACGTGTCAATGTCTTAGGGAACTATGTTGAAGAATAAATAATTCCACCTTTTCAAAACGTTTCATTCTGTACTGTCAGTGACAGTAATATCTGAACTCTCCTCATATACGAGGTGTGTTCAGAAAATAATTGGAATTTTGTTTATTTGAAAAAATTTTTTATTTATTCGTCTACATTAATGTTGTCGCCTTCAAAATAGATTAGATATTATGCAGCATGATTATATCAGCACTTCTTCTAATCCTCGAAACACCTCTCAAATCCGATCTTTGGGATAGCCTTTAGTTCTTTCAGCGATGCGCTTTTAATGCTATCTATGCTTGTAAAGCGACGGCTCTTTAAGGTCCTCTTTATTTTTGGACAGTGGAAAAAGTTAGACGGAGCCATGTCTTGCGAATATGGAGGGTGGGTCATCGTTACAGTATTGTTTTTGGCCAAAAATTCACGAACAAGCAGGTGCGTTATCGTGGTGCAAAAGCCATGAATTGTTTCTCTCCAAATTCGGATTGCTTTACGGAAACGGCGTTGAACTTGTAGACTTAACTTAATTAACTTATTGACCGTTTGACCTCGCGGCAAAAATTCATGATGCACTATACCATTAAAGTCGAAGAACACAGTGAGCATAACCTTCACGTTTGACCGCACTAGTCCAGCTTTGACGATTGATCCTTAGTCTCGATGTCATATACGTAAACCCATGTTTCGTTGCCTGTTATAACACGTCTCAGTAATTTTGAATCGTCGTTGACTTCATTTAGTGACTCGTGAGCAACTTCCATTCGACGCTGTTATTGTTCAAAATTCAACAATTTAGAAACAAATTTTGCGCATAATATAAAATAAAATAATTTACAGATTGGTCCGAAATTAATGTCTGAAACAAATATCGGCCAATCTTGACGCATAAATTTTGCACTATAGAAGTTATAAAGTATTTTGCATTGCAGAGTTGAGACATAAGTTTTGAAGCAGACTGCATAATTATTTATTGTATTCTGCAATTATAGAACAAAAATACAGAAGACATGTAAACTCTGTCTCTCATCTTATGTAGAAAATTAGAAGAAAATTGTTATCACGAGCTCAGACAATGATTTTTTTCTAAGTACCCCTTCATATTAAAAACCAAAAAAATGCCTGTAATAAGCGCTCACAGTATATTGTTGGAAATCGCCGAACAGATGCAATGAAAATAGATCAAGTAATAGAACTGAATCAATCATGTTGTTTCGATCTATCCGATGTCGTCAGATCCATACCCTCTAGTAGGCAAGGTCGGCAGTGGCACCGCCCGAATTACACGACACAAATCAGATCGCATGGATCACCACTATGTGGTCCGGTTCTAATGCTGGACCTATTTTCATGAGCACTTATCACAAGTATGCTTTGGTTTTTTATATTATGGCATTTCTTGACTCTCTACAATAACAAATTCTCCAAGATTTAGTGACTATACCTGTAAGACTATTATTGCTCGCTGAATACGATTCCTCTTCACCTGAAAATCATTCTTCATCTGCATCATTGTCAGCCTCTATATAAAATGGTTTATTTTCACCTTCTGATTGTGGTTTCTTTCCTCAACACTACATTGTTTCTTTGTAGTTTTCTTTTGTTTCTTATTAGGAACTGGTTTTCCTGTACAGGCAGTCCCCGACTTTCGTATATAATTTGTTCTTACGAATATGTACGAAAGTGGAGGCGGATAATAAGTAATGAAAAGCACATGTACTATATATAGGCTCTTTTGTATATGTTTATTATGTAATTTGAAGAAAATATATTTATTTCATGGTAACATATGCTAACAACATTTGTATTTATAAAACGTGCGTAAGATAAAACAGAACAAAAATTTACATATTTTGGGTTAAAAATTTATCCAACGTTAACTGGACATTGGGTTTGGCTTGTTTTTCCTGGTAAATAGCCCAATGAGAAGCTGTATCTCTTTCAACTGCTCTTCGTACTTGTAAATGTCGCTCTTTATTTGGATCAGTCTCTTGTATTATATTCAAAAATTTTTCCAAGTGTAAGAAAGCTATGGAAACATCATGAACATTATTTTCTCTATTTATCATGTTCATATTTTGAATATCAATCAATTCATCATTGGTCAATGGCTCGGAGTGTGAAGCTATAAGGTCATCAACATCTTGCTTGCATCTAAGTCTGCTGTGTTCATAAGTTGGACAATTTCAGTTGTGACACTTTCAGAAGTCTCTTCAAAATCTTCAGGATCAATTATTTGACCTGGACACAATTTTTTCCAACTGCCTTTCATAGTTGACTGTTTTATTTCATCGCATGAATTTTTAATATTAATTATTGCATTCCAAATCTTGTAATTTTTCTTTTAATCTCCATTTTCACTATCAATTGTCGTGATAGGTTGATTCATTACTCTTTGCGAACAGTATCTTTTAAAAGTAGTTATTACTATTTGATACATTGGTTGAATTTCACAAGTGGTGTTAGGAGGGCATTATCTAAGATTAATAATGCTCTAAAAGATAAATTATTCTGATTTCAATATTCCCTAACAGCAGATACAAAGTGCCATTGGAACCAATTTTGAACAATAGCTACGGTTACCCAAGTTTTGGAATTGGATTTCCAAATAACTGGCAGTGCTTCTTTATTTTGACCTTGGTTTTTGGTTTTAATTTGTAATCCTCAGCTGCATTTTCACCAAGAAGCAATGTTGTTCTACTTTTGGCAACTTTATAACCCGAAGCAGTTGCTTCTTCTTTAGACAGATACGTTCGTTCCGGCATTTTTTTCCAAAACAATCCGGTCTCGTCAATATTAAATATTTGTCTTAATGAGTAACCTAAGAATAGTCTAGGACTTTTGGCGATTTGGCTTTTTAACATCTAGAAAACCAGTCTTCACCAGGTCAGCTTTCATCGCTCCAATAGTGCATATTATATAAGTTCGAAATGTCTTCATTGGCTATATACAAGAGAAAGTTGAACACAAGTATGTCCATGCATAGCACGTTAATATACGACATTGACGGACAAACATTTATTTTCATGGAGTCCTAACGTAATTTCGATTCATTAAAAATTCCATTGTCCATCCATACAGACATAAAAACCTGATTGCAATTTCAGGACACAGCCGAGCATCGAACGCGATTATTTTATTACAATATTCTAAACTAATTTCGTCCGTTGAAACAATTATCACTGGAGGACGTCCGGATCTCCTCGTCATAAATATGAACGGCACGCAATCCATCAGCCCCATCAGGACACGACCGACGACCGGCGGGATGAAATTATTTCAGCGATGGCTCTCTACGTGTCCGAATTGTGCGCGCATCGGATGTGCACACAATATCGAATATTTTCATTACGTGTGTCGTCCCCGTTATTAAATGGAAATGTATTCAAATTCCATTTTACGGATCCGTGCGCAATTCAAATCAAAATTAGTTTCCCTTCTTTAGATCTACGCGGACAGTGACGCGAATTAACATCGATTTTTTTTTGTGTGCGTGGTGTGTGCAATTCGCTGATCTGTGTTAGTGTTCGGTTGTAGCCGTTGAATGACAAAATTTTGAAATTATACAGAAAATATGAGGGTTTTATGAGGGCTTGTCACCGGGACTACTCTCTTTTTAAATCTAACCAACCTATTTTTCTATATCTGGATTTTTTTACTGATCGGCTCCGACAGGTACAACATTCGGTCAGAACCGACCGTTCTTACTGCCGTACTTACCGTACTTACGGTTCTTACTTTGGCTTTTAAACTCTTATTTTTCTTTTTCCTTACTCTTTCTTGTCCTTTTGAAGCTTTCAGGGCAATAGCATCTGCCAGTTCGTTTCGACATTATAACAGTTTTCCCTTCCTTCTTTGAACTCCGTTTTGTAGGTAGTTTGCTTTATTATAAGAATCGGTATGATCGCTTCAGGTAAGGTTTGAAAAGCTGCTGACTTTAGCTGAGAGCTCGCAAAAAATGTGCTTGGGGAATCTTGCATCCATGAGCACCCTGGTTGTGGCTCGTTAGGCCTAGAAGAAATTCCTTGGTTTTTTTTCTTCTTGTGTGGTGGCTTATTAGGCGTTGAAGAGTTAGCTGCTAAATTATTGTGAACTTGACCGCCAGTAGACTTTTCAGAGAAGCCTTCTGTCTCATCCAGCTGAATGTCAGTTGTTGCGGCTGGACAAATGCTGCACCAAAGATTGAGGATATTTGGAAAAGAGTCACTACTTTTCCTGGGTTACTTCTTAACCATTTTCCGAGTTCTTCACTGTAGTAGACACTAAGGGGTTTGAAAAATGAGACATCTAACATTTTCTCTTGCCATTTCAAGCAGCTGCAAGTTTTTTGTGTGGGTAGAATGCCCATCCAAAATAAGTGATTCTTTTGTGACTTTTGAGGACCCAATAAACTTGCGAAACCAAACCAGAAATAATTCTGCATTCATCCAACCCGAAGGGTGAACCTCACACCAACCTCCTGGAGGCAGCGCCAATTCGAACTCTTGCTGTTTCTTCTTTCTTGGGTAGATAAGCATTGGAGGCATCTACAATCCAGATGCCGAGATGTCACTGTCATTGTCTCTCCGCGTTCTGCAGATGTTATAGATCCAACTTGCTTTTTTCCTTTAAATGCTATTATCTTAGACCGACTTTTTGGGTTGATCGAAACACCAGTTTCACCAGTCAGTTTGTGCTCAGCAATATCTTTGTTTAGAAGAGAATTGAATTGTGCAACTGAAACTTTATTAAACTCCATAGCACGTGCGCCACTAGTATTTTCTGGAGTACGAATAGACAAGGTAGGATGAAGAAAGGAAACCTTTAACCCAATCTTGCCCTACTAGCCACGTGTCTTTGTCAAATCTGTGCGCCAAACAATTTTCTCAGATCTCAGATCTTTCATTGTGAGGCCAAAAAGTCTACACTCCATCGTTTTAAGATACGAAACAAGTTCTCCTTCCTGTTCTGATGTGAAAACGTTTTTATATTTTCCGATTTATCCGATTTACCTACTTTGTAGTCAGGATTGTTCTTTACCTTTTTTACATATCTTTCAAGACTTGTTTTCGGTACGTTATATTGGTTAGCTACCTTCAAAAACCCTATTTCAGATGATAAAACCGCTTCAACTGCCATTTGCATCGCAATCATGAAAAAACAGCACTATCGGTTCACTAGGAAGTCACGGCTCAAACTGTCCAAGATGGCTGCTGCGTCTTTCCAGCCACCTGTAGGCATAGTTCAACGTATGTCCACCGAGCGCTACTGCTCTCCAGCTGAGAAAGAAGAGGTTCAAGTCGCGGCATAAAGAATTTGCGGAGTCCGCGTTAAAAACGAAAAAAAAAACGCACAGTACAACATCCTTTGCATACAAGGTCTACGTTTTGCTGCCGATATTTCCAAACGCTCAGTACCTACCTAGTAGGACATCCAGTAAACATGAATGCAAACCTGGATATAGTTCGAGAAATAATGGCAACACAGCCAGAAAATTTTTCCGAAACCCTGGTCTTAGTGCTGAGAAAAGCAGAGTAGATAAAAATTTAATAAAAAAATTACGCAATTTCCCGAACAAGAGAGATAATCCATTTTTAAATCTTATTGGGAAATAGGAGATTTGGAAAAACAGTATATCAGTTTAGTAGAAGAAGTGGATAAATATAGTAAAAGAACCAAGACTGAAGAATCAGGAAGACTGAAAACAAAAAAATATTTTTTAGATAAAAGTCACCATTCCAAGGTACAGGTCTGTCTAGGATTTTTCCCAGGTACATTATCTCTCTGAGAAACTTTCATCAGAAATGTAATTAATAACAGAAATAAATATTACATTACACAGAGTGATAAACGAGGACGTCACTCACCTGGTAACAAAATATCTGAAGATGCAAAATTGTTTATTGTTGAGCATATAAATGCGTTTCCTTAGAGTGCCTTCTCATTACCGCAGAAAGAACTCGCTAAAACAATATCTACCAATTGATCTTATTGTACAGATTATGTATAGAATGTACGAGGAGAGATGCAGAGAATTGAATAAAAAGCCAGAAAAGTTGTAGTATTATAGAAATATTTTTAACACAAATTTTAGTTTGGCATTTCATAGTCCAAGGAAAGATATTTGTAATAAATGTTTCACACATGGCAACAAGACATCTGCTGAGAAAGCGTTAAATCTAGAAGAACATGATATTCATTTAAAGTGGAAAGATCTTGCACGAGAAATGAAAAATGCTATAAAAGAGAGAGCTTTAGCCGGACAATGCAATCTAGCAGAATTCGATTTAGAGGCAGTACATTATTGCCCAAAATTAAATGCGAAGGTTATATTTTATAAAAGGCGTTTAACTGTGTATAATTTGACGATATAGAATTGAGAATAAAGATGTTTGGCGCTACATGTGGCACAAAGGCGTTGGAAAACGGGGATCCATTGAAATTGGATCCTGTATTTGGAAATATCTTTGATTTTATTTTAATTTAGTTTTATTATCGCCTTGATAATGATAGCATTGCTGTTGAAACGCGTCGGTGTTTTAGTTAAAACTTGTTTGGTGTTTAGTGGGTTAAAGTGTTTAGTGTTCTACTTCTGCACCAAGAGATCTAGTGAAGAACTTGACAATATGGCTACCAGGTCCAAGGATCCGAACTTATACCATAAGGTTAGTGCTAAAATTAGGTTTATTAGCGAAGATATTAGATTTCTGAAAATTTGTAAACGTTTTTCTGTTTTTCCAAACTTTATTAATGTTACTGTTTCGAATAATTGCAAAAGTAGCGATAAAGTCATTCGTTACGCGAAAGAAAAATGGTTGCGTTCAGAAATCGAATATCTTTTTGCCAAACGCAGTAAACTTGAGATTCAAGCTTACCAACTTTGGACATTTTTAACATTAGATCTTAATGATGTTGAATATCAACTACGGTGTGATTTTCAACGGAACATGTTTATTTCAATCGATAGGAAAGTTCAGAATTAAGAAAGTTAGGTTGATTTTTAAACAATAAACATCATGTTCCGATGAATACCATTAACATAATAGAAAATCATTCCTCGCAAACTTTTAGTGAACGGGAACTTAATCTCTTGAATAAAGGATTGAAATTTGGTTTGCAGACTCGTGAATCGAATGTTGAGTGGGTTATTGCCGGGATAGAATCCTCTATCCAGCGGTTTCCTGAGCCCACAAAACAGTTCGTTAGGGAGGCCTGCAAACATACTATTTCAAAAAATTTGAAATCCTATAAATCACCTCAGAAATCCGAAAACATTAAAATCATTAAAACTTTGCGGGAAAAAGATTGTTTTTATTTGAAAGCTGACAAAGGGAACACGGTTGTTATTTTAGATAAAGAGGACTACTATGATTGGGTTAATGACCTGTTGAGTAGTGGTCCTTATAAGTCAATTTCAAAAAATCCTTTACCGAAAATGATTAGAGACGTCAACAATGTGTTTAAAGCTTATAACAACCTTGTTACTGCCGATGTTAGACGTAAGCTACATGTTTCCAATCCTGTTATCCCTAAATTATATTGTTTACCTAAAATTCACAAACCTGGCAAGTCGGTAAGGCCAATTGTTTCGGCAATTGATGCACCGACTTATAAGGTTTCCAAATGGCTGACCAATGAATTTAATAATTTGCCAATACAGCAACCTAGTTTTGCAGTAAAAAATTCGTTAGAATTTATTAAAGAAATTCAAAACATTCAGTTGCTAGAGGGTGAAATATTGATTTCATTTGATGTTAGATCTCTCTTTCCTAGTGTACCGATTCAAGACACCTTGACATACCTCGAGGACTTCTTGCTTCAAAATAGTTTGACTCAACAATGTGTCCAGGAATATATTCGCTTAACTGACATCTGTATGAAACAGAACATTTTTCAATTCAACGGGAGTTTTTATGAACAGCTGGAAGGAACGGCAATGGGTAACTCCTTGTCGCCCTTTTTGGCTAACCTTTTCATGAGCCGTTTTGAAAAGGACTTAGAATCTGAGAGCGAATACTTTCCTAGGGTTTGGTTGAGTACACTTCGCTACATTCCTTCAGATTCCCATTATTGTGTTCAACACAAAATTGCAAGCCTGAATTTTTTGGTCCACAGACTTCTCACTTTTCCCTTGAACAAGGCGAGGTATGAGAAAGAGCTAAAAATTATAAAAGATGCGGCCAAGTGTAATGGTTTCCAGCCTCAGCATATCTATAAGTTAATTAGGAAGTTTAATTATACGAAAACTGTGAAAGAATCTACGACTTTTCGAGGGGATGTTAAAGCTTCACCCGTTGTGACCCTCCCCTACGCTCCCTTTATCACTAAAGGTTTGAGTAAAATCTTCAAAGAGCTAGATCTCAGAATAGTTTAGAGTGCTGGGACTAGTTTACGAAGTCTCATCGGTAACCCTAAAGATAAAATACAACCTCTAGAAAAGTCCTGGTATTTACGAAATCAATTGTAAAGATCGTAATCAAAAATATATTGGGCAAACCAGGAGAGCAGTCTCAACTAGATTCAAAGAGGATATGGCTAATCTTAGATTTAATAGAATTGAGAAATCGAGCGTTACCCAACACATTTTTGAAACAGATCACAATATCGATCATACGAATGTGAAATTAATTAGACAAATAAACAATTGTAAGTTTCTAAATGTTTTCGAAAGTTTAGAAATATATAAAAATAAGTCATGTGTAATGAACTGTGACAACGGCCCTATCCCGCATTCGTCATTGTTTTCGTTAATCAGAAATTAATGATGCGTATCGGATTGACCGTGCATAACATTTAGGTTACCTGTATTTGTAGATTTTATTTTAATTTAGTTTTATTATCGCCTTGATAATGACAGCATTGCTGTTGAAACGCGTCGGCGTTTTAGTTAAATAATTAAATAAAAGTGTTCCAATATCTTTCACATTCTAAAAATGGTAATCGTAATCAAAGAGCAGTACCAGTACGTTTTACAACTCTCTATGTTCTGGAGATGACACCAGCGCAGAAGAAGACGATGAAAATGATGGAAACTGGCATTTTAACTTTTTTTAGCATTACATTCTGAATGTTATTTAGTTTAATAGCAATAATATTTGGGTTTTCGTTGTGGCATTATGAATTATATATTTATTATATTTATAATATAATATTTTGTACGCTCGAATAAAAATGTTCTAGTATATTATTGTTTTAATGATTTATACCTCTTCATTGCAAGTACAATTACTTTATTATTACAAGTTTAGGTCAACTCTGTAACAATGTTAGCAGTAACTTTGCAATCACCTGATGTAACTTCTTAAATTTGCATTTTTCTCAAAACTAGGATTTTGTAGTTACGTTCATGTGATGCTAAACCCTTCGGCTAGTGGTTATAATATTAATTTGGATGTATTTAAATCTCTTCTGAATGAAACTAAGCATTTATATTTGAAATTATATAGTTGGTACTACATGCATAAACTGCTGATGCATGGCTCCGACATTATTTCTTCTTTTGATTTACCTATTCGGCAATTATCAGAGAAAGCTTTGGAAGCGCGACGAAATATCGTCTAAATCACACTAGGAAATCGTCGCGTTTAAACACAAACAAAGATTTAATGACAGTTTTGTTCCTTACATCCGATCCACGTTTATCAAGCAACAAAAAAAAAAACAAAGTTTAATTGATGACGACCTTCGAAAGTATATTTCAGGCATAGAAATAACTTCTTCTGGCATCTATCTAGCTGATTTAATAAAAACCATGCAAGAAAGTGATGAAGATTATAGTGATGATGAGGATAGCAGTGACGAAGAAGAATCATTATTCGAATCTGACTTTAATTAATTTTTTTTTATTTTCTATAAATTAAAAACGAAAAAAAAACGACCTAAAACGAACGATTTTAGGACTCCATTTAGAGTACAGACACTTTGACATTTCGCTTAGAGACAATTCTATTGAGTATATATTTGACACAGTTGTAAGTCATGTTGCTAAACTCGTGAATAATATATATAATCAATAGTTCGGCTTGGGTGATACTGTCAAAGAATATTTCAAATCCCTTCTCAATTATTCACGTCGCAATTTTATTCCTAGATGAATACTCATTTAGCACACATGACTAATAGTGTGCAGCTCCACAAATGTTGCACGGAGAGAACAACAACATCCGCGGAGTAGTATACAACAGCTAAACGAAATAATACATTCATGCCACACCGGTGTATTTCGCTGCAGACACTCTCGGATAAATATTTTACATTGTTTCCAGACAAACGGAACAAGAGACCTTGGATTGAGTGACGGAATATATACTACTACATAATAGATTTCTCTCTCAGAGTTCCTTGTTCGCGTCTACACTCACTGGATACCACGTTCCATGCCGTTCGCTATAGATATATGTGTGTGTGTATACCATTGCACATTTCCACTGGGATAAGGATGAAAGCGTTTCGAGTGAAACACATCTACTACACAAGCTCTCTGTGTACACGTATTCAGTCTATTCAAGCTTCGGCAAAAACTGATTACCCTTAATTCATCACAGCCACGACTAACAATGGTAATTACTGCATCTATTCACTAGTATTTTACCTGTTAGTGTCGTATTTCGACGGTATAGGGCGGTAATTGTAAGACGACTACGATTATTTATGTCGTGGTTTTCTTTGGATAAGAGAAACTGGTGGGTAGGCTATAATTCGTACGTCAAATCGCTTCTGTATCGGAGCTAATGATGCACAACCTATTATTGGAAGCAGAGCTTGTATATTCGGTAAAAAATTAAATTTATTGAAACGAAACATTGCATATTTGGTATAGGAAAATGTTTAGAACGATGAAATGATGCAGAGACAACATGTTGGCATCTCAGAGGAACACGTTGGCCATATCCTACACGAAATTCTTGACTTGAACAAGCGTTTGGGAACGATGGGGTGATCATTTCGGAGGAGTGCCTGGCCAGGATTCAACGCAATCCAAGAGATTTCTGCATGCGTTTCGTAACCGTGGATGAGAGTTGGGTCCACCACTACATATTGGAGACCACGGAAAAGTCGAAGCAGTAGACTTTTGTGGGAGAATCAGCTCCGAAGAAAGCAAAGATCGTTCCATCGGCCGGACCACTTTTTGGGAGTATCTGCAGAAGGAAACGACGATCACAGCGATTTATTGACCCGTTTCGATGCAGTATTGTAGGAGAAACGGCCTCATTTGCAGTTCGTGAAAAAAGTGCTTTTCCACCACGACAATGATTGGAGGGCTCATTCATCCCGCATCGTCGTGGCCAAATTGAATGAGTTGCACTACGAATTTGTCTCTCATCGTCCATATTCACCGGGCTTAGCCCCCAGCAACGTTTGCCTCAAATGAGGAGGTCATCACAGCTGCAGATGATCATTTTGCAGCAGACCTTGAAACATCCTACTTTTTCGACGGCTTGAAGAAACTGGAGCACCGTTTAAGAGAGTGTACTGATCTGCGAGGAGACTACATCGAAAAATAAAAATGAAAAACCACACCAGGTCGTCCTGGTAGTGTTGTATTTAGCTATACAACCTGTGGCACTATCAAATAAGTTATTCATGTTTCTGTTGTTTTTTGGCCAAACAAACAGTTGCTGCCACTGCTACCGCTGTAGATTTCGATTCAGAAGACGAGCGATCTTCGCTTTAATCTCTTGAATTCAGCTCCTAGCTCCTAGCTGAAAATTTCCATTTTTTGTCTGAATGTTTTACTTTTTAGGGAGATCACGATGGTTCGCAACCGAAAAAGAAAAACAGACATTGGTATAACCGACCCAAACCTTATGTTGGAGGCTATTAAAAGCACATTAGATGGAGGCTTATCAATAAAACGAGCTGCAATTACTTTTGGTATTTCTAGAACAACACTCAAAAGATAAATATAAAAATGTAAAGATAGAGATATTAACTGGAATAATGTCGTTCTTGCTGATGTACCTTCAATAATGCCTAATTAGTCAACACATAGAATATTTGACAACAATGAAGAGTCATTGTTAGCTGAATATTTAGTAAAAAGTGCCCAACTTCACCTTGAATTCGCAAAAGCTAACCGTAAAAAGTTACCTCAGAATTGGGAGAAAATCAATCTGCAGGCGAAGACTGGTTATTTTTTTAAAGAAATGCCGCCATTACTATAAGAATACATAAGAAGCAACTTCTTTAGCCAGAGCAATGGAGTTCAATCAACCTGTAGTTGCCAAGTTTTTCGACAAACTTGAACAAATTTATGGAAAATATACAATGGGGCCTCACGAAATTTATAATATGGACGAAACTGGGCTAACAACCACACAAAATCCTCTCAAAGTTATTGCCCAAAAAGGAAGTAAACAAGTGGGACAAATAACCTCAGCAGAGAGGGGCAAGACGATTACCGTAGCCTGTGCAATAGATGCATTTGGCAATTCAGTGCCACCCTTTATGATATTTCCATTTGTGCTGGATAAACATTTGATTAGATTTTGGAAGGCTTCAGTTGCGTTCCCAGTACTACTCAAAATGGATAATCATGAGGCTCATGTTAGTATTGCAGCTGTAAAGTTGACCAAAGAAAGTGGCGTCGTGGTTTTAAGACTGCCCTCACATACTAGCCATCATTTACAGCCGTTGGATGAAACCATCTATGGGCCCTTGGGTCATATTTTTTAAAGAAAATATTTTTCATTTTACATTTTTTTTAGATCATGGTGGATGGAAAACCCTGGAAAACGAATCTCGCCATACAATGTAGCTGAAATGTTCGGCACAGCTTATCTTCTAGCATTCACTTCCAGAAATATAACACCAGGATTTCGTTCAACCGAAATATTTCTATTTGACAAAAATATATTGGAAAATATATACCTCAAACCAGCAATACCACAGTATCAGTTGCAGGACCTCATACTTCAACAACTGCAGCTACCTGTGAGATATAGAGGGCTGTATTTAACAATTCGAAGTTTACAAGAGATACAAATATAGAAATTTTACCAAAAGAGCCCCATGAACAAAAAACTCCGGAAAAATCAGTAGCAACCCCTAGCATGATCTTTCTATGTCCAAAAATAGATAATGAAACCACAATTAACACTCGCAAGCATAAAAGGAAGACTACTACAATATTAACCAAGCAAGAGATGAAATTAAAGTCAAGTAAGCAGAAAACTAAAGTAAAGGCTGCTAAGAGAAATCTTTGTGATCCTGGAACAAAGAGAAAGAAAACAAAAAAACTAGAAAGCGACTCTAGTGATAGTGATTGCAGCATTGTATTGGCAGATAGTGACAATGACGCCGAATGTTTAGAGCTGCATATTGAAAATGCTCAAGAAAACTGTAAGATTGGTTAGGTCTTCTTCTTCAGCGGTTGACTCATTGTCAACATATTTACCTTTGAAATTAATTAGCGCAATAGGTTTTTCTCCTGCACCACTGCAAGCGCATAACATAATTGTATTAACTCGACTTGAACTGCTAGTGGTTCGTGGTGATAGGATTCCAACACCTCCAACAATTTTAGTTTTCGAGGGATCTGCACCAAAAATCTGATCAAGATTCCTCCAAAGATTCTAAATACGTCCAGGTTTATCTGAGCTATTTAATTTTCTTCTTGATATTTCGACGTTCTGAGGTCTTTTTATTGATAGCTGGTGTCTTCGCTTGAAGTTTATGAATCAGTCTTCATCCGGAATTCCATTTTTAAACCATATTTTCAAACCAACGATCTCGGAATTTTATAGAGCAAGCTGGCTCTCTTAATACTGATTGTTCCATTGCGAATTGCTTCCAAAGCCACATGTAAATTTTCTCGAGTACAGGGGCAGACCATTGTAGTAAATTAATTTCCTGTTGATGAAATCACTCCTTTGTGTGTCTCGAATTATGGATAGCTGGATTGTCTTGCTGAAATATCTAGTTTTCGTCAGCAATTCTTCACCAAATTTTCTTTCTTATTAATAAATAAAGAAATGGAGTTTAAATCAAATTAAAAAAAAATCGCATATCCTGTAATTCAATAGACGACCATCAAGAGACGTTTGGTTAGAAGTTGTTCTGTTGTCATCGTACGTCATATTCCCAAGCTTGCGCTACCGTAAATATTTCAATTAAATTATGCCGTATAACAGTCGTTATCATTATGCACACGGGGGAATGATTGATGACGTACTAATCTGTCATAACGTGGTCCGACACGGGAGTAATACGCGAGAGAGACAGGAACACGTTGAAATTTATGACTCGGTTGCCGGTGAGTGGATTGCGGTTCCTGGGCCCGTTCCTCTGGGGACTCCCATGCGGTCATCGCCGTGACGTTCAACTCGCAGGTTGCATTATAGATAAACGAAGAATTATACGTCGCTATTGTCAAGTAGTAGTAGCAGAGTTGATCCTGCGGATTCACGTCGATATTTCATCATTTTCGAATTATACTGTAAAATTAACCGGCATACCATAATAATTTTATTAATTTTCTCACCCCCCTTAACCGCGTTCGCGGTTGATATTCCTGCTGCGCCCGTCACAATCTTCCTTCAACTTTAACGGTGTAAGGTTGTGTTTTCCATAATTCCGCCTATATAATAGAATCGGAGAATTAATGCCGGGCGTACAGCGACATCTCTAATTAAAACCGCTTACTCAAATTAAACAAAGTGCAATTACTGTAATTAGTTTTCCTTTTCGCATTTACCACGAAAAACAACCCCACGAAAAGCGCAACCACCTGCGAAACGCGGGTTCAAGGCGACGTAATTCTGGCGGTAATTTTCGTGCGACAAGGACATTTATTATCTTCATCGTGAATAATTGTTAATTTATTGTTGTTTTTCGTTTCCTTTCCGGTTTAATTTGGGAGAAATTTTGGCTTGAGGTCATTCAGTTATTAGCGAATTTAATTTAAAATATAAAAAAATTCTGTATTTCGAAGAAGAGAGTTTGATCGAGGACTACACGAGCTATCTTTTAAAAATATTTTTTTCTATACTGGGTGTTCGTAGGAATGCAGTTTCAAACTGTGTATAAAACAATTTCTGGACATAGAAGGTGCTTTTGATAGCACTGCACACGAGGCGGTCAATAGAGCTCTAGAAAACAGATGAGTCTCCACTAGAATAGCAGAAACTGAATTAGGCCAAGAAACTATTGCAATCAGTACAACCAGGGGCTGCGTACAGGATGGAGTTGCATCTCCGCTCATGTGGATGAACCTAATCTGTGACCAGGCTAGCATTGGTATATAAAGAGTCATAATCGCAAGGAAAGGATTTGGTGCTCGTCGATGGAATTTAACATCAACCCTAACAAAGCTACTAGACTAGCAGCCTTCACGAGGAAAAGGAAACTCAAACTCAAAACCGTCTAATTAGACGGGCAGAGCGTTCAGTGGAAAACAGAGACCAAATATCGAGGTTTTATGCTAAAAAATCCTGCATTGAATGCAATAGTGAGACCAATCATCACTGATGGGGCACTAGCTTGGAATAAACGAGCCAGTCCAACCACAACGAGGATGAGCCCCGCAAAAGTATCAAAATTGGCCTAGGTTTGCATTACTAGTCCAATGAAAACATGCCCAACGACTGTTTTAGAATTTGTACTAAATACTCACACTTCTTCACATCTTTATGAAGAATGTGGTTAGAAAAATCACATCAGCATCAAGCAGAAATCGAAAATCCTACTTGGAGACGACCTGTTGTGGGATATGCTCCAGGATGAGATCCCGACGAATTTCAGTCTTGGAAAAAGCTTTATCACGAGGCTAGGGGCTTCGGGAGTGGATGGAATCAAAACATGGTTCGATCAACATGGGATGAGATAGCCTAAAACAACTCTGTGAACCTAGAACTAGGACAGATTCCATAAACTCATCACCATGAGTAAAACCAACAGGACGTGAATCCTATCAGGTCACTGTCAGCTCTACTTTTTATTATTATATCTTTACTATTTGTATTGTTACATTTCTGTTTACCAAAGTCTTAGTAGTTTGAGGTGGCAGTAGATATTTTGCACCAGCACCGGGCGTACTGTAGTTGTGTGAAAGTTCTTGATCACTGAACAGTTCATAATTTTCTTGCAGGAACACAGCACACTCGGCAAGGTAAGTATATTGTTTGCGACGAATACACCTGCACATTTTTTGCAAATGGAAAATTCTGGGAGCCTCGACGGACACGCCCTAAAACACCACACCATACCGAATTCGTGAATGCACATAAGCATAGTAACCACAGAGAGTAGCATCAGTGTCAATTGAAGAAGCCAACACTCGCAGGGCATAACAAAATGACGATATTTTGGAAGACAAATTGTCGATATGGTTCTTCCAATTTAGAAATTCCATGTGATAGACCGTGGTAAGTTCATCGCTTTTATATGTCATTACTCTAGGTTCCTGTTCCTGAAATATCCAGAGAACATTAGATTTGTTTTTTTTTAATATTTAGTTTCGAATCATTATTCTGAAACCAGGATTCTAGAATTGACCTAACTTCATCGATCAAATCTTCTTTTGCGCTTACAATATCTGAACTGTCGTCAGCAAACAAGATGGGGCGATGTATTGAAACAGTTGGAAGATCATTAATATAGATGAGGAACAGTAGTGGTCCCAGTATTGAGCCTTGAAGAACACGTTGAATAACACTCCACTCAGAAAAACATATATCTTTCCGTTCTCTCATCTGTTGACATTATTCGTTGTCTATGATTCGTCAAATAACATTAAGAGATTAAGGGCGTTACCTCTGATACCTCGCAAACAATTTTTTTTTAGACTGCACGGGCGGAAGGACCGTTAGGCAAGCTCGGCCATAAGGAAGGCCTATTGTGCCCCCATGCTGTTTTACTCCTCTTAGCCAGGTTGCACTCGGACAAAGAAGTCCACAACCTGGTCGAGAGTTAGTTTCTGTCCGGGATCGTCTGGGCGCTCGACTGCCTTGCGCAGTTTTTTTGACTCAAACGGGCGGATTCCGAGAGTTTTACAGTGTCTCATGCCGGCAAGTGCATTCCAATGGGAGCAATGCCTAGCAGCGAGTTCGGATCTGACAAAGGCTTTGATGCTGCCGTAAGAGTTCCCACATGTAGGTTCTGGACTCACGAGTCGTCCGTCAGTGGCACCTCTAGCTAATTTCTCAGCCATTTCATTACCTCTGATTCCAGAGTGACCTGGCACCCAACTCAACGTAGTGTTGTGACGTTCCGCCAGTTTAACAAGAGTCCTATGGCAGTGTAACACTACCTCGGAATCAAACCTGAGAGCCTGTAGTGCTCTAAGGGCAGCCTGACTGCCAGAGATAATTTCCACGGCTCCATCCAGCGCAGGTCTGGATTGCGATTACTTCGGCTTGGAAGATTGACGCAGAGCTCCCTAGGCTAAAAGATTCACCGTCGGTTGCACCATCTCTCCAAATTCCAATTCCCGTGCCGTTAGGCGTTTTAGAGGCGTCCACAAACCAGCGAGATATTTCCCGTCTTGGTTTGTGAACGAGAGCTTTTGCAGTCTCTCTATCGGAGATGTTTACATTGTAACCTCCACTGAATCTTGTCCGCTCTCATGGACAGTGGTACTGTCTGCTATATGCAGGTAAAGATGCTAGTATGATCTCCCGTTCTACCGGAGAAACCCCTGCATCCACTACATTTTGCTCTGTAGGCCCCTAGGACAGCCTCCGAACACAGAACAGGCTGCAGCGGAGGAAGCCCAAGCATCGCCTCCATCGCCGCAGTCGGCGTCGAGGACTTTGCTGAGTGCGTTTGCCGCATAGCCCAAAATGGTTTTGTGCCACCAGACCAACGATGCATAAGTTATAGAAGGTAATATAACCTTCGTGTACAGCCAGTGTACCATCTTAGGTTTCAGCCCCCACGTTTTGCCAAACATTCCTCTACATGCCCAAAAGGCCCTCGTGGCTTTGTTTTTTACCTGTTCCAGGTGTGGCTTGTACGTCAGTTTGGCGTCCAAAGTCGCCCTCAGGTATTTGACCTCAGAAGATACGAGTATCTTTGAGCCGAATATGGTCGGACACTGAAGTCTGGAAAGCTTCCTCCTTCGAGTGAACGCGACCATAGTCGTTTTTCTAGAGTTAACAGTTAACCCGTGTCTTTTACACCACCTTTCCACGAGCAACAATTTATGGTATAGTTTTTCATAATTGATACTATGGAAAGCACTGCCAACACTCTGCTCACCAATTCGTACATTGCACTGTTGACGGATCTGCCCTTGACATATGCATTGATAACAAAGATATGGGTCTATAATTATTAATATCTCGTTTTTCGCCCTTTTTATGAATCAATTTTACAGTCGCTTTTTTGAAATCATCAGGAAATACTCCGAATGCAAAAGCAGAGTTTATCAGGTGCGTCAATTGGACTAGCAGAGACAGTAGAATGGCGTTTCTGCAATTGAAGGGCTGTGCGCCTATAATCTTGCGAAATAGAACATCAAGCCATCCCACATTCTAAACTTTCTAAAGCAGATTGGTTTAGCAAGTCAGCTATGAAGCCGAGAAATCCTCAGACACACGGCAAGATATGGGGCACAAATATATCAGAAGATGCTAACATGGTTTATTTAATCAAAAAAAATGTCAGAATATCATTTCAGGTACTTTACATTAATATTTGATTTCGAGCATCTTTGAAGAGTCATTCCACAAAAAAAAACGCATTTTCGGCTAAAAATAAAAACCGGATTAATCCTCCACCACACAGATTCCACAATTCAACAAGCGAAATCCCCATCGTTTGAAGTTTCTTTTTCGATTCGATTTGCCAAAGCTTCATCGGCGAGAGGGAGAAAAAAAAGCGCCCTGTCCGCAGATACAACGATTATCCCGTCCCATACTCCACAATAAAACTTAATAAATCCGCTATATGGTAATGACTTTCCACGTCACAAGGTTCGCTTACTGCGTTGCGTCGTCCTCGCAGGATTAACGCCCTCTATATACGAGTCCTGCAGCAATCATCCCCGTTCACCCTACATATATACGCGACAGTATACAGCTCCTAGCGCGTTTATGCCCTAATCTTTCGCATCCACTCGTCTGAAATCCCAAAACCGTGTCCCTCTCCCCCTCCTACCCCGAAAATCCGGAAGCTCACCATCATCCGACATCTCCTAATCCCGTCTCGATAATAATTTCTCGATCCACGTGGCCAGAAAATTCCACGACAGATGTCCATCTAGATTGTATCTCGTTTAATTTAAGTGATCGACGGACCGAACATTATACCCGCCAGGGTCGATAATGGCGGAAGATAGGGAATTATATACTTTTCTCCTATACTGATGTACGTATATAATGTGTAGGAGGACGCATATAGTACATAAGAAGAGATAAAAATATGAAAAATATGACTAAACTCGGTTTTTTCCTAACTTTCTCTGCGAGTAATTGAAATCGTTTGATGTAATTAAGGTGAAATTTTCGACAATATGAGAAGAATACCAACCGCGAGAAAACAAAAAACAAAAGCGTTCGTATTTTAAACACCCGACCTATTTAGTAAATTTACAAAGATGGGCAAAAACTTGTCTAGACGGCTTCTTTTGAGCTAGAATCGACACGATCAATTCTATATTTTAGACGCGTTAAGCTCGGAAAATAATGCCAGGGTTTAATGGAAAATTACAAAATTTTAAGTATGAAAATCAACTTCAGACGGCGATTGCAGAAATTAAATCGAATCAGACGACTGACGCTGAAAAATAAAAAAATTGTTAAGAATTACAACAAAAGCTATTCAAGCTGACCAGCTCCTGATCCGTTAATGACGTATTGAAACCTTCTTGATCGGAATATTATACAGGTCTGGCCAATCAGACTAGTTTCAATATGCTTTTCGAACTATGAAATGCTTGGGAATGATGCTTTCTACTGCATCACTAATTCTGGAGACTGCCCAAGATAGAAACAGTCTTTGTGAAAGAGAATACTACCACATACGGAAGCTTCTTTGGCACAATAGAAAAGAAGTTGAAGAGGATCAGTTGGCCATCCTCCCATGTACCACCCAGCGACTAAGTTTCCTCCACATAGTTAGGCTGCTCAAAATAATATATACCGATCGAACTATCGACGCCGTCACCTTATCTTCTATTGAGCAACTGAGCATTTAGTGAACGTGTAATTGCGAAAAATGCCGAACACACGTAAAAATATTGAATGTGAGGTATTTGGAGCACCAACAGAACTTAAGTGCAACATACTTCCGACTTATAGTGATGTAATGAGAGCATATTTGTGGCACAAACAATTGATAAAAGACAAGGACAATGGCAAAGACCCGAGTATAAGTGACGTGTCTAAAAAAGTTATATCTGTACTGAAAAACATTTGGCAAAATGCTTCTTTACATATGGTAAACGAACAAGAGATATCTCCGTTGATTAAAGACTATGTTGTACGAGGGAGCGTTTTTATATTCGCGGAATGAGCGGGTTGTAGGGGGGTGATTAGGCGCGTTGGGGGCGTGGCCTGTGCAGCGACTCATAATTAGTATAAATACGAAGTTTCATTGTTATTAGACAGTTAGACTGAAAATCAACGAATCAAAAACAGTGGCAGTTCGTTTCACGAATAGGCTGCGCCCTCCATCTGAACACGTCTTCATAAATGATTTCAGGCTCCCTTGGAGCCCGTCGGTGTTGTATCTGGGAGTCAGCCTGGACTCACGTCTGACAATGCGACTCCATGTTAACAAAGCCATTGAAAAATTCAATGCGGCGAGGAATTATCTTTATCCTCTACTATGCCCTAAAAGTTCCCTATCGCTGAGGATTAAAGTCCTTATCTATTTCACGTTTCTTCGACCCATAATTACCTATGCTGCTCTGGCATGGTCGAGTCTGGCGAGGACACATTATATAAAACTAGAGACCCTACAAAATAGGATCCTCAGACTGATCACCGGCGCCCCTTGGTATGTGAGGAATCAACAACTAAGGGCAGATTTAGATGTCCCCTCACTTAAGCAATTCACCATCACTATTGCGAGAAACACTCAAGAAAGGATACAGCGCTCGGGAAATCCTCTGATCAGCGAATTAGCAAATCTCGACCCAGACCGACCTCCCCCATTGGTTCAAATTCGAAGAGCCTTGGCGATGGACGACCATCAAGACCTATGAAGAGTAAATCCATCGTACACACTCCATCCCAATAGGATAAAGAGATCGTAGGAACTCACTTTTTCGGCCCTTTCGGGCTTACAGGATGAAAAAAGGGCTTATGAACCTTTGGTTCAGCCCTATGGGAGAAAAGAAAGACCACAGTAGACAGTTAGTCTTTGAGCTATCGTCAACCAAGTAACATAATCAGGAGTGAAAAGTGAAATATGGAAAAAATCGAATATCGTGCCGTTTTAAAGTTCCTTACCAGGCAAGGAAAATCAGTCGCGACTATAATGAATCAGATGTCATTGGTTTACGGCGACTCTTGTCCAGGAAAAACCATGGTGTACAAGTGGCATAGTTTATTTAAACAAGGAAGGGAATCCCTGGGAGACGACCCGAGGCCGAGCAGGAGCATTGAGGTGACCACGCCAGCACTTATCCAAAAAGTTGAAAAAATTGTTCTCGAAGATGCTCGACTAAAGAAGAAACAACTCGCAGAAATGGTTGGAGTATCCAATACAACAATTTTTAAAATCCTACACGATCATCTCGGCATCTCTAAGGTCAGCGCAAGATGGGTGCCGAGAATGCTCACGCCGCCGCAAAAACAACAGCGCGTAGAGTGTTCGCGTGCATTTTTGGACCTCTGTAATGAAGACAAGGATGGTGTATTGAGTCGAATTGTTACTGGAGACGAAACTTGGGTTCATCATTATGAACCTGAGTCCAAACAAGACTCCATGCAGAGGCATAAAAAGGGCACAGCACCTCCCAAGAAATTTAAAGTGTCACAATCAGCTGTGAAACTCATGGCAACGATATTTTGGGACTCGGAAGGAATATTGTTGATTGATTATAAAGATAAAGGTGTTTCTATAACCGGAGAATATTACGCTTCAATATTAGAGCGACTAAAAGAAGCCATTAAAGAGAAAAGACGGGGAAAATTGACGAAAATTGACAACGCGCCCGTCCACAAGAGCCGCGTTGCGTTAGCTGCCCTGCATAAGGTGGGCTTCGAAATTGTGAATCACCCACCCTACAGCCCAGACCTGGCCCCGAGTGATTATTACCTGTTTCCGAAAATGAAAAAAGAGCTACGGGGTAAAAAATTTACTGCCGATGATGAAGTCAAGGAGGCAGTTTCGGCGTATTTTGCAGATTAAGAGAAATCATTTTTTTATGAGGGTATAAATAAATTAATTGAAAGATGTGAAAAATATATCCGTCTCGCAGGTGAATATGTTGAAAAAGAAAAATAATTTGGTTTTTTTATTTCCACCCTTCATCCCCCATTCCGCGAATATAAAAACGCTCCCTCGTAAAGTTCAGGAATTACAAAAACACAGGTGTTACAAAAACGTATGCAAAGAAAAGCCAAAACGAAAAAGGAACTAAAGGATCAAAGAGCAATTAGAGTATGCATCACAAGATGCTGTTCTAGATACAAGTTCCTCCCCAGTGAAAGAAAATGATTTTTTGCCTGAAAGCGCGTCAACAAGTGAGTTCGATTTTCAAATAAATGATCATCAACTTCAAAACCAACAAAAACAGACCTTCGAGGAGTGAATTTCAGAAATTTAGCAGAGACTTGCGATCGGACTGGAGTTTCCGATAGATCTGTTTCTCTACTAGTAAATGGTGTTCTGCAAGATCTCGGTGATGTCAGTAGGAATGATTCATCAAAACTATTAAACCGTAGTAAATTGAGGAGAAAACGAAAAAGACGAAGAACAGAGCTGAAAAAAGAATCAATAAACAATTTAATAGTTACAGGGATCTACTTCGACAAACACTGCAGGCGGTGAAAAAAGTGAGCACCTACCATAAGAGACACGTATTGCAGGAACATAATTGCAGAACCTGGATCTACTTATCTGGGACATCTAAGTCCTACCTCAGGAAATGCCAGAAACATAAAGTATTTTCGATTTCTTAAGTGACAGGCTAGGATCTGCAGAATAAATTGTTGCTGTTGGCTGTGAGTTGTAAAGCAATTGGAAATAGCAATTGGTCACTCGTCACAATGGCTGCTTTGGCTATTGCACTTCAATGAACTTCCACTTCGCCATTTGATTGAGGAAATGGATGGTAAAACTAACGATCCAAAAGGATTCTCAGGACCTATCGTCAAGCTTCTTTCAACATGTCAGAATCTTCCAGTTGTCAAATTCGAAAAAATTGATGGTGAACTACCAGAATTCAACCTAACTGACACCAGTACCGATCAAGTTTATTTGTATGTAATATGTTCTGCAATCGCAAGAGGTAATATATCCTCAAAGTTATCCAATCGCGATCCTGGCAAAATGTCACACTCAAGATGGCTGACAACTGCTAATAGGATTTTGAGACTGTATCTAGCCACAGAACAACCTTCGGACGACTTGAAAATATTAACGGAATTTTAATTGAAAGTGTATGCTCCTGTTTGGTTCGACATTAAAATCAAATCATCGTGTACTGAAGGTTCCAGAAATTTATTCTCTTTGATAAGAAGATCCAGATATCTACCAAGAGCAGTTAAAGAAGTGATTGATCCAGTCATACAAAGGAACGCATTTTTTGCTCATCCAGAAAATATAATATTGGCAATGATTAGAGATGATCGAAAGCATATCAGGGAACTTGGGCTAAGAAGGATTCTCAAATGTAGGGTAACGGATCTTCAGAATGGCGACATCCGAGAATTCAAAGTCCCTAAGCTCAATTTTGAAGCTCAAGATTACACCGAATTGATAAACTGGCAGTCAGTTAGCGTCAGTTAACTGAACCACCCCTTATGAAAGCAATACCCCATGATTCCTTACAAGAGATGATTGTGACAGTTCCTGACGACTTTGAAATTTTGAAATATCCTTGTCACTCGCAAGCCGTTGAACGATGCATAAGTCACCGAAGCCTCTACTTTAGTAAGCGCAATAGAAGGAAGAGATGGCTCCGAAAGTTGAGACAAAACAGCAATTTATAAAGCTTTTAGAGCAATAAAATAACATTTTTGGCTGATGGGAGGTAGGTAGGGAGGGAGGTAGGGCGGAACTTGCTATGCGGCCACCTCCACGTGGTGAGTTCTGGGTTATTTCAGTCATTAAAACTCTATTTTTATTGAGTGAAATAAGCGAAGAGCTGCATTTTTCACTGATATTTCAATAGCAAGCTATGAGAAAAATACAAGGCAATACTAGGCACCTGAAGATGGGGTTTGTCGGAACTGAAACTTTGCACGAATGATCAATAACAGTAAAGACAACTTTCTAACACCCAGGCTGCCTGAGTTCTCACCTTCACCTATCTGTCATAGTTTTAAAGTTATTGATGATTATTTTCTAAATTGAACATTATAAGTAGTAAGGTTTGAAAAATAAATTCAATAATTGTTTAGTAATAAACGTTGTGATTAGATTGATGAAACTTTTTGGAAAAACATTAAAAAAGAAAATAAATTTGTAATTGGGCTCGAGAATAACGACTGTCTTCAGGGAGCGAAATCCTCTTCTAACGCATGCAACCGTAGAGGGATGGAGACTCTCTCGTAATCCCAAGGCTCAATACCTCGGGGTGGTTCTACACACGACTTGACATTCTGCCACCATTTCACTACGGTCACATCCACAAACTCTTAAAGGCACCATTAGCTCTGGCTCTGGTCTATAGTCGATGTTTCTTCGGCCGACCTTTACATACTGTATCCTGACCTGGTCCAGTGCCTCTAAATCGCAACTAAAGAGGTTGAACATCCTCAAGAACAGGGTGCTGCTGTGACACGTTGCAATTCCAGCACGTTAAATAGGGTTTCTCGGTTTGAAAAACCGTTGGTCCAGCATCTGAGGGAACTAGATTCTGACAAGCTAACACGTGTCGCCACTAGATACATCCTGCAGGCGGACGCTCGACGAATGCCATGATCGGGCTTCCAGCATTTGACTTCCAACCTAATACTCCCGAAAGAGAATTCAATGACAAGACAGCATGCACTCGGGGGGAGATTAGAAGGCTCAAGGACTTATGAATCAAGCCTTCTTATTTAGTCGTGTTGCTGTCAAACTAACGCCTCAAGGCAGTTAGCTCTGCTATTAATTCCTTCCCATTTTGCAGTGGTTCATTCCACTCCATCGAATTATGCGGGGTGTGGTCGTCAACTATTTCCAATGGTGTATGAGTACAGTGTATTTACTTAAAAATGAGATCCACGTTATGTCTTTTACGTATACAGATTGGCCTAGTGAATGGTTCCCACTCGACTTCAAATACACACACATAGACATGTACCACGTATGTGATACAGAGAGGAGAGGATGCCGTGCATGCTGTAGGAGGTATGCATTTGAAAGAGAGAAACACATTCCTCGCTTGCTTTTGTAGTTCATTACAGAATTTTGTTTCGTTTTGAATATAAGAATTTTATTTTAGTTGCAATTTTTATAGAGTTTTGTTTCAGTTCAATGTTATTGCATAGATACATCATTTGGAAAACTAGATAATAAAGTTCCACGTACTAATTCCTAAAAGCAAGGATTCTAAGGAAGATGAACTGGCAAATCAAGGAGCCTATATGCATTTCTTTGGTGTTTTCAAAAGGCAACTTACAAACGAAGTCCAACAATGGGCAGCAAGGATCAGTACCTGCCACAACTCCTCGCCAAATAGGAAAAAGGAAGCTACTTGATCTAAGAAAGAGTTAAAAACACTTACGAGCCTTTCAATGGTCATTGTCCTCTAAGATAGTACCTCTCAAAAAAAATGGACGAAGGTTACAGCAGCTAGGAAAGGCAACTCTAATGCCAGAGGAGATCAAAGCCACAATCAATAAATAGATTCCAATCAATATTACCGTTTCAAGGCGGAAATATTCGATTTAGATTCTCCATAGCACGATTGATTGTCCATGCCGTGGACCTTTTCAACTTAACTTCCCATATCATTAATTGTTTTGTTATTATCTTGTGGGTGGGTGGTCTTTGCAGCGACCTCCACTGCAAATCTTGCTGTGAGTGTACAAATGTGTTTAATGGCATTGTTACAACATTATCTCACCATTTATAATGCTACGCTGTTAATCGTTTTACCCCCAGCAGCTATCCTCGCAAAGAATTGAACTCTGACCGTCAACAATCTCATACATCACTGGATAGCCCCCTAATTCGATTGAACAACATAAAACCTTAATCTGTAGAGTAATACCGAACCAAATACAAAAAAAAAAAAACGAAAATTGTAATGGACGTGGATGCAAGAAATTACTATCGAAAATCAGTGCATTAACATCGATAATGACGACCCCTCCACAATAAAGGATAACAGGGAGCGAATCCACCTTCAATATCCAGCGTTACATACCCGCCCTGGCTCCGGAACTCCATTAAGAGAAGAGACATGCTTCGAGTAAAAAAAAAACGCACTCTAGTAGCTCCTGATGGGAAAATGCACACGCTATATCGAAGTTTCAACTCTAGTTAAAATGGGCGGATACTCCCTTACGACACATATTAAAGTACCGAGCATCACAGAACTTTGACGTTAAAAATATGTGGAGTTAGAGAAGCTTAAAATTAATGTAAACCAATCTTTTCCACGTCACTGAGTCCCCAAACTGAAATCAGTGAGACAACAACGGAAGAAAAATATACGGATTGCATGTGAAGAGTATTGATGTCATTTCCTAGCGGGTTTTAACGAAGACAACCAACGCGATAAATGTAGCGAACGAGGCGCAGTACTAACGGAAAATTCCTCCCCTCCCTTTCCCTCGACCGTCGTTTAGCCGCTTTATACGTCTATGGAGCGGTTGGGCTGAACGTTCCATTTCTAATCGGAAACTCTAACGAATCATCGATTGATTATTTTTAAGGATTTTTTCCAGACCATTTCTGCCAACCCTATTCAGCAAATCGAGACTGACTGGCAAATGGAGGAAGGAAGGACGGACGCGTGTGAGGGATGGAATTCACCCACGGTGACTACAGACTTAGCGGAATCGAATTCATATTTGAACGGAGATTTAGGGTGGGCGTAAGCGAGGATTGTGGAGCTGTAAAAACGTCATCAACGGAAACGTCGTCTTAATTATCTAAAAGGAAATTAAGCGTTATTGATTGTAGAAGAAAATTGTTTACGAAGATTGTAGTAACATCTAGAACAAGTACCATATGGTATGGTGGACTCAAATACCTGTATTTGTATTTCAAAATCTTCACCAATAACCTTTCAAAAATATTTTTTATTATGAGTAAAAAATGCTTACAAAAGCTGTTTTGACAAAATTAAATTTCAACACTCTGTATCGTACGAAAATGGTGTATTTTAGAGGAGAAGTTCATAGAAACTTTTTTTCAAGTTTTTGGACAAGCTATCACATCCTGCGCATATATTATAAAACACCCTGTATCTATAATATATGAAAATTCAGTGCACTCGTTCGTTAACTGATGAAGAAGCTCTAGACTCGGATATTGGAGGGGATTCTGACGCAGATGATGATTTTCCAACTTGCGACCTGTCAACTGGTTTCGCACTCAAGCGTGCTAGACGATCTAATGCTGATGATGTGTTCAATTCATTCAATCTGATGCCGAAGATGACGAACCGCTAATCAAGTTAATACAACGTAAGAATGATGTCACCATGAGTGGACAAAAATTCTATTTTCAAACGTCATCATTTACTGAAGATTTTGGACCGAAGCTTACTACTGATACAGATTCACCGCTGGGTATCCTTTAATATTTTGTTTGATCAAGAATTGATCGATCTGATAATTACACAGTCGAATTTGTATAGTGAGGAAAAAGGCAATCAGTTAGATTTGCAAGAAGACGAACTAAGAGCTTTTTTAGGAATGATGATCCTAATGGGTCTTGATCCTCTACCCAGTATTCGGCTCTACTAGTAAACAGATGTGAACTTTCATAAAGCCAGAATTGCTGCAGTCATGCCAATGAAGAGGTTCTTGAAGATATTGCACTTCTTGCATCTAAATGATAATTCAAAAATGCCAAAGAAGGGAGAAGATAATTTCGATACATTGTACAAGATATCACCCATAATCGAGAATTTTTTCTGTGGATGAAAGTATGGTAGTCTTCAAAGCCAGAACTAGCCTGAAACAATATATGCCTCTGAAACCGATAAAGAGAGGTTTCAAAGCTTCTGGAAAAGTCTTTATATGGTTGTGGAACTATTCGTACGAATAGAAAGAATTTTTCGAAAAATGATCTTGCTGAGGATAGGTTAGGTTAGGTTAGGAGTGGCGTGGCATGCGGGCCTGTTTCACCGCGACCTTTACAGGTCTATTGTGATCCCCTTTACCTTAGAGAACGCTCTCTAGTTTCGCCTTCTTAATCAGACTTATCATTTTTGAGAGCGGCTCTTTTGTGTAGCCGTTGGCTGTGGGGTACTCTACCCCCATTACTAGAAATCTTGTCCTCGCTAGGTCGTCACAGTGGCACAAAACATGAACTGGGGTTTCTTCTTCCTCTTGACAGAATCTGCAGAGAGCATTTTCTGCCAGGCCTATGTTAAATATATGCCTATTCAGTCTGCAATGACCGGTCATCAGACTTACTATCATCTTGACAGTCTTCCTGTCTTTACTCAGTAGGTCTTCAGTAAATTTAGGCCTCTGTTCCCTTAGGAACTCCTTAGCCTGTCTTCGTCCTGGCGATCTTTCCCACCATTCCTTGGACTTGTTTTGTGACCATTCGTAGATGGACCTCTTGCTGAGAATAAGAATCTGGCTTAAGATCAAGTGCGAATGTTCTAGAGGCAAGGTTGTGACCATGTAAAAACTATGAAAAATTTCCATTATTTTGTCAAACTTGCAATATGTATACTGTTTATATGTCCCAATAAATATACTTTTGCATTAAACTGTGTGTTTTTTTGTTTGTAGTTATTTGCCCAATAAAGGGAAGAAACTGTGTCCAGTAGTTTGCAACAAAATCGTACAGTTTTATATTTAAAACCAGCATTCAATTGTTTAGAACGCAACGAGATCTTCTACGTAAGATACTGGGCGTACACGAACAGCTAGAGCAGAACTGAATGTGGACTATGTGAGAGAGAATATCAACGAAGAAGGCAGAAGGCAGGCTCGAAGACGAGCTACTCAACTTAACATTTTTCAACGGATTTTACATCTGATCCCATACAGGATTTAAAGAGAGCAAGAACTGAAACCTACGAATGATCCACGATGGCTAAACTATTACACAAAGTAAGTCTTGCAGTTAAAAATAGATCTGGAAGGTGGTTTGAGCAAGATGGTACTACCTGGCATACAGCAGAAGCCACACTGCAAATTTTAAAGACCTTTTTTGGCGAGAAGATGTGCAATGGATTAGCTGCCGCAGTTTCCAGATCTCACGGTCACTGACTTCTTTTTATGGAGATATTTGAAAGAAACAGTTTGCCCAAATAAACCTCAGATGATTTCAGAACTAAAGGAAAACATTGGTGCAAAGATTAGGGTACTACAGCCACCTGTTCTGAGTCATGCCATTGAAAGAGCTGATCAGTGACAAGTCGCAAACGTCAAAGTCATTTAAAAGATCCTAACCTATCGTTAATAATGTAAGATGTGTTCTCTTTAATAGAGCATAAATGATTAACAATGTTAAGATTCAGAAAGAGGTATTAACTAACTCAAATTGGCAAACTGGCACGACTTATGGATCACCCTCGTCATTTTTATTTAAGATTGCAGAAAAGCAATAAGATTGGCAGCACTGCAAGTGATCTGGCAACGCTGCGCTGTTGTCCTTGATAGAGCTATTACCGAAGTTGTGTTTTGGTTGTCCGATACACAGAATGGGACAGCGGAATTTGGAACAACGTTGTGCCATTAAATTTTGTGTGAAGCTTGGAGAATCGACAAGTGTGACGTATGAAAAGTTAAAACATGCCTATGAGAAACATACTTTATCCCGAGCTCAAATTTTTCGCTGGCACACATCATTTTTAGAAGGCAGAGAACACGTTGAAGATGAACACCGTCCAGAGAGACCTTCAACATCTAAAACCAATGAAAACATTGAACAAATCAACACTCTAATGAGATCAGACCGTCGTTTAATATTAAGAATGTTGAGCGAACAATTAAATTTGAACAGATTTACCGTTCATCAAATTTTGACTGAAAATTTGTGGATGCGAAAGCTGTGTCAAAATTGTGCCGAAAAACCTCACAATTCAGCAGAAGGACATACGAAGAAACAAGTGCTAATGCTGACCTGCTTTTTTGACAAAAGGGAAATCGTCCACAAAGAATTTGTTCCTCCAGAACAAACTGTCAACCAAGTTTTTTATAAAGACGTGCTTGAAAGGCTCAGAAAAAGGGTAATTCGCGTGGGACCAGACATTGCAGACAAATGGATGCCCTCTCCATAACAGAATTTTTCACCTCAAAAGGCATTCCTGTGGTTCCCCAGTCCCCCCCCCCCCTCCTATTCACCTGACCTCAGTCCCTGTGACTTTTTTCTTTTTCCTAAACTGAAAATTGTCCTCAAAGGACGTCAGTTCGGGACTTTGGACAACATCCAAAAGAATGTAGCCGACTCACTGAAGACCATACCGGTTGAAGACTTCCATCGCTGCTACCAACAGTGGGAACAACGTCTCCATCTGTGTGCAGCTGCCCAAGGAAACTACTTTGAAGGGGATAACATTGATGTTCGAAAAACATTAAAACTTTGGTAAATAAAAAATCAGTCTCATTACTTCTCTGCCACACTTCTTAATCTTGGGCTTACCAGTTTCTTTAAAGCAAATCTAAAGATGGTTTTCAGTGACTAGGATGTCACTCATTCAGAAAAACGATTAACCTAAATTGGCCAAATTAAATTTGCTAAGCGTGGCATTCTCTGATGTCGACTTTGCATCTTTGGCGAGCTACTAATGAATATCCTTCAGATCCCACCGAAACACCTGATTCTTGAAGCTGGCTCATTAAAAAACAGAATGGATAAAAATTCAAATAAACACTAGAATTGTTATGTAAACACACACAATAAAATAAACAGCAAACAACGCGTCTTCCAAGTCAACATCGTTAGAGTAATACATCTTCGCATTTCCAACCAATCTCTTTAACGGTCTATCGTATCCATAGAGCTACAAACGTACATTGTAGCGTAGACTACCTATGTATTTCTTGGAAGAGTTGAGATCCTACAGGAATCAATATCGCTTTCATGTAATCTTCAACGGTACAGACGAAGGGTATCAATTTCGTTCTGCAGAACGTAAAATTTTCAATAGTCAAAGTGCCCCGTGCAGCTTCTCCCATTCGAGCTCGACGTTCGATTTTTATTGTATTCACTTCTTATCTCGTAAAGTATGTATGTAGTGGAACGCCTGTCTTGCGGTAGCCAGATACGACCGTCGAGGGGATGATAAGAGCTTTACAATGCTATGGTCAATTGTAACGACTGTATTGGGAGATGCTGTTCTTACCAGTGATATGCGATTAGAAACTATTTGGAGTTTTTCTTTTTTTTTTTGGGACTTCGTCTGGATCTTGTGTATTGTGTATGGTATGTGATAAAGGTTTATTTCATTCGATTATCACTTAGAAATTCGATTAAGTCTTAAAAAGATAGGAAGTCGTAAGATGAAACAAAAAAGGTCATTTGATGCCGATGAATGATAAGTCCAAACGAATGCCAACGAAGGATTATAAGATAAGATTGGAAGCATTTTGGAGCTATAGCAAGTTGTTGCGACACTTAGACGTTTAGATTTCGAAAGTGACACCCAGCCTTCACTTATGCAGAGTATTTTGTAAAATTTTACAAATTTGGGGCTAAAAATTAGCAAAATATGTACAGGTCTTAATCAAAATTTCTTGATCTCTCACTTTCTCTCTATTTATCATTCCTAAAAACCCAACTTAGGTACATTTCAATTATGTCCCGTACTTAAAAAAATGTACCACAGAGTAGCCACAAGGTGGATATAGACAAGGGTTGTCCCATGATTACTTGATTTAACAAGAAACGAAAATTTTGAGGAAAAATGTCTTTAATGCTCGACATAATCTTGTTTAAATTTAATACATTTTTTCTCGTCGACGTGTCTCAGCTCCATTACTCTGTTTTCAGCGAGAACCGTCTACCTCTTCATTGTTTGGAAATTCCTCACCACCGAGAGTGAACTGAGATGCACGAGGAAACAATCTGAACTTTAACTTCTTGACTTTGACGAGCTGGTGCATTATTATGATGCAACTACGTGTGCCATTTTTCCTTGATTTCATCGCTCAAAGCACTGACACCATAGCTTTGCTGCAGATGGAACTGTCTTCATCCCACTTGGAACCGATTCTCCATTTAAGTCAATTGTTTTAATTCCGTCTTCCGCTCAGGTATGAGGATGTGGACCAAATTTTAACCATGCGCATGAATCTACGCCTTTATTGCTATGAAATTTGCCCAGAATGTTTCAATCGAGTGGAAACACTCTGAAGACACCGTTTTTGCTCAATTATGGGCCAACGTGGTACCCATATTGTACAGAACTGTGGCTCCTGGCTCGTTCACTTTCAATTTATGGTCACCCAATACTATTTTATGGTGGTCAACTCGTTTGGTTGACCAGATTTTCACCAGAGTATAATCTAGCTTGGCTTTGATATTTGTTGCACTGCCAAAAAAAAAAATTGTGTCAGAAGGAAGTGAAACAGGTCACCAATTGTATTAGTTGAGAAAGGGGACAGCTGGTTACTATTTCTGTCATTGTTTCTGTCCTACTTTTTTTTTCCTCCACTGATGGTGTTTGTAGCAGTAAGATGTAACCTCTAAACGTTTCTGTTTCTGGCTCGTTTAAAGGTTTCTAAAATGTACGAGGAGAAGTCAGTAAGTAGGTCACAAAAAGCTGTTATAAAAATAATTAGAGAAATAGTTAGCCAAAAGCAAGTTTTATTTTTCAACAAAGTCTCCATCTACATTAATATACTTATTCCATCGCTTAATCAATGCCCCAATACTGGCTACATAAAAGTGTTTGGGTCGGCGTCTGAGCGACATGCGTACCTCTTGTTTAACATCGTTGTCACCCTCGAAATGTTTGCCGCCAAGATGCTTTTTGAGTGGACCGAACAGATAATAGTCGCTTGGGGCCAGGTCGGGACTGTAAGCCGGATGTTCAAGATGTTCTCACCCTAATTCTGCAATTCTCGCATGGGTCAAGTGCACCGAATGGGGCCTGGCATTATCGTGATGCAGCAATATTCCTCTCGTCAGTAGGCTTGGACGTGTTCATCAAATTGCATCCCGAAGCAACAACAAAACTGTACAGTATGACTCAGCAGTCACGTTTTCATTTCTGTTCTGGAAATGGGCTAGGAGCATTCCTTGAGAATCCCAGAACATGGTAAGCATAACCTTACCAGCTGAGGGCACAATCTTGAGTTCCTTTGTTGACGGCGAAGAAGGACGTTTCCATTGCATTGAGGCACGCTTTGTTTCGGGTTGGTACCCATGACTCATCACAAGTAACACTCCTGTTAAGCATGTTCTCCTCTTCCACTGTGTATCGAGAAAGGTGTTGCTAGGACAAGCCTATTCGAATTATTCTGTGCATCAGTTCGTAGGATAAACCATGAGAACACCGCTATCTCGCAAACTCGATCCCATTATTTCTGCAAAAACGTCATAGACGAAGAAGAAACACCTTTTTCGAAAAAAACAACAATTCTTACAGCTCAACATTGAAGTGAGTAGAAAATTTGGAAGACGAAACAAAAGCTCTATTGTTACCGATAAACCAGACAACAAATGCTTTGCTTGCAAAGGAATTGCTAGAGACACAGAAGCTCCCACCAAGTGTTTACTAAATCTTTAAGAAATCCTAAAACAATGAAGACAACAGTTCAGGCAGCGACTCAACGGATGCTGAAGAGAATTTGGATTTCAGTCTTTGATCTATGAGGCAAACAATGATTTTGGACTTGGATGAAGATCAAAATTGGTGGTTGTTCTTTTTTATTTGCATTATAGAAATGGTCTTCCTTCAGTGGTTGGCAAAAAATGTTTAGATCTGCAGTAAAACCACACTACAACGTCAGAAACGCTACTTAAATAGTTTCTAAACTTTACTGTTTCTTCGGTCATCCAGCTCATAGCAGTTTAATTGCGCGTTAGTGCGAGTCTGCATCAAATGTGCGCTTGATGGTCCGGAAGAATATCTGGTGACTAAATATTTGACTAACTTTCAAATAAGCGTATAATCTTCCGCCCCCGCTTCGTTGCCGGACCCTGTATAAAACCGAAACCGACAACTTCTCTTCTTCTTTCATCAACAGTTGTATACTGTGAAGGAGAAAAATATTTAGGAAGATTTCCATTGAATGCGTCGAAGAATTCTCTTACTGCTGATAGTTTATCAAGTTCTCGTCTTTCCAGTCTGGTAATTTTGTCATCTAAACGAATGGTTTGAAGTAGAAATTTGAATCTCTCTACAGACATTTTCAATCTGAAAATTTCTAGTCCCATACCATTATTTTTGCAAAGATCAATGATATTTTGGTGGCTGCTCTTCATCACACCAACAATATATAATAAACCAGATAAGGCTTTTAGTTCATCAAGATCGGTGGCTCTTGCAGAATATGTTTTTAGTTCAATTTGAGTGTTAGTGTAAACAACAATTCTCTCCAGGATATCATTTGTGATGAATAAATTCCATATTTCAATTGGCGTTCTTTTCTTCCTTGCTTCACCTTTTCCGCCTGGCATTTGGATTATGATGTTATTTCCTCCTGTTCGCACATTTTGACGCCCACCTTTCACTTGTGCCGTCACTTCCAAAGAATGCGACATTTCCTGTGATATAAATAAAAAGAACAACTACCCAATTTTGATCTTCATCCAAGTCCAAAATCATTCTTATTTGCCTCATGGATCCAAGAAATCGGAATTGTCTCTTCAACATCGGTTGAGTAGTTAGGCTTTCTAGAAAGTTCAGTAGACACTTTTGGTGAGAGCTTCTGTATCTCTACCAATTCCTTTTCAAGCAAAGCATTTGTTTTCTGGTGTATCGGTAACAATAGAGCTGGCGCTCTGGCAGCATCTGATTTGCCGCATGGGGAACATGTAAATCCCTCGTCAACGGCGATCGAAGTGGGAGGCTGCTGGGGACTAGAAGATTTTTTGGCCCCGGGAGTAGAAGAACTACTAGCAGCCCTCCCTTTGGTACCAGCTTTTGCTGGGTTGGGGCCATCCTTGGTTCGTATTCTTGGGATGACTCCTTTGTTCATGGCGATGATGTCCTGCGCAGAGCTTCCGGGACCCGACACACACGACAACGTATCTAAATCGAATTTTATTTATTACTCCTTGGGCCTCATCCCAAGAGAGTTCCAAACAGATGTCTTTCGGTGCTGAGAAACAGTAGGGGCGTCAGAATTTTTATTAAATCTCCGTTGTAGGTATAGTCACACTTGATTCATTGCGCTTACTGTAAAAGTTTAACACTCACAATACGGAAAAGTCCACGGCCTTCTCGCACTAACACGCAATTAAACTGCTATGAGATGGATGACCGAAGAAACAGTAACAGTTAGAAACTATTGAAGTACCGTTTCTAACGTTGTAGTGTGGTTTTATTGCAAATCTAAAATTTGTTTGCCAATCACTAAAGGAAGACCATTTCTATAATGCAAATAAAAAAGAACAGCAACCAATTTTGATCTTCATCCAAGTCCAAAATCATTGTTTGCCTCGTGGATCAAAGACTGAAATCGAAATTGTCTCTTCAGCATTCGTTGAGTCGCTGCCTGAACTGTTCTCTTCATTGTTTTAGGATTTCTTAAAGATTTAGTATACACTTTTGGTGGAATCTTCTGTCTCTAGCAATTCCTTTTCAAGCAAAGCATTTATTGTGTGGTGTATCGGTAACAATAGAGCTTTTGTTTCGTGTTCTAAATGTTCTACTCACTTCAATGTTGAGCTGAAGGAATTGTTGTTTTTTTTTCAGAAAAGGTGTTTTTTCTTCGTCTATGACGTCTTTGCGGAAATAATTGGATGGAGTTTGCGAGATAGCGGTGCAGTTAGATGCCAGGCTATAAATGGACAGTTGTCGCTTTTATAGATCTCAAGGACGCTCAAAAGTTGTTGGCAATCAGCGAAGTGGCCGCCCCGTTCAGATTTCCACTGATGCAACACTTCGACGGGCAACAATAAACAGTATAGAAACTGCAATGGAGTGTTCTCATGGTTTAGCCTACGAACTGATGCACAGAATAATTCGAATGCGCTTGTCCTTGCAACATTTTTCTCGATACACAGTGGACGGGCAAAACATGCTTAACAGGATTCTTACTTGTGATGAGTCATGGATACCAACCCGAAACAAAGCGTGCCTCAATGCAATGGAAACGTCCTTCTTCGCCGTCAACAAAGAAATTCAAGGTTGTGCCCTCAGCTGGTAAGGTTATGCTTACCGTGTTCTGGGATTCTCAAGGAATGCTACTTGCCCATTTCCAGAACAGAAATGAGAACGTGACTCCTGAATTATTGAGTAGCGTTCCTGACGTTGTAGTGTAGTTTTACTGCAGATCTAAAAACCCAATAGGTATGGGCTAAAAGTATATTGGGTGGCCAACTAAGAATGTCGCTCGGCAATATCTCAGAAACGGTTCATGGTAGAGCTTCGGGAAAAAAATATCATGGACTAAAGTGGCCCCGAGAAACATCTGGAAATTATTTAGGAAATTGTAGGATGACCGCTAGATGGCGTAACTGAGCACCAAAAATTTAAATTCTTATTTTATACAAAATTTACCAAATTAAGGTTTATCGCAAATATGAAAATCGGAATCTCCTGATAATTCCGCATATTTTACACCGGACAAATTTTTCGTATTTCATCAGATAAGGGGAGGGGAGGAGGGAAAATTTTGTTTTGAACGAACGCTTATAACTCCGGTTCTACTGAACAGAATTTTATAAACTTGGTCTTGTTGGAAACAGTTCTCCCCCGCCAATATAATGCTTACCAATTTTAACGAATTTAATAAGTGACATGCATGCTAAAGGGCGCTGTATAAATTTTTTCGGAAATTTTGTTTTTCTTCAAAAATATTAAATGGAATCATGTATTTTTGAACACGAATTAAGAAAATAGACTAAATTACCGACCAAACAAGAATTTTTCTATAAATATTAATTATTCTGCTTTAGCTCTATGGAATTTAGCAAGTTTGGTCTGGATAGAAAGGATTATCCTCGGCCTATTGTTAGTGAATCAAATTCTTCAATATGAACAAATTTAAATAGGTCATTTGCGTTTGTTTTTAGAGAGTAGTGCGTGTAATGTTATACCCGTATTTATGCTCACACTATTAAATAGTGAATTGAAATCTAGCAATCCGCAGAGATATGTTTTTTCAACACAATGGGTGTCCGGCGCATTTTTCCCTTCACCTTGACAGGTGGATAGGACGTGGCAGTCTAGTTCCTTGGCCGCCTAGATTCCCCGATTTAACTTGTTTAGATTTTTATTTGTGGGGGCGAATAAAAGAAATTGTTTTTGCAACGCGGCCCACTACTCGAGACAACCTGATTGTGAGGATAAAACATGCCTTACAAAGTATTTCTAGGACAGAAATAGAGACTGCAACACTATCTACTCGTCGTAGTCTGAATCGTTGTATAGAAAATGATGGACGACAATTTGAACACCTAGGCCGCCAGTGACTGTTTTGATTTTACCATGTTTTTATTGCTTTTTTATTGTTTTGTTGCGTTGTTTATTTTAATAATACTGTTGTTGTTTGCATTAGTATTTTAAGACTTCAATTCACTATTTAATAGTGTGAGCATAAATATAACATTACACGCACTATTTCTAAAAAAAACGCAAATTACCTATTCAAATTTGTTGAACGCCCTCTAGCGGTACTGGTGATAATCATATTGAAGAATTTGATTCACTAACAATAGGCCGAGGATAACCCTTTCTATCAAGACCAAACTTGCTAAATTCCATAGAGATAAAGCAGAATAATTAATAGTTATAGAAAAATTCTTGTTATTTATACGTTTTTTAAGATAACTTCGGATAGCTAAAAGATATCGATACGCGGTTTTCGTTGAATTGTCGGTAATTTAGTCTACTTTCTTAATTCGTGTTCGTGTTTCCATTTAATATTTTTGAAGAAAAACAAAATTTCTGAAAAAATTTATACAGCGCCCTCTAGCATGCATGTCACTTATTAAATTCGTTAAAATTGGTAAGCATTATATTGGCGGGGGAGAACTGTTTCCAACAAGACCAAGTTTATAAAATTCTGTTCAGTAGAACCGGAGTTATAAGCGTTCGTTCAAAACAAAATTTCCCCTCCCCCCTCCCCTTATCTGATGAAGTACGAAAAATTTGTCCGGTGTAAAATATGCGGAATTATCAGGAGATTCCGATTTTCATATTTGCGATCAATCTTAATTTGGTAAATTTTGTATAAAATAAGAATTTAAATTTTTGGTGCTCAGTTACGCCATCTAGCGGTCATCCTACAATTTCCTAAACAATTTCCAGATGTTTCTCGGGGCCATTTTAGTCAGTGATATTTTTTTCCCGAAGCTCTACCATGAACCGTTTCTGAGATATTGCCGAGCGACATTCTTAGTTGGCCACCCTGTACATCTAATTTAGCTCTGGTCCCAAGATTGTGTCAACCAATATGGGGATCAAAAAGGAATGTCACAATGGATAACTTTTTCATCAGTACTGCCTTGGATAAACTTCTCATCGACTATGAGTTAACAATTATCGGTACTATGAGGAAGAACAAACCCCAAATTCCACCAGAAATGAAAATAAAGAAGCCCGATAAAAACACTATGTTTGCCTTTCAAAAAAAGTTAACTTTAGTTTCATACATTCCAAGAAAAAATAAGAATGTGTTTCTTTTTTCGAGCATGCACAGAGATGGATATAATCGATAATGAAACAGGTAAACCTGGAATAATAATCGATTATAATAAAATAAAAGGAGGGGTGGACACGGTCGACAAGTTGTGTGCAGCTTATAACTGTGCCAAAAATAAACGTTACTGTTTCTGTTCCGAAGTACAATTGTTACGAAAGCTTAGACCAATTTTTTTGTTACCACGTTGATGAAATTCATCTACAATTGTCATTGCAGTGTACATATCGAATCCCAGAATTAATTAGGCATGAATTTAAGCAAATATAGGGAATACATTCTGGTCCGGTCTAGGTAAACAGATGCGGCAGCTTATTGTATGCGTACACCACACACAAACATTGTAACTACACGGGACAATATAAGGCGCGGATTCGGCGTATTCTGTATTCATGGTATTAATAGTGTATACAACGTCATACGGAAAGTTTTGTACTGTATATACTTACACGTCCCGTTATAAATTTACAGCGTTATCGCGCCGAACAACACTTCTACACCCGAATTAATTATTAAAGTTATATTCCCAGTTAACAATCGATATCAATTTCCAACGTTCGTTTGCCTACCCCTTTCATGGATGTTATAATTATAGGCCGTCTTGCTGTAGCTCTCGCGTAACACGTTCCTTAACGTGCCCATTATTCCCGGCAACCAACGGAAAGCCTTTTGTTACTCGTTTTTGTTGTCTGCTTCGAATATTCCTGCATAAACATGCATAGGTTACATAATACGAAGTAATATTAATCTAGAATAGACGAAACTTTATCAACGATTAAGAACTGCCATCGCAAAATCGACAAATTTATTAAATTAATAAGCTTTTTAATACACCCTTCGATGTACATCCGCAGTTGTCGGGGTGATAATCTTCCGTTAAGCTCGCATTAGTAAAATTAAATTCTCTCGTTTCCCAACCCCCCCGCAACGCCGACGTCGCTGCCGCTACCGAAAACTTATTATCGTCGGTGGATTGCATTTTCTCGTCCCCAGGGGTATATTGGAACACATGGCGTTTTACAATGGTTGGTACAGAAAGATGTTGGAATTGTGCGGTTATGGTAATGGTGCGAAAACGAGGCTGCCTGCAGTCCTCCTCTAATAGCGCTATAACTAAGGTTTTTCACGGCGGCGACAACGTGAACCGATGTTATTCCCCTGTATTTTCGTTTAAGGAAGAGGTGTACGGAGTCGTTTTAGACGTTTTAAACGTTAATCGCGTTAAGTACGTGACGATTTAGAAAATTGAACAAGCTTTTTAATACTGCTGTAATTTCGGTAGCATAGTTTGTTCGATTGGTCGAAACAAGGTTTCTGGGCATAGGAGTAGGTGCACCAATCGAAGTCGAAGGCTCATTAACTGAGACCAAAATAAATGTTAAAGTCGGAAATCCATTAACTGTCCAACCAATCAAAGCTAACACCAAAATGTCTAAAACTGATGAAACAAACTGGACAAGATTAACAGTGGCTGTCACAATGTGCCTGTCAAATTACAGAAACAATAATGCTTGGCATATTTGCCAATTGAAACTGTCAAAATTCAAATGGCAGCTGTCAAACTATGAAAACACCTATTTTCTGATACGAAACTGTTATCTTTTCGGTTTTAACAACAGTAACTGTCACAATGCTACTATCGAATTCTAAAAAAATTGCAGCTGTCAAAATAACGACTAACGACTGCAAAATTCTTTCGTATTACTATGAAAAGGCGTTATCGTTTCTTGTCACATTACTACGAACGAAATATTTTGGAGGTTGTCATACTGTAATTAGCTGTCAAACTAAGAAAGTGTTTTTTTCTTATGTGAAACAGTTAATTTGTTAGGTTTTAACAACAGTAACTGTCACAATGTTTCTGTTAAATTGTAAAAATAGTTATTTGTGACAGATTTGGTAATTATAGCTGTCAAAATACATCTGACAGTCGTACAATTTGCGAAGTCCATTATCTTTTCTTACAATGTTAAGTGTGACAACCATAAAAAAATTAGTCGTCTGTCTCATTTTTGCTGTGACACCTGTGTGTCACACTGTGTATAAGATATTTCTGGTGGTTGTCAAATTATAAAACAGTTTTAGTTTTCCACTGTCAGATTTTGAAAACGCCTATTTTTTTACGCGAAACAGTTATGTTTTACGGTTCTAACAACAGTAACTGTCACAATGCTTCTGTCAAAATGTAAAAAACAGTAATAACTTCAAATTAGACATTTGCAGCTGTCAAAATATATTCGACACTTGTAAAATCGAAAAACCGATTACATGCAACATTTACAAAGTATTTCTGGAACCTGTCAAACTGTAACTATTTTCTAATTTTTCTGACAGCTGTCAAACTAAGAAACAACTTTTTTCTCTTATGGAGAACAGTTATTTTTACAGTTTTAACAACAGTAGCTGTCACAATGTTTCTGATAAATTGTAAAAAAAGTAATTTGTGGCAGATTTGATAATTATAGCTGTCAAACTACATCTGACAGACGCACAATTTTCGAAATCCGTTATCATTTCTTACAATGTTAAGTGTGACAACTAAAAAAATAGTCGTCTGTGTTATTTTTGCTGTGACACTTATGTGTCACACTGTATATAAGATATCTCTAGTGGTTGTCAAATTGTAAAACAGTTTTCGTTTTCTACTTTGTCAGTTTATCTGGCAACTGTCAGATTATGAAAACGCCTATTGCTTTACGCGAAACAGTTATCTTTTACGGTTTTAACAACAGTAACTGTCAAAATGTAAACACAGTAATAACTTCAAATTAGATATTTGCAGCTGTCAAAATATATTCGACACTTGTAAAATCGAAAAAGCGATTACATGCTACATGTACAAAACTGTAACTATTTTCTAATTTTTCTGACAGCTGTCAAACTAGGAAAAAACTTTTTTTTCTCTTATGTGGAACAGTTATTTTTTACAGGTTTAACAACAATACCTGTCAAAATGTTTCTGTCAAATAGTAAAGATAGTAATTTGTGGCAGATTTGTTAATTGTAGCTGTCAAAATACATCTGTGACAGATGTAAAATTGCAAAGACACACGATCATTTGTTATCACATTACTAGCGCCAATCTATTTAATATTTTTTTCTGAGAGCTGTCAAACTAAGAAGGTGCTTTTTTTCTTATATGAAACAGTCATTTTTTTACGCTTGTGACAGTTATTGTTGTAATAACTGTCACAATGTTTTCGTCAAATTGTAAATTTTGGCAGATTTAGTAATTGCAGCTGTTAAAATACATCTGACAGTTGTAAAATTGCAAAGTCTAGTTCTTGGCGCCATATCTACCTCAGTTCCTTCACAATGCATCAATGAATCCGTGACAATTGAACAAACCCGATTTTGAAATTCTCGTTTGGGGTGAGAGCTAGTGGAGACGTCCACCTCACAAATTCTGCCACATCTTCAAATTAATCTTTTCTTTAGTCAGTTTGCTTGTTTGAACAGATGTAGAGCTTTAGTGATTGTCCATCAGCAGCATTAATTCATTAATCTCACTGGCAGCACTAAATTTAATAAAATTTTGGCAAAGTTCTTCAATTGGATCACACTGATAGGTTTGATCCTTTTGATGCATCCTGAAAGAGCACTTTTGAGCATATGATGTTTGACGCGTTTGAGTTAGAAACATAAAAAGCACCCACAATGCACCAGACGCTCATTAAAAAGCTGAAAAATTTCAAAAGTAAAGCTGCTATCATCAATTATTGTTAACGCTTCGATAATGGATTAATGTTCAGTGTTTAATGTTTTGTGGGTGAAATTGTGCTTTTTGGCTTGAATTTCTAGCTGAGGTGGACTCATAAGTCGCTAAGGCTTCTGCTTTGGTGTTCAACGTATCCACAGCTCCCCTAAGTGCCAAACCAACGTGTTCTCCTACCGAGCAACCTTCTCCAAGGTGTTTCTGACGAGCACCATCGCATATGATCTCAAACGTGGAATTTTGAGATCTCTATGAAATTGTGCCAGGGCGCGTTGACAACGACACCCAGTACCCTGTTCTATAAGATATTGGGCCTCTAAACCTGCGATTTAGCGGTGCTGGATTAATTTCTAGCCCAAATTACTAAGTGCTAAGAGCTAAGAGGCCATCTCCCCTTTATACATAGCTGGGTGCGAAACCACTCTGGAATCAGAGGCATTGAAATAGCTGACAAGTCAGCAAGAGATGTCAGCGAACGACCATTCTTAGGCCCAGAACTGAGGTATGAGAGTTATCATGGCAGCATCAAAGCCATTGGCAGATCTGAACTCACTGCTAAGCATTGTTTTTAACTGTTCTGACTGTGGTAGTGTGGATACTTTGTCAATCGATTAGATGATCCTGCAGTAGGACAATTAACTGTTGACCAGGTTGCAGACTTCTTTGTCCGGGTGCAACTTGGTTGAAAGTACTACAACGGTAGGGGGTGCACAATAGGCGACCGAGTTTGCCTTTTGGGGTTATCTCGCCGCTGCAGTCGCAAAAAAAGTTCCTTGACAACAATGAAAACCCAAATTTCAAGGTAATCGTTCAAGACATTCTACAAAATTTGAAAGAACTGGCGTTGCGGCGGTTTGATGAACCTCGATCTGCACTTTTTTTATTTGCACCTGGACTACTTTCTAGAGAATCTAGAAGCCATTAACGAGAAGCAAGCTCAGCGTTTCCACCAAGTCGTGAAAGAGATAGCAGATATTGTTGGGGATTGCTCTGAGAAACTCAAAGTCTGAAAAGAAGATTTCAGAAGAAGAGGTTCGTAAGAATTTGATACAGGATTACATTTACACCCCTCCATCATCATTCTTTAAATATTTCAATTGCAAAATACATCAAAAAGAATTATCTCGACAAAAGAACAAGAAGAAATCGACTAATTTCATCAGTATACGACCACCGTTCAGTTGAATCCGTCCTAAATCTGCATTACCATATAGTAGACTGATACCAGCATTGCAGCTGTCTGGACATGCGAGTTCAACGCCCCCTATAATGAATTTTGCATAGCCTATTTGATACGACGCACACGTCTGTATGCACCCTTTTAGGCTGGGCTTAAATTAATTATGAGTTTTGCTTTTAACCTTCTCATTTCGTTTCTCCCTCCTTGACAAGCTGTCGTCTAGCCTATGTTTAATGTAGATCGTATTGCAGGATTATACGAGTTTCATCGCGGCAATCCCGGATATGCGATTTAAAATAAATAAAAACGTTCCACGTTAATTCCATTGTTTATAACCATAAAAAGAAATAATACACAATAGACTGACAAATTAGCTGAGATGAGAGACGAATACATCACAGGAGTGAAACTAGGAACCTAGCTCGCGCTCGGACTCGACTAAGCCGTACGAATTTATAGACGAAATTAGGGAAAATATAAGCGTAATTTGGGAAATAAATTGCGCGATTATTTGTCGCTTTACTCGAGGATATATATATACATATATCAGCAAATAAAGCGGGCTTGTAATTTATGGTTTGCATCAAGTGAAAATAATCAAAAGAAAAAGCAGCGCGACATGAATTCCGGGGTGCAATTTTGTCGTCGGTAGCAAACTTGTCTAGTTCTAGGAGGAACGACTTGACAGTTATATGCATTGCGCTAAGCTCTCTCAAGCTTTTCAATTTTCAAGATCTCCCGACGGCAGACGCTATGTTAATTACAATATTTCAGCTGTGATAATTACGGAGAGTAAGGATCGTAATGAGCGTGTAACGTAATTCTTTCTTTTTTCGTTAGGTTGTTTAATTAAAATTAAGGCTTAATTTTTACTGTACTTACAGTACGATGATCGTGGTGGATTTTCAAGAAATTTTTGGATAGGTTTCTTCCAAGGCTTACCTGCAACAGAAAACGTAATTATTAATAATGATAGATAGATAAGTAGATATATTTATTTGAGTTGATAGATATATATACCGGGTGTCCCAATAAGGGTAACGAGGTACGGTATTAGGAAAACGGATGTACCTAGAAATTTGAAACAAAAAAAATGTTGACTAAATCGGTTAAGAGAAAATGCTGGAAATTATTTTCGAGTTTCTGAAATGGCCTCCAGGGGCGTAATTGCCATCCTGAATTTTAAACCCCGTTTTCTGCAAAATTTTCTTATATTAATGACAGTCATAGTGAATACTATTTTAAATCTGAGATTAATTCAAATATTTTTTGTTAAATGCTTTTTGCTCTATCTCTGAAAATAAAGTGGTGGGGGCGCTCGAATATTTTCGGAAATAAATGTCGATAACTCTAAAAAGGCTTAACGTATCTTAATAAACTTGGAGTCGTTAAAAAGAGGATTTCCTAGACTATCAATTGAACTGTGAGTGAGGTGATTGTGTTTGCTTACCTTGCCGCCAGATGGCGTTTTCTGACATAATCGCAAAAAAATTAACTTACTGCAAAAAAACTAACTGCAATGATATCACTTTTTTTAGATCAATACATAGTCAATCAAGAGCCTAACAAGCCAATGAGAATCGCATCTCAATATCGTTATTCTAACTTAAGATATGAATAAAAGAAATTTACACCAAAAAAAAAAACATTTTGCTAAGCATTTCCACAGGTTTGTTATTAATGTTTAATTATGCCTAATTTACCAAATAAAATGCTAATTTATTATTTGGGATGCCAAACGAAATCGAAATAAAATTTTGTTATTTATCTTTATTTTTTTACCAATATTTGTTTCATCAAAAGGACGTCTAAAAGCATACATTGTTAAATTACATTGATTCGATGTGTTTAAAATGGGAAATGGATATATATATCATGTAGAATACAATGATAGTCATAAAACTGTCTGTCCCAGATCCAATGCGACTGGTCTGAAAAAAATACAAAGCGTTTATAATTTTGTTCAAAATAGTCTCCTCCTGAGTCGGGAAACATTTAACAAATTTCCCTTTTTTGCTCAAGAATTCACCTACCATGATGGCTTTGTGCGATGGCGCATCGTCGTGCAACAAAAACCAACTACCTGGCTCTCGATATTCCAGTCGAACTCGTCGAATTCTAGAACTCCCAGATAATATTCTGCGTCCACCGTTTGATTTTCAGGGACGATTTCACCGTGAACAATTCCATTTGAATCGAAGAAAATGATCAGCATTGCCTTTATTCTGTTTTTCTCTTTCGGTGACTTCCATACCGCATTCTGGCATTTTGTTTTTGGCTCGTATTGAAAACACCACCAATTAAAAAGGCTGACCTGCTTGCCGACTTCGTTTGGGACAATTTTAACACGTCTTTGCAATGCTGAACTCTCCAATCTTTTTGGTCGTCTACCAAGGAGTGTGGCACAAAGCTTGCACAGACCTTCTGTTTGCCCAAATCTTCGATCAAAATTCGATAGGCTGAGCTTTTCAGTATCCCAGTTTCCTCTATAATGAGTCTCGCAGACACACAGCGGTCGCTCCGGAGAATTTCTTTTACTTTCTCGATGTTTTCTTCATTGCGAGTAGTTTTTGTCGTAAATGCTGGACTGCTGCGATTCCTGGTCGATTTATTCGATACTCGACTGTATTGTCATGTTATGTCATTTCGATCATATCCAACAAAATTCGTTAGAGTCATATATTAAACACTGTAAATTTGGGATGAATTGTATTGTCAAAATTACACGTACACACAAGCTACTGCTATTTAGAAAAACAAGAAAAAGAAGATGAACGGTTTTGAAAAGTTGATTGAAAAAATGGAAAAGTCAAGTGAAGGGAAAAAAATTCTTTATAAAAGAAGAAAGGACATCATAAAACAGAAAGTCAAAAGTTTGAAAAGAAGATTGAAAATTAGAGAGGCAGGAGGAAGAAAAATCTTTTTGAGAATTGAAAGAAAAACGATTTGGATTGATTTAAAAAAAATGCCTGATGAGAGAATATAAAATATTTTGGATAAGATTGAAAAATGAGAAAAGGAAAGGGTAGACAAAGAAGAAGAGATTCAAAGAAAGGAAAAGGAAAAGAAGTAGAAGCAGGAACAAGGTGTTTTGGGGATAAAAATATTTACATATCACACACACATAATTAAGGTAAGAGAGGGTGGCTTTCAAAATTATTATTGTAAAGTGTTTAATATACGGTTTTCTTTTTATTTTATTTGACTTTAATATTGAACACTGCAGTATGTTTATTTATATTTAAGTAGAGAAATACAATAATAGTATAGGCAATTTGCTTTTCAAGTTAACTTTTAATGTACATAAGAAAATTGTTTTATAAATATTTAAATTGCACATTTTCTTTTCCTCTTTCATTACATGTTCTTCACATTTCATCCAGTTCTCTGATGTAACATTTGCAACACCACTTAGCAAAAGTTCCTTCGCTTCGGCTAATTTGAAGGTTTAATTTTTGAAGCAACTTTATTTTTTATTTATGCCCAAACCAATTCGATGGGTTTCAGTTCGCAGTGATAGGGTTGGAATCTAAGTACAACTTTGTTACTTTGTTTTGCCATTTCATCCACTGCATTTATATTATAATGTTCCTAGTGACGATTTATTGTTTCTAACAATTCTAATCGCACCATCAGAGGATTAAATGGTATTTGTTTTTGATGTAGCCAGCAGTAATCAACTGTTTTTCTTCCCGCAAATACCAACAAGCCATCGTCAACAAAACGAACAAATATGTAAAATAATTAAGCGTCTACCTTTACCAACAGGATTTTTTAGATCCATTGTTACACCATCTATAAATGCTTGTCTACGTGTTGTAACATTGAAATCTACCTATCCTATCTAATTTTGCTTCTGTGTCCTTCATTAAAGCAAGTTTAATCTAAATAGTATACATATTGCACGTTCATTGGAGTTCTATATTTTTTAATCGAAGATGAATATCTTCGTCTCCATAAAACAATGTCTTCACGTTCAAGTAGCATACTTTTGCGATTACGTTTTTTTTTTTTTTAATGTGGTGGGTGCTTAGTTGCGACTCCGTAAACTGTGTTTAAAAACCTATAAATAAATAGTATATAAAACATTTAAATAATTTAATACCAAAACTTACTTAAAATTAAGCACTCACATTAATTTATACAGCGTTAGTAAAAAGTCCCGGAACGGTCGAATAACTTTGTTATTTGAAACTTATGATTTCTGAAATTTGGTATGGAGGTATAGTTAATGTAAATGCATTTGATGCAATACAGTTTATATTTTTTTCACTTCCGGTTTAATCGGCAATACGTCCAACTTTTTTTTTTAACGGAACGCTCAATTTTTTTAACACTTTTGTTAAAAAACTACGTTCAGGAAGTATTAAGATGTTTATTTTTATTCACAAGAAAACAGTTAAAAAATTAAAAAAGTGTCCTAATCAAGGTACCTTTGAAAAAGTTTGTTTACTGTTTGCATTCTTTTTGCCGTCATTTGACAATTCTAAAAGCGTTTTAACTTTTGCATCGCTATAAATTTACTTATTTTAGACATTGACACATTTGAAAATGGCAGTAAAACTTACTGAATCAGATTGAGATATTAATGATGCGTGGTACGCTGATCGTCAACGTTCTTTTCAAGAGGTTCGTATTTTGTTTAATACTGTTTATCCGGATCGTCACATTAGTAAAAGTACGGTATGCCGAACAATTCAAAAGTTTGAAGTCTTTCGTCAGGTGAAGGATTCACCTAGAAGGCGACGTCCATTAACAGCAACAGATGAAGAAACTAGTTTGAATGTGTTACTTACAGTGGAAGAAAATTATCACGTGTCCACAACAGAATTAGGTCAAATTCATGAGATCTCTCAAAAATCTGCTCATAAGATTCTTAAATCAGCAAGAATGAAAAAATGTATCCCGTCCATGAGTTAACTGAAGATGATCCAGATCGTAGACTACATTTTTGCGAAACAATGACGGAATTGATCGAGCAGCAGCCTAATGTTTTAGATCACATCATTTTTTCAGATGAGGCAACGTTTTATCTCAACGGCACTGTGAACAGACATAATTGTCGCTACCGGTTAATTGAAAATCCGCATTGGATTGAAGAAGTCCATACAAAGCGTCCTCAAAAGGTGAATGTCTGGGCTGGTCTTGTTGGAAACAACATCATAGGACCATTTTTTATAAGAGGAAATTTAACTGGCAACGTCTACTGTTGTTCCAGCACTTGCGGCCCTCTTTCCAAATGCAAACATAGGTGATCACCCTAATACATTTTTGAACAAGATGGAGCTTCCCCCATTTTGCCCATAATGTCCGCGATTATTTGAATAAAATTTTTCCGGAACGTTGGATCGGACGTAGAAGAGCAATCGAATGGCCAGCACGTTCGCCAGATCTCTCGCCATTCGATTTTTTCTTTTGGGGTCACTTGAAATGTCATGTGTACAAAAATCGTCCCCATAATCTTGAACAATTGGAAGAGAAAATAGTGCAAGAAGCCAATCGTATCACTCCAGAACAAATACAAAATTCAATAAGAAATTTTACTGACCGTTTACATTTTTGTCAAATTGTAAATGGAGAGCATTTTGAACAATTATTGTAATCGCAACCTGAATAGACAGGTATCTTGATTTTTCTGTATTAGGACACTTTTTTAATTTTTTAACTGTTTTCTTGTGAATAAAAATAAACATCTTAATACTTCCTGAATGTAGTTTTTAATTTTGCATTCAAAAGTGTTAAAAAAATCTGGGCGTTCCGTTTAAAAAAAAAAAGTTGGACGTATTGCCGATTAAACCGGAAGTGAAAAAAATATAAATTGCATTGCATAAAATGCATTTATATTAACTATACCCCCATACCAAATTTCAGAAATCCTAATTTTCAAATAACAAAGTTATTCGACCGTTCCGGGACTTTTTAAAGTAGAACGACTCATTTGAGGTATATTTTCATCTTCCTTTATTTTTTTTTTAATCTTGTTTAGTGTAGGTGGTTCTCCATCATAAAAAAACTATGTATTACTCGTCTTATGAAGTATTTAACAGCATCGTCAAATGATAGCACTGATTTTTCTCCCTAATTGTTTTAATAGTGGTGAAATTAACACTTTGGTTTTATATTCATGAATTATTCGGTAGGACAATCACCAGTAATTTTCTCATACATGTTTATTATAGTATGCTTTTCCTGTACCGACAAACGTCCACGTCCCAAGATAGCACGCTTTTTTGAAGGCGATGTTGATAATCCACTTGTACCACTTATAGACAGACTTCTGAGGTTTTATTGAAGTACTTTTATTTAAAAAAAACCATAGACAGAAGTTTTCCATGTATCTATTTTTTTCGAGCTTCTTCGTCAGTTTGTTCGATACTCGACTGTATAATTTCTTCTGCAGTTGCTTGTGTATTTAAAAACAAGGATGTTTTGTGTTTCTACTGAGCATATTTTTTTGGAATATCTATAGAGAACAGGTATTTTGTGGATGTTTAGATGTAGTTTTGCATTCATATACTTTTCGAACTTTCTCGTTGATTGTTCAGTACTAGACTGTATATCTTCTTTCGTAATCGTGTTCAAATTTATCACAGCCTTTTAACGTTTTTAATAAGATATTTTCATTTGCAAAACCATAAAGAGTAGACATTCTTTAGGTGTTCGGATGCAATTTTCTATTCATTCATATATCAAGATTCTTCATCGGTTTGTTCAATGCCAGATTATACTTATGTTAAAATCCCTGCGAAGACATATCATTGGCCGATTGCATCGTGATTTCTTATATATTTTTATCAATGAAAGGACACTCACTTCAGAGAGTTTATCAAATTCTCGATGACATCCAAGAAACACCTAAGTTTGGTCTTAAATCAAAAGTCGTTCAAAACCAACTTTAAAAAGTTCTTCAGAAGTTCTTCATTGGATCTCTTGGTGCAGAAGTAGAACACTAACACTTCAACTTTAAACCCACTTTCGAACAAAGCTGTCATTATTATTTAGTGGATTGAGTTTTAACTAAAATACCGACCCTCAGTTGCGGCTGTTTCAACAATTAAGAAATTTATCAATAAATAACAGTTATCTTTTCGCTGTTACATTGTCTATAGAAAATATCTGCTGACGTCGCAGAGTCCTTTGGCAAATAAATTACCTTCTTCTAACGTCTTCCATCACTTCAATTACAATAAATCGCTTAGAAATCTAAGACCTAAAGAGTTGGGATGTTTTTAAAAGGGACAAGACCATAACAAGTATACTTAAGACTTAAGACCTATTAGTATTGTATAGATAAAAAGAGATAATATAAGAAAGTATAATGCCCATCCTGTATATTAATTTAAAATTCTTACTAAAAAGCACAGCAGCAATACATCGACTAGCTTAAACTATGGCAAATTCATGCACAGTCCGCAGCGTGTACTTCCATTTCGGCAAAAACAACAATCAGTATACAGTACAGGAAACAAATTTGCGTTCAAAATTCACCCTAAAACTCGAGCAAAGAAAAAAAGAACGACCAGAGGCTCTCTCCTATACGAGAACGGAGAGCACTCAAAACAACAAAGGAAACGAATACGACAGCATAAAATTTTACGACCGACACGAAGACAAGAAACGAGGCTAGTGGAATGACCTCGTCATGTCGAATTTTCGATACGTACACTGACTGAGACAAAAATAATGTAAAAGCGTAAATATCAAATCATATCGTAATTGGAAAACACCCAAATCCGATAAAAACACACCAACACCATAACATTTCATTAATTAATCTGAGATATGTGTTTCGAGACCTCATAGGCCTTCGTCATCAATCGAACAAATTCAATTTTATAAATACCAGACTTCTGTATCATTTCAGATTTGTCTTTTGGGTTTCCTAACAGAAGAGTCGCACGCAATAGTTGTTAATACTAGAAGAGAGAATGTTTATATCGGTAAATTTTAATTTTATATATTCATTCGATATTCAGAACGCCTATGAATCCTCGAAACACGTGTCCCGGATTAATTAATTAAATATATTTAATTCTAACTATGTATGTGCTTCTTTGTCGATAACACGGAAGTTGCAATGCTAAAAATGAGTGGGTATTGACAAATACTTGCTAAATAATATCTAATGTGCAACCTGTTCCGAAAGTAGTGTCGCCCTCTGCACTAGGAAACTGCTCTTAACAGCTAGTGTGCTCGTGCAGAGCTACATATATGAGCTTTTTAGTTGGGACAGGTTTTACAGAACAGTTCTATTTTTCGTTTTATCCCATATCGCTTCAGTTCTTTCCCTATTTCCATCAATTTCCCTGTTGGTAATAATGTTCTAACGTTCTATGTACTTAACTTAATGTCATTTCTTCTTTTAGTTCATTTTGATTTATTTCTTCTTTTTCCTGTTCCTCATTCATAATTCCATTATCCTCCTTTGAATTTTGCTTATTTTTTCTTTTCTCTCTAACGCTAGTTTTTTTGCATTTCAGTTCTTCTATTGTTAATTTATCCTTGTAGATTTGAAATGAGGGTGATATTGCGCTGCGACCTATTGATCTATTGTGCCCCCTTGCGTGAGCTGTAAGCTGCTGGGGGTATGCCCGCTCCTACAGCTCCCCATCCAGTCCAAGAGCTTTGATAAACTGCATTAGCTGTGATGGTTTCAGAGAAGGTATGTCTTCTTCGTCTATAACGTCTTTACCGAGATGGCTGGTTCGGGTTTCTATGATGGCGGTGCAGTAAGATGTCAGGTGTTCCGGATTTTCATCCTCAGCCCCGCAGAACCTGCAGTTGCGTTTTAGACCTATTCTGTTTTAGACCTCATCCTTGCCATGACTAAGGTGACAGTCCCTTGGAACCCTGTGAGGATGCGTAATCTATTCCTGCTAAGTTCCAGCAAACTTTTTACTCTATGCTTATTGTAGTTTCCAAGGAAGATCTTGGAGTGTCTCAGACCAGGAAGATTCTCCCAGAGGGATGCTCTGAGGCTCTCTTCCCGATCTTTAAGTTCCTTTTTGTAGGTGCGGAGTTGTAGCGGCCTTTCTTGCTAGTGAATTAGCTTCTCCGTTGCCTCTGATTCCAGTGTGTCCTGGTACCCAGTATAGTGCCACTCTATTATTCTTGCCCAGGTTGTTTAATCTATCAAGACATTCCCAGACCAATTTCGAGCTGATCGTGTTAGAGCTCAGCGCCATTAGGGCTCCTTGACTGTCGGAGAAAATTGCAATGCTCCGCTTCCGATAGTTCCTGTCAAGGTTCAGTTGAGCACATCTTCCAATTGCATTGATCTCCGCTTGGAAGACGCTGTGGTATGTCCCCATTGGCTCGAAATATTTGGTTCCTGGCCCAAATATGCCTGCACCTGTTCCTTTATCGGTTTTAGACCCGTCCACATACCACTTGATAGTGTTTTCCTTTAGTGAGTATGTGGAGTGTTCTCCTACCCCCTCCCCCTAATTTATCCTTAGATATCATTTCCTTTTCCACTACCTGTCCATCTTCCTTATATCCGTCCGTTTCTCGTCTCACTAGTTTTTTGAATTTGTCTCCACTACTGTTCCCATGTTTTTGCTCCACCTTCTTTCAATTCCATTCACCACCGTTTTATTATACCCAATTTTAACAGTTTTACCGTTAATTCCTTCTTCTTAGCTACTTTTCTAATTATGGTTCGTTTTTCTCATTCTTTTTTTGTTAAATCATCATTTATAAAAACTTGGGTGTGGGTTTTTCGATTTATTTTTGTCCTCCATGATCTTAAACTTCCTCTTTATTGCCTAATTCTGTTAAGCATGTTTGGTTCTTTCACAAGATTTTCCATTATCTCTTTCAGTCTTTTTCCCTCCGTTCTATATCAATTCTCACATCCCTGACTTCCATCTTAATCTGTGTATTTTCCTGCATTAATACCATGTTTTTTTCTACAATATCTTATTTTCTTGTTGTATACTTATTAATTTATTACTGTTTTTGTTCGCCAGAACAAATAAACATCTGATCTAGGTTGTTAAGTACGTGTTAAGTAAACTTTCTACAATAACATCTCGAGATTTAATATCGTTATAGATTAGATTATGTCGTGTACTGATGAGGTCATAGTAGTCTGAAACCAGCGTATACACGTTTATTAATCTGTAATACAACCCCGGTGTATAGTAACTCATTTTTGACTAATTATTTAGAATGATTTATTTAATCTGTAGCTAATTGGGATAAATTATTTCTCTGAGCGTATTCACACCGAAATATATTGACATCAGTATACAAAACACTTAATTCCGCTGCAGTTTCATTTAAACCCATAAATGTAAAACCAACATTATATCCATTTAGCCTGCGAGAGCGCGTTTCGAGTAAATTTCCGCCTCTTGTACACATCTATATCTATATATACATCACCCACCCCAAGAGCTGGATAGGTATTCATAACCGAAAACATAGTATACACAAACCTCTTAAATATAAATTTCCACAAGAACGGGCTCGAATGGGGCGAGACGGAGTATTCCAAACAAAAAATACTTAATCCTGGTTACCCTAGTGTGAAAAATTCCATCCTCAACCACCACCACCACCCCCTTCCCTATATTCAAACATCGTCTGATATTATATTCTCTCCCTTCCGAAAATACAAAATACATATATACACACTCACGCAATCTTACCGAATTATTCATCCCGTTTTGAGCAAGCTCTCTCGCCTTCACTTTGCTTGTACCTATTCCGTTACTCATCCCTTACATCTTCGTTTCCCATATTCGGGCCTATGGATCTCCGATGTGAGGGTGAACCGGCGTCTGTCGGATAGTATGAGGTTAAATGGGAGGAGGGCGGTGATGCTTTACAAGAAACGCAAACTGTACCTCGATTTACGTAAACAAAACGCTCTGTATGATAAAAGATGTTAGGACTATGTTGTTTAGGTACCGGGCGTGCATCCACGTAACAAGGGGTTTGTATTTTCAATTCCATTAGGCTTCTGTACAGCTTTAAGTGGCTCTTTCTCGACATTATAGAGAAACGATTTTCAAAGATGGAGCATCTCGTTTCACGCTGTGTTATACTAGGTGTTGAGAATTGAAGTAACGAATGAAATTATGTTTCGAACCAGCTGATTAATTAGAGTTTGTATTTGACGACAATCAAGACATCTGCACTGGGCATCAGTTTAATTAATTTCATGGTATTCTAGCAAATCTAAACACTGTTTTACTCGATAGCTGGAAAATACATTTATAAATTCAGTGTCTCATGCCAGCAACTGCATTCCAACAGGAGCAATGCCCAGCAGCAAGTTCAGATCTGACAAAAGGTTTGATGATGACACGTCGGTTCTGGACCTATGAATGGTCGTTCGCTAGCACCTTTTACTAACTAGTCAGCTATTTCGTTGCTCCTGATTTCAGATCGTATTGACACAGTTTATTGAGCTTCCTATGGCAGTCAAGTACCTTCTCGAAATCAAACCTGACAGCCTGTTCTGCTCTTAGGGCAGCCTAACTATCTAGCGATCCATTTACGTGTGGGCAGTTTAAGAGGTTGAAAGAAGCTCCCCAAACTGATGGCCTCCCCATCAGGTTCTCCATCTCTCCAAATTCCCGTGCCATTCAGCGTTTCAGAAGCATCAGAAACAGTGTTGCCATATGTCCGATGCAGGTCAACCTCTACACCCACCACAGCTCCTAGAACTGCTTCCAACCACTATACAAGCGCAGAGAAGGAAGTCCATCATCAGGAACAGGGACCTCGTGATGCCCTAGATAGGCAATCCTCTAGACCAGCGGTTCTCAACCTGGGCCCTCCCTCGCCCTCCCCACATTAACAAATATTGTGTATTTTACTGGTTAGTTGTTATTAAAATAGCTAAATCACAACCAAAGGAAAGACTCTACAGTGATGACTATATTCAATATGGATTTCTTGAGAAAAACGGTAGTCATTTACCGCAGTGCGTAATTTGTCATGCAGTTCTGAGTAATGATGCAATGCAACCTGGACGTTTGGAACGCCATTTGACTGCAAATCATGCTGCCCTGAAGGACAAACCTACTGAATTTTTCGTTTCTAGAAAAAGTTGCCTTAAAAGAATTAAACTTGATTCTAGTGGGAGATTTGGAATGGGAAATGAAAAGGCCGCCGTTGAGGCTTCTTACAAAATTGTCTTGTTGATAGCTAAAGACAATAAACCCCACACAATCGGTGAGTCACTCATAAAACCCAGTTTGCTTACTGCTTGTAGTACTGAGCTCGGTGAAGACAGCTATAATGAAGTTGCCAAAATTTCTTTATCAAACGATACAGTCAAACGTAGAATTGATGACATGGCTATTGATTTGAAAAATCAACTGGTGCAAAAGCTAAAGAACTCCCCATTCTTTGCATTTCAGTGCGATGAAACAACAGACATTTCAAAATAAGCGCAGTTGTTGTTTTACTCTAGATATATAGATGAAAAGAAATTCCTTGAAGAAATACTGTTTTTAAAAAATCTTGAAACAACAACTACAGCAGTCGATATATTTTCTGCTCTTCAAACATTTTTAGAGGCTAATGACCTTTCCTGAAAGAGAATTATTAGAATATGTACTGATGGAGCTCAAGCGATGACATTTAGGATTTATTGAACTGGCTAAGAAAAAGAACCCTAAAATAATTGGATCCTATCCACAAACAAGCTTTGGCTTGCCAGAGTCTTCCTGAATCACTTAACACTGCTTTGAACTTTGCAGTTAAAGTAGTGAATCACATCAAATCTAGTGCTTTGAACACCAGACTTTTTCGAGTGTTGTGTCAAGAACTGAACAGTGATCAAGAAATACTTCTCTCTCACACCGAAATTCGTTGGTTGTCCAAAAGTAATATGCTTGCCAACTTGAAATCAGAAGTTGAAATCTTTTTGATGAGTTCAAGTGAAGAACTGTACAAGAAATTTACAGATGACAAATTTATCTTTTACCTGGCATATTTGTCAGACCTTTTCGAAACAATAAATTTTCTGAATCTAAAACTACAAGGTCAGAAAAGTATTTTGAAGACCTATGATTCAATTAAGAGTTTTGCTGAGAAGATGGCTCTTTGGCAACGCCACCTGCAGAGTTCAAAGCCGAACTTTTCTTCCTTTCCAAAATTACACAACCTTCTCGATGATACCCAAAGTCTTCCAGAAGACCTAGTAAATTAAATGAAGGACCTAATATCTGAGAATTTGTTGCCTCGCTAGAACAAAATCGGAGCCTATTTCCCAGAAATAAGCTCGGAAAACTGGGAATTCAAGTTAACAAGAGTTCCCTTTCATATCATGTGGTTCCACAGCTAAAGTGGATGTACAATTTTCATCAAGTTATTTATGCGAGTCAGGATTTTCAATCCTGGCTAATATAAAATCTAAATATCGAGCCAGACTAAATGAGGAAAGTCAGCCCACCGCAGCTGACTTGAGCAGCTGACAATGAGAAAAGTCAGCTGCGGTGGTCTTTGTCAAAATTGCAACCAAACGTACAAAGAATAGTTAACGAGAAACAGTGCCAGCCCTCACACTAGTACTACAAAAGTAACGAACATTTTTCTGGTTACATTATTTTGTTGTGACATAATTATCCAGAAACGTGGCTAGTGGAATTTTTTTACTACCTAAGGAAATTTCTGCTAGTCGGGCAAGTTCATGAGTAGCTTGCTAGCAAGATTTACCAGTTGATATGCATTTGGTTCTCGTGTAAAGGCAGCTTTGTCAATGCCCAGTCCCTCAAATGCCTATCAATCATCTATACTCTAAATATTTGAGAAGAAAAGAGATCGGTACGATTTCGCTTCCGTATAGGACGTCTTGTCCTGTTTGAGGATGAAGATCACCCAAGCCTCTCTCAAGCTATCAGATATGTACCGCGTGGCTAAGGTAGCTCTTAGTACGGAACATAAGACTGGGGAAATTCCGTCCGTAAAGATGCCAAAGGTAATTTAACAGACGATTTAAAAGGTTTGAATGACGACATCACGGTTTGAAAGGAAGTAGTCGAGGTGTGAGTGGAGAAGATTGACTTTTACGCTTGTGTCATAGCTCAGTTTGATGAAGTTGTCCAGCATGTCAGTAAGAGTTGCTTTATAGTTTGTGTCCCTTTTGTTTCCCGGAAAACTGGTTGCAACTAGTTTAAAAGATGCCCCGCTCCCTTTTCTATTGTATCTATTTTGTTTTGAAAATTGGAATTTTGCACGAGTTTAGTGATGTCAGGTCCAATTAACACTCCTAAGATAATTCTTTCTCTTAGCTTCTACAAGAGATTCCCTTTCAACATTTTAAAATTCAACCTAGTAGTTAGTAGTCACATAGTCCTGCTTCCTGTCACGACTGTCGCATTCATAGAAAAAACCAGATAGCTTTCTGCAAACCACTCTGTTGATGGAACAACATTGAAATTACTTTTAAAGCTTAAGATTTTCATAGCCTTCTATTTTGTGGAGTAAGTGTTCAACAGAACATATTTCCTTATTGCCATTGTGCAGAGGAACTGCTTTTATACTTCTTTTCGGCGACTCAATAACTTGCCAAAACGTCACTGAAGTAAACAAAGTCGCATTCTTGTGAGAAACAAACACAAACTTCTTGACAATTATTGTCGTTAACGGGTCGATAGCCGCAGTGGTTAGGCGGTTGACTGTCACGCGAGGACGATAGGAGCCGGGTTTCGATTCTTTGGAAGGATGGTGACATTTTTTCAGAGAGTTGAAATCCCGATCGACTTACCATTCACTATTGGGAGCAAATTAATTAATAGTGCGGCATTATAAAAGGCGATATGACGCTGTCACAAAGCCATTTGAACACAATTTACACACACAAAACTACACCGCGAGAGTTGCAGTGATAGCCAGACAAGTAACACAGCTTACAGAGTCACTGCAACTAAGTACCCACCACACATTTAAAAAAATCACTGCGATACGGTGGACGAAATGGTCCAGGCAATTTTCATCCAACAAAACTTTTGATGTACCTTCTCCACGTATTTTGCTGAAAAGTGTTCTTGTCGTCTATGATTAGAGAATTCCATTGCGTTTCATATGATGTCACCTTCTGCGAATGAGGAGCAACATATTGCTAAGATGGTCTTTATCCAGCCTTCTTCCAATCTAATAACTTTCCAAGAGCTTGGTTCCTCAACTGATCTGTTCAAAAATTTCCATTGCATTTCCATTCCATCCACCACCATCGGCTACTGTAGTTCTGTATGTATAGGCTCTCTTAAAGCCGTCTGGAGATGATTTCACCGAAAGGACCTCAGAGTTTTGATGCCCAGCTCTGTATTCAATGTCGAAATATTTGGACTCTTGAAAAAATAGTGACTACGGCTTGAATCTAAATGTTTATAGCCTTGCAGCGTAGAAATTGTCTCAGATTATTTTGCTGAAAATATCAACAGAACAAAGAAGTAATCCTTTATGATATTGTAACACCAACTTGTGTCTTAACATGCAATTCTTATTAATATTTTTGCGCGCTACTGTACAAATCTATCCAACCGAATACTCAAGACTCTAATTCCTACATTCTGCAGCCCAAATTCAATTAACTTCCATCCACGAGATGAGAAAACATTCAATAATAATCCCACCAATTCCGAAAATAATCATAATAGAATGTCTCCTTTTAACTAACATAATGAAAAAATACTCCGCGCAAAGATATAAGATCGAGATACCTCCTCGAGACTCGTCGAGAGACTCATTCCCAGCCCAGGAAGATGTACAACTCCGAAGAACTTTAAATGTAATTACCCGGTCGCCCAAATTATTCCTAATTATTCGAAGTGATCCACATTCGTAGCGTAGTACCTAAGTCTTCCACACCAGGGGCGTTTCAAGCTGAATACGGGCGAGAGGTACAACGGGGGATTCGGATTGGGGGAAAGGAAGGGGCGGAAGAAAAATGTGAATTTATTGAAATGGAATTCGCATCCCGGGGGCTCCACGGAAGACCTAATTACTTTCTTAGAGGAGATGTCCGCCTTTAATTAACTTATCCAGTGGATATACCTTACATACATATTCAAGAAGTAGGGAGGAAGTGGAAAACTAGTGTTTTAGTTGGGAATGTTGGTCACTAGTTTTTGTAACGATGGGATGGTGTGGCATTTAAATTTGTTCAAGATTGGGAACTCTTAATCACCACAAGTAATTAATTTTGCAGAAGTATTTAGAATCTAGGCGAAAAGTTATTGCCACCACTGTAAGGGGTCACGTTTTCGATACACGTATCTTTGTATTGCATTCTTGTCACTTGGCATTACAGGTACGTACCTGTACGTCTTATATGGAGATTTGTGAAATTTCACAAAGCACTTAACGGCTGTCACGGTTCATGAATCCATCACATCGTCTGAATACGTTCGGGAACGTTCTGAACAACTTAGGAGCAACCTAGATGTACATGGACGTCTCGGCAAGGTTTTCGACTTGAAAATTGGATAAGTTTTCCATTTGAAACGAAAAGTTTCTTTTACGAAACTACATTGATACAATAAAGGTAACATACTGTAGTCAACAAGCATGTTAGAGGTATGCATTCTAATGCAAATAATATGTAGGAAAATTCTGAATAAAGCTTTTATGGTTATTAAATTTGTGTACGTTTTGTATCGAGTACTTTAACTCAGAAAGAAAAAAAATGTGTTTTTATAGATTCAGAATTATAGAAGCAAGTTCCTTATCTTGAATCACTAATTGGCAAAGTTAAACTTGCAGGATAAGACTTGCTCAGACATGCTTTGATTCGTTTGCTCCAGAAGTGACAAGCTCAGCTTGAAAATCGTATATAATTGATGAAATATGGGAAGACAGAACTGGCTAAATGGATTTTGGAAGATCATCATAAGGCTTCCCAGGAGATACAATTGATGTAAATCTTTATCGTGGCAGCTATTAAGCGAGCAAATTCATTCAAAGACAACCTTCAGAGCGCACACCTAAATTTCAGGTTTGAAAAAAAAAAATTTTTAAGGAAATATTCACTATAATTGCTTCCTCCTGATCGCACATCTCGACCTTTCTGTCATGCATTCGTCTCGAATGGGTAATCTTGATCTTCATTAGATCGGCACTGGACTTAGTTTTCTTTGGACTCAGATGCTCTTCTGCTCCTCTGGACCAATCGTCCTGGCCGATACGGACCAACTTGGAGTCGGCTTGGGATTGAGTTCTACGAATCGCGACCATGTCCTCTGCTTGATTATTGGCGATTTTCTCCTTCTGTCAAATATTCTTCGATTCTCGTCTTCCACCCTCTTTATTTGCTCTCTTGAGCTTCTTCGCAGTTCTTGTCGCTCATCAGCAAAAGTTTGACGGCATTCTTCTTCGATTATATCTCTTAGTTTTGCATCTTCCGATCTTAGTATTTTCACTCCAAATAGTAAATGGAATGGCGACGTATTTGTACTACGTTGGCAAGTGCGATTCAAAGCTTCTTGCAATTTTCTGACATGCTTATACCAATTATTTGAGTTCTCAATTGTTAATTTGGTCAAAGTGGGTATAATAACGCGATTTATGCGTTCTACTTATCCATTGCCTCTAGGTACACCTGTAGTGATCTTAATGTGAACTATTTTGTCATCCGACATTATTGTTCTAGGATTACCAAAAATTGCTTTTTGCTCATCTAGCTTTTCTAAGATTTCTTTAGTGGAAGTGGTTTTCGTAGGGTATAACCATAGAAATTTTAAAAATGCATCCACTACAACGAACAAGTACTTATATCCTTTTCCGGTTTGTGTCATAGGTCCTAAATGGTTAATATGGTAGATCTGAAGTGGTACTTCTCCTTTTTCAATAGGATTTAGCAAACCTTCCTGTTTGCCTGATTTTCATTCGACTATGGTATACAATTCAATATAACGTTCTTTATTCTTTCTTCCCAACTGGGAATATAGTAATCCCTTATGATGAATCAATTGCCTTTCCTCTCGTTTAGCATCTGCGTCGATATCTTTGAGTATCATCTGCCCTGTTTCAAAATCACTGGTTCCATCAGCAATACTCCTATCTTCCCTTGAATCGTCGGTTATTCTCGTCGGGGATGCTTTCATATAAATCCTAGCATTTAAACACTTATGTTCTCATTCCTGATAGCAACATCGTTTGTAGCTTCAGATATTGCCGCGTTTTCCAATTTGGCATCCTCGTTAAGCACTTCTAAATCGCTTCGTTTAACTATGCTTCCAGGAGCGTCAGCTCCAACCTCAGCCTTGTTGTCGGTTTCAACCTTTATCGGTGGCTACGAAAGCGTTTTCCCTTTTGGCCAAATCGCTTTTGAGTTCGATCAAATCTACTGTCGTTTTGACGATGGCGCTTTGTATTCAGAAAATGAGTTAACTGACCTTTCTGTGGACTCCGTTGTAGACACACTTCCATTATCAAGTCAAAAATTTTTTGATTAAGTTCGGGGACACTAAATCTGGCGAATAAAGCGCGTGAGTCAAGGAAGTTGTCTTCCTTAAGGCCAAAAACTTTCGCGCCGCCTATTCATAACCTCCAAATTAAATTATTGGTTTTGCTGTCTGGTTTTGAGGCACCATTTCTGAGTGTACGATCACTTCGAAGTACTTAAATTAAAAAAAAACTCATCTACAACGTCTTTACATTCGATTTCACCTACCGAACCCTTTTTTTGGACGAGGCAGACCAGGTGGCTTCTATCGAGTTGAGTGTTGTTTACTTTCTGGGTCGTACAGTTGAAGAAAAAGTATCCTATCCTAATATTGTAAAAATTCCTTACTTTCTATCATACTGCTGTTAAATATATTTTGACAGCTATTTTTTATACTATGACAGCTGTATTTTAACAACATGACAGTTCCAACGACCACTCGAAATTGAAGGAAAAAATAACTGTTTGGTTTTTACTTAACAGCTGTCAAAAATATGTGGATAGTTGCCAAGAAGCACCAAAAGATAAAACTACAGCGGGATCTGAGTTTTGCTTTTAGAGCACGCAAAGAAGACTGAAACGTTGCACGAAAAATAATTCAAGTTTCTTAAATTCGATGGGCCATATCAGTGGAGAGCAGGGCGAAAACTTCCACTCAAACATCAAGAAAATAGAAAGGCGGTTGTCGAGGAAGAAGGAATGTCCAAATGATATCCAAAAGATGGACCCGAAATTAAGCTTTTTCAGGCCAATTAGTGGGAGATGGAGGGAGGGGGCGGACGGGGATGAATGGATGATGCTCAGAAGCAAACACCTTAGTAAGAATACCAAGATAAGAATGTACGAAACATTGATAAGACCAGTAATGATGTATGCTGGGGAAACGATGACGATGACGATGACACAACGGGACGAAGAAGAATTAAGGATACTAGAAAGAAAAATATTAAGAACAATACTGGGACCAGTGAAGGTGGCGCATGATGAATATAGGATAAGAATGAATCACGAACTGAAACAGGAAATAGGAGAAGACATTGTGCAAAGAATTAAAAAACAGAGAATAAAATGGCTTGGTTAATGTCGTTAATGACATGGAGACCTAGTGGTTTAAGAAGAAGGGGGAGACCCAGATCGAAGTGGATGGAAGAGGTAACCAGGGACCTAGAAGAAAAAGGCGTTAGGAATTGGCAGGGAAAGGCGATAGATAGGAGGTTATGGAGGACAATAAGCCTGATGCTCTAAAATTATAAATGGGGACTGATCCACCTCGCGCAAAGGATCCAAAGATCTTCGAAAGAAGAGGCACAGCTCCTTGTAGGAGTGTACAGCCATTATATATATATATTGTAGGAGAGGGTGGGAGAGGGAGGGAAGGGGAGGGTAAAAGCAATATTTCCCATTTCTCGCAAAGAAGGAATCAGTGAAGTATCCAAGAAACAAACCTTCGGGAGTTCACAGTTTCGAAAGCTTACTCATCCATTGTTACGTTTTCTGCAATAATGATAAGAGCTGATTAAGTCCCGAAGACCTTCCGCTTCTTTGGTCATGTTCAATCTCATCTAAATTGTCTTACGAGACATTTTACACTACGACAAACAACAAAGTCGCGTCTCTCATACATTGCAGTCTTTAAAACAGATTCCTGATGATAAATCAATAAATTTGGAAGATTAGGCGTTTATTTTAGATTCTAGTGAGCGCGAGTTCATTCCTATCACCCATATAATTATTACGGCTATATCTCAACAACTTCCAGCTGTAATAAATTCACATCGAATGAACGCACCGAAGTAATGCGTTTGTCGTTTTTAAAGAGAGCGATGAGGCAAGACGACCCGCCGGTTTCGAACCTTATTCCGGGCGTTTTCAAAAGTAAATCCGGGGCGGTATCGCTTTCTCGTATTTGACAGTTTCGCAAAATAAATTACCGCCGATGGAGAGGACTAACTGAACTCGCACAAACCATCAGCTCACTGGCACTCACATACGCACGCATACATTGAAAACGTTTAAGCAAACTCGCCCATATAAATAGAGGATCCTTTTCTCCGTTCAGCGCTATGGTACGTACCACACATATACGGTCTAAAGCCCATCGGATCCGTTATAATTAAATGACCTTTTCGCTTGAGTAAACTTAATTCTGCACATTCGTCGTTTATGTGTGCGCGGGACCATCGCTATATGTGTATTCCTGTACGAGCGTGTATAATATAGGGGGCATCCCCTAGAGCTCCTGATTTATGCGAGATTTCTCCCCGCCACTGGTATCGTGTGTGAGTGCTGGTGTATAATGCGCGAGATAGGATTGTATCGGTGCTGCTGAACGTGCCACTCGAAATGGCCCATTACGGCAACTAAATGGAGGAGGTTTTGTTAGATGAGATCATGGTGGTGTTTGGAAAATTTAGATAACGCACACTGCACATCTATAAGGGATCGGGTTGATCTATTACAGGATCTGTCTGTTGGATAAAGTTGAAAAACAGCTTCATATTCTGATGAAAATTGTTTTCACATATCTTTCTTTGAAGACTAACTGACTGAAGAAAGCTAATAACTCAATTCCTATGGCAACTTTAAATAATAAGCCTACTTCTACAGTTGACAAAACTAGGATAACAAGTCAATTGTTATTTTCCAAGTCTGGAATAGCACAACTTTGCCATGCCCAGAATTTTGTGGTCCTCCTCTCTAAGCGAAGCTCATAACAAGCTAAGGAAACGTTTCTGTATGAAAGATATTCCTATAGACTCAACGATTATTTCGGCATGGATAAAGGCATAACCCCCAGAACTACTGGAAGATCGCTCTGATCTCTTCTCTAGCTGAAGTCGCCAAAGCTGTCATCCTGAACAGGTTGAATTAATTTGGGTTTAGAGAAGGATTATCCACTGGGTTCCAGCTATTCATGGGTGCGATCTTCTTGGACACAGAACGAAGCTTCGACACTATCTGGTACCACTTAATTCTACCGAAGATGATCTTTGGCATTAATCTTTTGTTGGTTTGGGTCGTTCCGAAGATATAAATCTCCGAAATCGATAGTGGCAGGAGTCCTTCAGGGATCACTACTGGCGCCAACCCTATTTTTAATTTACATGCACATCTTCCCACGATCCAGTAAGTCAATCACGCTATTTACGTTGATGATACGGCGATGTAGACATCTTCCAAGAATGAAGAAATCCTGTGTAGATGCCTATACGGTGGTTGACCAAATTAATAGATCCAAATTCGAAATTCAAACAATTTGTTTAAAAATGGTTTATAATTAAAGCTACATAATATATTGATATGTTTGTTTCTATTTTATTATGTTGACAACTCAGACGCCATTTTGTGTCAGTGCTGTTAATTCTCTGCTTACAAGTCACTTTGTGCGGACGTAAACAAAAGCTTTTTTATGATGGGAAAAGCCAAATACACCTCACCAAAGAAAATAACAACAGAGATAAAAACTTTAACACCTAACACTAATCGCTCTAACAGAAAGATAACCTCCATTACTAAAGTTTCCAAGGCAACAGTGGACTGCAACACTACGGGATGTCCGACAAAGACGCAAAATTATCGCCGTAAGCAGAAACCAGCCTCGCAGAATCCTAACAAAAATTTTGCAAGTGTCTGATGTCAACATTTCGCCAACGACAGCTCGTCGAAGAATAAAGGATGTGGGGTTTTCAGAATGGGTCGATCTGCAAAATAGCTAGCGATAAAGAAAAAAAGACTACAATGTCATGTCATGGTCAAAGATCATAAGGATTCGACAGTTCTCTCTCACTCTCTCGTGCACCTTACAATTTATTAGTTTGTCTTGAATTCTAAAATGACAAAATATTCCAGGTCTGGTTTTTGGACGAATCGATCGTGAAGATCCTCGTAGATAGAGCTCGATTTGTGAGAAGTTCAGGACAAAATATAAGGACGAATGTATCTCAGCATTATGATGTGCTCCATCATCAGCAGTCAAGGAACCTGTCTTATCGTCAAAGGAACGATGAGGACCAGTGTTTGAGAGTACTGCATACAAAAATGTTTCCTCAGATCCAGAAATTGTGGAAATTCCTCTCTGACAATCACATGAAGGTATGCTTGAGTGGCCTGGCAATTCACTAAACCTCAACCCAATTGAAAATTTTTGGTTGAGTTGATGAAGAAAGAAATTATCACCACCAAGCGTCGGCTGATCGAAGGCTTAATAGAAGTATGGCATAGAAGTGAAACAATTAAACAAAACCGCATAGAAAACATACCAAGTTAAGTGCCCAGGCAGTCGATTCTTGCACAAAAACCAAAAATGCCAATTTTGTACTGTGGTTCTAATAATTTGGCCACCCACTGTAGTGTTAAATGGACGCCATTGGTCGTTTGGGATCGAGGTGAAAGCTTAACCCTCCAATTCCCTTACTTTTAATTTTTGACTAAAAAGATTAAAAGCATAATATTTCAGTTATAACAGGGTTAGTCAAAAGTATGGAATAGGCGGCTTATTACCGAAAATATGAACTTTATAACAAAATGTCTTTAGCAAAAAAATTTTTTTTACTAATTATTCTCCATGTCTTGGTAATGTCTTAGTTTAGTCAATGTACTTCCATGGAAATGTATTATTTTTTTAAATGGCAAACAAGTAATTTTTTTGCTGATTTTTATTCCTCTTTTTTTCTTGAAATGACATGATATTTTTTTCATATGCTTTAATAACAAAATTTCTGTATAAAATCATAGTTTCCAATAAACGGCAAAATGTGATTTCAAATCAGATTGTCCAGTTTTTTTAATACTTCTTTTTAGTCATGTGAGGATAATTCTACAAAAAATTATAGTGGCCTTTGTTTTCTTAATGTCATTTTCCATGTCATTGTGAGGTACCTTTCAATAAGTTGTTCAACAAGTTAATTTAATCAAAATAGTTTCATTTTAATTTGTAAACATGGTTAAACTCAGTGAAACTTAAAGAATTGAAATCTTAGTGATGGTTGGTTATAGAGATCGACAACGTTCACATCAAGGTGTTTGTCATTGTACAATCCACAGTGTCTAAATTGGTTAGGGAATTTAGAGCAACTGGAAATGTGAAAGATATTCCAAGGTATGGACGTCCACAATCAGCCACAAATCAACATCAAGCTCTTGTGTGTGTGTGAAGTATTATTTAGTGTTATGGAAAATCCAATTACGTCAACCACTCAACTTGCTTTGGATAATGATATTAGTCAATCGTTGGTAGTTTGAATATTAAAAAAGAACAAATACAAACCCTACAAGATACATCTTCTTCGTAAGCTAAACGAAGATGACCCTTACTGAACAATGAAGTTTTGTGCAGTAATGATGGAAATGATCAATAATAATCCAAATTGTCTAAACCACATTTTATTTTCTGATGAGGCCAGATTTTGTCTACGCGGGTTTGTAAACAGACACAACTGTCGCTACTGGTCCAGTCAAAATCCCTATTGGATAATAGAACATCATACACAGCATCCACAAAAACTTAATGTCTGAGCTGGCATAATTGGGATGGAAATTTGACAGCAGATAGATACCTAAATTTAGTGCGTGATCAGATTGTACCTGACACTGCCAAACCACAATATTTGGTTTCAGCAAGACGGCGCTCCACCACATTATGGAGTTGATGTTCGCCTGTTTTTGAATAACGTCTTTCCAGGCCGTTAGATTGGACGTCGAGGATCTATTGAATGACCTGTTAGGTTGCTCGATTTGTTTCCCTTAGATTTTTTCCTCTGGGGTCATTTAAGAAATAAAATTTACAAAGAGAAACCGCAAAATTTACAAGACCTGGAAGCCAGAATCAGCCATGAAATTGAAGAAATACCACTTAACTGGCTGCAAAATTCGTTGCATAATTTTTGTGATAGATTAGGTTATTGTCAAGCTGCAGAGGGTCATCAGTTTGAACATTTAATTTGAGCTAAATATTATTTGAGTGATTAAAGTACTATGAGTATTTTTTCTAAAATTTTATTATTAAAGCATATGAAAAAAATATCAAGTCATTTCAAGGAAAGAAAAAGGAATAATATCATTCTTGCGAAAAAACCGAACGGTTTTAGAAAAAAAGGGTTAGATTACGCTGAGCATAAATGGTCCTAAAAAACAGACATTAAACACAATTTTGAACAAGTTTATTAGGTGTATTTCAAGATTCATTTACAATGAAAATTAAATCAACAATGAACATGTAAATGAAGATTTTGCGCGTTGCCTTATGACACAATACACATCCTTGGTTGACTATAAGCTTTTGTGTGGCTGTATGCATTACCTTCCAAACCTTCATCAACAATTCTGTTTTGTAAAAGCACATCACAGCTTTGTTTTTTCTTTGCAGGAACAGAGTACTTGTTTTGACATGTAGCATCTAGTCCAAAAGCAAATAATGGAAACCACCATCAGACTGACTCTCATGGAATCCACATTTTCGTCAAATCTATCTACGCCACCCATGTATTTATTATTTTTCTGTACAACAGATGCACAGTCTACTTGAATTTTGGCTCTTCTGTCATTTACAAAACCAATTCAATCTACTTTTTGAATTGGCTCTAAAGTTATGGCAGATTGAGGCAAAAGTAGCAATGTTATTATCATTCCATCTGGTAATAAGAACTTGCTCAGAACTTTTGAAACAGAAAGAGCCTCAATTTTTTTTCTTCAGAACTAAACTTTGGGTTCTGGGACATTTTCCAATTCTGTTTTCGCGAATTGTGCCTGTTCCACCAGTTCCACGTTCAGCCAAAGTGGCAAGTAACTGCAACCCCATAAAAAAATTGTCAAAATAAATTATAAGGTCCCATATTTTTAGGCAAACGTGATTTAAGCTCTAAAATGACAGCAGCTCCTAAATCGTATTCGTTTTGAAGTGGGAGTTGAATTGCTTTAGCTCCTTAGTAAGGCTCAAAAGTTATAAGGTATTAAGGTCTTTGAGTAGCAGCTGACCACACTTTCTAACCAAAACGTATTGGTTTCCTGTGAATATGTTGTTTCACACTATGACGACCCTAATAGGGAAGTGTGTGCAAATTTGAAATTTTGTGTTGAGTTATTGTTTAGAAGATCGAAATATGCACGAACATATTTATCCTCATCTGGAAAAATGTATTCCAACGCATACTGTTAGCCACAGTCGCTTTGTGAGGCACGTTGTTGGAAAAGAAAAGTTCAAAACATTCCACAGGGGAGTATTCAAAATTATCAACTCCAATTTTAGTTTCATCAGTGTCACTTCTACTGTTGTTAGAATTAAAATTTTGAGAGTTAGACCAAGTATAAGCATTATTTTTAGAAAAGAAGTACTGGCTGTATTCGTTAAGTTCACAAGGTTGGGAATGTGGGTATGGCAGCCAAAGATTCCAACAATAGCTGCCATACCCACATTCCCAATCTTGTGAACATTATTTTTAGCTTTGTGGAGTTCGTTTTTTGTTTTTTGGGGCTTCTTGTTGGCTTTCTTTGTTGCATTCACTCACATGTGTCTCGATCATTTCATTTTCAGCAGACTTCTCAGTAAATTTTACTTCTACATTCGCTACGACAGCGTACGACCCGCTAGTCTCTGAAGATTGATTTCGTCCACATCACCACTGACCTCATCTGTGATATCACCGACATCCGATGGAACCAAGACAACTTCTTCTATTTCATCGTCATCTTGTCGTAATAACTCCTCCAATTCTTGTAGTTTTAGCCAATTTTGGTCAATCACAACGCCCAGTGTACCAGGTGACGAGAAGAGAGAGAGACAAAAAAATTCGTGGCCATAAGGTCACATCCTTCACCCTATAATAACATATCGGTCATTGTCTTGGGCGAGCTTGGCCAAAAGGCATCTTAAGAAATTAGAAGTCCTCTAGAACAAAATGCTAAGATTGAACTCTATCTAAAGGCCTAGTCATAAATAACATCTAGTTGGTGCGGTAGTCTTCGACAGACTATGTTATCGTAAATGGCCTTTTTGAGCCTTACCACCCTCAAAAAATAGCAGACGAGATTTGCTGGAAGAGGCTATGCCACCTTGATAGGCTGTGGTCCTATCATATAGATATGAAATAAAAAATTCTAATAATATTTGGGTTCATACCAACGTTGATCATCTCAAAATTCTAAAGCCTAAAGGGCTTTTAGGGGATGAAAGAACTACTTGCCCAGCCCTTTTGACATTTATAAATTGTAATGCTCCTAAATGACAACTACAAATCAATTCAAATTTTTATTGTTTAAGGTAAGAACCTGGGGAGTAGTACGTGAAAGAGCAATGCTAGTTAATCTAATCAAATATTTGACTTGGAATGTTGGTAGTATCGGTTCCCTCTTTATTATTATCATTACAGTAGTAATAACTGTGCCATCGATGTAGTTGTAAACTTTGCTCTCCACCACCAGCTGCAGACCTCAAATTATCACCTTCTCTCACTCCTATAAGCTCTAAAATTACCATGGAGCAAATTACTTGAACCAAAAACCGCATTCTGCATAAATCTGAGCGATTAAACTGATAACACGACAGAGCAAGCACCGTCTAATACTCTACGCACAAGTTTTGCGGTCCTGTTAATGCGTTCAAAGATTAATAATCGACCGAATTGTATTCTAAGGGCGTGAAATAGTATCGGTAGGCTTTCTACCGAATCGAATTTCTGTATATATACAAACATATATATTGAAACAATAAATTCTCATAGTTTGTAGTTTGAAATTAATACTCTACTCTGTAAATTTGTTGAGTGAAATATACAAATATAACTGCAGGAAAAACAAAAATAAAACAAAAAATACATTTAAAACAAATTCAACTCAGCGATATATTTTTCAATTTTTTTTTCCATAAATTCAACGTATCATTCCGATATTCTATATTTCGTAACAGTTTTGTACACGCGTGTATATTTTTCAGTAAAAAAAAATTGTTACCAGCCGTTGACGTATTTCGTAAAATCGCTCGGGGAAAAATATTTGAACATATTCGCAATTGAATGCGCTTTTTCGCGGTAGAGTATTACGTCAAATCGTTACGGGTAGTGAATCCCTGAATCTGACACCTGACAAATTACGAAACCGCTATCAACAAGTATTAAGCGTTGTGCACACAACAACGTCGATTATTAATGTCCGGAAATTATTACATCCCTGCACATTAACATGTGTGTAGATGCCGCAATACGTAAATATACTGGGTGTCTCTTAAGCTTAGTATGTATTTGCAATATTATAAATTTGTAGAAGAAGAAAAATATGTCATGAAACTGGTTTTTTTTTTTTCAGAAATTCCATTTCCAAGTATGCCTATCTTTGAAGAATTAGGAGGTCTCTTCTGAGACAACCAGTCAGCACTAAAGACTCTAATGCTCGATTGCACCAACATCGCAACAACATGTACTACTGCTAGGTAATTAATAGCTTTAAAAAAAGGCAATACATACATACAAATGAAGCAATATTTTGTAGGTGACAATGGATACCCAAATAAACCCCACTTATTTACACCTTTACTACAACCTGTGACTCCAGCAGAACAGCAGAATCACATATACGAACTCGCAATATGATTGGACGTTGTTTTTGCGTGTTGAAGAGAAGATTTCCAATTTTGGCATATGGGTGTAGATTAAAACTGGACACAGTATTATCTGTTATAATTGCCACGTCAATACTATGTACATAATTTAGCAAGAGGAATGGATGATCTAAATCCACCTGCAATACCACATGAACCAAATGAAAATGATCTGGACCATTTAATACAAACAGGCCAAGTACCCGATGTTTATGTTTTATAATTTATTAACCATTATTTTGCAAATTTATAATTCCTTAATTAATAATAATAATAATAATAATAATAATAATAATAATAATAATAATAATAATAATAATAGCTTTTATTTCTTCCACTCACAAAATACATAAATACATACATAAAAAAGTACAGAGTAGAGAAACCCCAGGGCATAGTTTGGCTTGAGAGGGGAGTTCCCTTACCATTCTTACACTATACCCTGATCTTCGTGATACTAATAGTATAAAATATAAGAGTTAAGAGCTTATACCTAACTTAAGACTAATATTCTGGATGTAACCCATTTCATTCATTATATACTAGAACTTCAGCAGATCCGTTCGTAACTTTAAAGTCATCACATATTGTTGCGAAGAGAGAAGCACATTGAACAATTCACGTTTAAATTTTTTAAGTGGCAAGGATTTCAGATGGACAGGTACACTGTTATAAATTTTATATATGTTGAACGAAAATGATCTTTCAAACAATGTCGTGCTGTGCAGGGGGGGAGTAATGGTTCCCTTATTCCTGATATTGATGTTGTGTACGTCTGTTCTAAACTGAATTCTTTTGTACAAATATATAGGGGTACTGGTGGTGACTATAGAATGAAACAATGATGCTGGTCGAAGCATATAGCGGCGGTTCATCTTCAACCAGCCGCTACGCTGAAAGGCTTGTGATATTCGTTGATATTTACGAATGCCGAAATTGAGTCTAATGCAAGAGTTTTGAATTCTCTGTACTCGAGATTTCGATATTTCATCTAAACAAGGCCAATAAACACATAAACAGTGAGAAAAGTGCGAGAGAACTAGGGAATTGCAGAGTACGGATTTTGTTTGTTGCGATAAATAAGATCGATGAGGATATATTATTTTCAGTCCACTGTATGCACACTGTATACAAGAAGATATATGCTTTTTAAATCTGAATCGATAGACCCAATACCTTTGCTTCCCGGACCAACCTTGTACCTGCTAGTGTAAGTTGAATGGCGTTAAAGTAGGACTCCACTATCATTGGTTTGCCAAAAACCATGACGGAACATTTTGAGGGATTTAGGAATAACTGATATTTACTACAAATGGACGACACAATATCCAAATCATATTGTATGTTTTGAGCGCCCTCCATAATGCTGGAAGGAGGAAATGAATAACACAGTTGAGTATTATCAGCATACATTTTGATCTTGCAATACTTGATGCTACTGAAAATAACACTTGTATAAATGGCGAAAAGCAGAGGACATATTGAACAGCCTTGTGGCACACCACTGTTCAACTGCAAAGGTGAGAACACGTTCAAATCTTTAATAACAAATTGTCGAGTAAATCGACTGCATTTTTCTCCAGTCCAATGAAGTGAAACATGGATGACAGTATCGCGTGATTAACTGTGTCGAACGCATTGCTAAAGTCTAAGAGTACTAATACTGTTAGTAGTTTCCTATCTGTTGCGGACAGTATATTATCGGTAACACTTAACAGAGTTGTCTCACAACTGTGGCCGGCGCGAAAACCAGATTGGTAGTCAGGTAAAATATTTTGAGATTCGATGTATTCACGTAGTTGGTTAGTGAGTATCTTTTCCAAAATCTTTGATAAAACGGGTAAAAGGCTTATTGGTCTTAGATCTGAGAATGAAGTTGGTTCTGGTTTTTTTGGTAGCGGTAAGACATATGCATGTTTCCAGACATCGGGCACAAAGCTTTCAAGAATACACGAGTTAATCAGGTGAACTAAATGTTTTAGAATAAAGAGTCCACATAATTTTATAATCGTTATGTTTAGGCCGTCAGATCCACGCGATGTACTGGTAATTGATTGGAGGATTTTGCTGATGATGAATTCGTCGATTAATTTAAAAGTAAAATGAGTAGGAGTATTATTGATTGTGTTTGTATTAAAATATGTGACAATGGCACTGCTGTCACTTGAGGTTTTAGGGATTGAATCGATGAAAAATCTATTGATGTCGTCGACATTAGTTAATTCTTGAGGTAAAATGACATTTCTGTTTTTAGAAGAGACATTCAAAGATTTCATGTATTTCCATAGGGTCTTGGAGTTAGAGGATTCAATTCTAAAATTGAAATAGGCTTTCTTTTCGTTTAGCAAGCTTTTCTTTGTACAATTTCGTAAATCTTTGTAATATTGCCAATGTTCCGGCTTGCCGGTGGTTCTGAACCTATTAAGAGCCTTATCGCGCAATGACATCATGAGTTTGATATTGTCTGTTATCCAAGGTGTGTATTGATTGTGGCGCGAGGCAGTTTTTAGCGGGCAATGCAAGTCGAAAAGTGCAGACAGATGCATCGTGAAAAAATTAACTTTGTTATTGATATCTTTTATGTAAAAAATGTCGTCTAAGGGAAGAGATTGCAAGTGCCGCAGGAATATGCTTTCATTGAAAAAAAAACTAAAATAATTAGTTCACTTTACAAAAAAAAATTCAATTTCATTCTCAATGATTGATGAGCAGAAGTAGAAAAAATGTTATTGCCTTAAAAGCTTTAATTGTGCCTCCTGCAATTTTAACTCTAGCTCGAATGCTTGTTTGTTTAATTGAAATTCTTGATTTCTGTAATTGGCCGTTTCTCCAATTTCCTTTTTCTTTGCTCCAATTTCAATAGTCTTTAGTTCCAAGTCGTCCTTGGCCACCTTTAACTGTGCTTTGCATAACTCTAATTTAAGATCCGCCAATACTTCATATTTCCTACTTAAATTATTTGTGGGTGTTGGAGCTGGCCTCCGTCGTGCTGACCCTTTTTAGGAAACGTAAATCTATTTCTGGGACAATTTTAGCTTGAAGCATGGTTGCTTTATAATCACCCCAATTTAATTTTTTTTTTTCAAAGCCATCCCGATCCCGTTATGTAAACCATAAGTATATACTTTTTTTTGAATAATACTCATTGTGAGGTCCATTATGGGATCGCTGGTAAACTTATGCGTTGGTCCCCCTCCTGTTTTGTACAATTCAATGCGTTCCTTTGCAACTTGTTTCCTAGCTTCCTTTTTCTTGTTTTCAATTTTTTTTTTTAATTTTCTTAGGTGCGTGATACACAGCCTGGATTTTGTATATTAAATTCTTTGATGAGCATTTCCCATGCCTATTATTTTTCTTTTAATGTTATCGAATCTCTTTTCTTATTTTCTATAATATACTGACTTCCAGAAAAATTGCAACACCTAGAAGCTGTTTAACGATTTTATTGAAATTTTCAGAAAACGTCTATTTGTATGAAACAAAGTTATGTTTAAGTTTTAAAAACAAAAGAATAAAAGCTTTAAAAGTTTTTTCAATAATGAGTTGCTCCGCCACGATTTGTAATGCACTCATCTAGACGCCTTGGCATGCTATTAATCAAGTGATCTATAGCTGCTTGTGGTATATCGTCCCAAGCTTCTTGAATCCGTTGTTGAAGATCGTGTAAATTATCTGGAGGGTGCGGTAAATTACCTATTCGCCTACCAATCATATCCCATACATGTTCAATGGGCGACAAATCAGGCGACCGAGCAGGCCATGGGAGGACGACAATGTTAGATTCTTCCAAAAACCGTGTTGTAGCCCTTGCCGTATGAGGGCGCGCATTATCCTGCTGGAAAATGGGATTTTGCAGCCCCTGAAGATATGGAAGGCCAACTGGTTGTAGCACATTAGCAATGTAACCAGGTGCGTTAAGGTTGCCGTCAATAAAGACCAAGGGTGATCTGCTACCATAACATATTGCACCCCATATCATAACTCCTTGAGTGAGGGCTGTGTTGCGTTCCACAAAAAATGTTGGATTTTTACGTTCTCCACGCATCCGTCCGACTCTCCTACGACCATCGTGGGCCCACAAGCAAAATCGGGACTCGTCACTAAACACAATTTGATGCCATTTCTGCGCCCAATTAACCCTTAAGTTGCTCCACTCTAGTCTGCGTAGACGGTGAAGTGGTGTAAGAGGAAGACATAAAAATGGACGATATGAACGCAATCCATAAGATCTTATCCGGCGATAAACAGTTGACATTGACATTCTGAGTCCTGTACCACTCATCCAATCATTTGCAATTGATCGAGTTGTTGAAAATCTATCTCTTGTGGCCAAAAGTCTTAAGCGACGTTCTTCGCGATCTGTAGTCCTTCGAGGACGTCCAGATCCACGGCGATGATGTTGAACCCCTTCCTCGGACCATTTGGACCAACACCTCAATACCGTTGAAACATTTCGGTTTACACGACGAGCAATTTCTCTTAGCGAAAGTCCGGCCTCTCTCATACCAATAATACGGCCACGTTCAAAATCACTTAATTGGACAAAATGTTGATGTTGACGTACTCTCGGCATTGTTATCAAGTGCAGAATGAAATTGTGACGTAACAACAACAATTTGCAAACTTGACAGTTACTAAATGGTCTAATACTTCAAATTTATAGTTACTATGTGCTATGGAAACAAGTTAGTTAGTTTAAAAGCAAAGTTTAAAATTATCTTGGTGCAAATTATCTTGGTCATAAGGGCTTCCATCCTTTTAAAAGGGAAAAAGTGCTTAAGCCATAAATTCGGTGCTCCGATCTCTTTGCCAGACCCTGTATGCAGGGTGTAACAGTGAGAACGCCCGTGGCCTCTGGTAGTCAAATGGTAACAATTTTTGGAAAGTCACATACTGGAACATATGTAAGCGGATTAGGTCTACAATTTAAAAATAATAGGCATTATACAGGGTGTTTCAAAACTTAGCAATGTACCAAAGTTATGTTTTTCTTAATGGAACACCCTGTATTTTATGGCATTTTTGAGTTGTACACTAAAATCTAGATCAACTTTATTTAAGGTTTCCTATGTCTAATCTTTGTAGTTTATGAGATAATATTAAGTTTTTTGAAAATGCAATGTTGCACGAAAAGTTTAGTATCTCAAAAATGACTTAATTCAGAGAAATGGAACGAAAAGCGTAAATAGTAGATCCTTTGGCTGATTGAATGCCATATTCAAAGTATTCTACAGGTCGTTCAAATACCGAGGCCAAACTTTGTGAACTTCTTTCGTGCATAACTTTATTATTTTAAATGGAACACCATAGGATAAATGTTAAAATAATTTGCCGGAATAAATTCTGTACCGTTTAGATTCAAATTGTAGTAATTTCCACATGAAATTATCCAACCTGCGAATTTCAAAATCAAAACTTAACTGTAAATGTTCCAATTTTTCCTGGCCCCGTTTATTCGTTTCCGCAAACTTCATCCCGAACGTTTTCCAATCAAAAATTAATTAAACAAAGTTCGAATTCAATCGTTGCCCGCCCGATACTTCCGCCGTATTGAATTTCATAAACCAGGCAGACAAAACCGAGTTATCCAACGCAGTTAATGCATGAAATAACAGTTTCCGAACAAGCAACTATTCCGAACGAAATCTGAAATCCAATGCAATCGAGGGGTCCGGTCGTGTACGACGGCTCCATATTCCGATAGTGCCAGTAAAATGTTATTGCTTATTTGCTTGTTCTGTTTCGGGAGTTTTGGTTCTGCACTGGTGCCCCCTCGTACGCGGAGAACAAGAATTTTGCGCCAATTTCCGCTACATATATATGCGTGATTGTGTTCGATCGGAGCTAGCGAATGGCAATTCAATCGGTTCGAAACCCGCATAAATTTTAATCGCTTATGAAATGCTGGATTGGAATTAGTTAACTCTTGCAACTCGATCAATTTTTTTCGGTACGATTAAAACTGTTCTTGTTCGATTGTAGAGAATCTATCTCATATTTATGTCATGTCCTCCCAACAATGTATTCATATAATATAATTCTACAGTATTATTGTGTTAAACCTAACAGGTAGCCGCCGCCGTCTTCATCCGATGGACTATACAGAACCGATTAATTAATCATCAGAGTCCGTTGAATGTGTATACGAACGATACACCGCAATGTTGTAGATAATAATAGCTGGTGTAGATTATTAACAATGGATCGTGAGCGGCGTCGCCCTATCAATATTCCATCCGTGGAGGAGTAGACAATGCGCCCGAAGTGGCGCGTGTGATTAAATTGTTCTGTACGGTAAGGAGACTTCGACGGACTAAGCCGTGAGTGAGTGACAGACAGTGGGGATCTCCCGTCACCGCCGAATGTTCTTGCACTATCTCCTGTCTGGCTGTTCACCCGCCGGGCATCAGACCAACGCTCTTTTGCCCTTTTGTGTTTGTATGTTCCTTCAGGTTACCATTATTGTAATTAGAAGAAGATCGCAAAGTGAGAAAATGAGAGATTCTTTATGGATATGTTGTTGCGGATGTGTATTTTTATATAATTGTTAATTTTATTTTTCTTAACTGTCTCTCAAGGGTCAGGTGGGATCTAGACTCACTTCACACAGCATCGAAACACGTTTTTTTTTAATTTAAATTTTTAAATTGAGCGCTTTATTACTGGTGACTATTGACAACTATATCTTAGGTGACAAAATGCGCAATTGGTCTAATAAATTTGGTCGTTTGAACGAGAATCTTAGATTAGATGTTATAATTTTAAAAGCAACATTTATAGGTTTGACAACACTTTCAGTATGGTTATACGACACTTCGTTGTTATTCAAATTTCAATATAAAAAAGGTTGTGTTCAGAGAAGCCAAATTTTTACAAATGTAGCATCGGCTCTCAATGCAATCAAGAACGGCGTATCAAAAAAAAAAAACACCCCGAACTACAATTCAATTCCGTCTCTCTAACAAATTCACTAAAGCATCACCTGGTCCACCACCTATATTAACAGCTTCCGAGGAAGATACTTTAGTAAAATGGATACTTGACGATATTCAGGCTTCAGTTAAGGCGTTTCTTGACCATCACGAAAGGAAAACGCCTTTCAATAATAACTTGCCGGGTAATCATTGGTAAGAGGCGTTTCTGAAGCGCCATAGTGAGTTAGCTGAAAGAACAGCTGAGGCTGTTACACAGAGTAGTGCCTGCGTTTCTGCACGAGACCTAAAAAAGTGGTTTTATGACATTAAAGCCTATTTAATAAGTAAAGGATACGATTCAATTTTAGATGAACCTAGGAGGATATTAAATGTTAGCTGCAAAAGAGACGAAAGTTTTGGCCCCAAAAGGATGCAAAAATGTACCATATATGAAGTCTACAGAGCTGTTGCTAAGGCGAACCTTACAGTTATGTTTACATTTTCGGCATCTGGAGACACAACACCTCCTATGATTATCTAGCCGTACAACAGACTACCACCTGCCATTTTAATCTCAGTTCCCGAAGAATGGGGTATAGGCCTAAGCGAAAATGGATGGATGAAGACCGAAATTTTCTTTGAATATACAAGTCAAGTTTTACATCCGTCCCTGGTAAAAAACAACTATCAATTTCCTGTTATATTATTTGTGGATGGGCACAAGTCTCATCTTACCCTTCAAGTTAGCGAACTATGTGAAAAATTAGAAATTATATTGATAGCTTTATATCCTAACGCCACCAGGATAATTCAACCTGCTAATGTCGGAGTATTTAAGCCAGTCAAAGCACTTTGGTGACGGCGTTGTTGTTTTGCAGTAGACACGAGAAAATCCAAACGAACAGTTAACCAAAGAAAAGTTTGCACCGATCTTAAGAGTAGTAGTTGACTCAATTAAACCATCTTTCATAGTAAATGGCTTTAAAGCTACCAGCTTATACCCATTTAAGTTTGATGGAATCGACGCTTAGGAAAATCTACTAGTTCTACAGGAAACAATAGAAGAAACTTGCAGCATTTCTGAAGATCGCAAATTAGATTATGAAACTTTTTTTAATATTGCTGGACCTGAAACTATTGAAAAATTGAAAGCTTTGCCAATCTAGAGTCATGTGATGAAAAAGATGATTACCTTCAAATACTTTGTAAAATTTGGAAGTATTTTAAAGAAAACAAAGCTACTGATCAATATACAACCGAGGAAAATAAAAACAAAAATACTACTATTCTAAATTGGGAAGACCTATAGTTACTTATCAAGAACTGCTCTTGGATTACTCAGCAACTGCTCAAGAAAAGAACCCCAGCGGTAGCCTATCCGACGACATCCTTTCTGATAGTTTGATACAGGAAAAAGAAGTTCAAGAAATTAAGGACCTACATGACAGTAATGAAGGACAAATGGAATTAGCAGGAGCATACCATAAAGATCTAGAAAAAACTGATTATCGGAGAATTTATGAAGGAGGAGATATGGAACTGACAGAAACAAATGAAGACCATTTAGAAAGAAATAATAATCAGAATGTTAATGTTCCCTTTGGCGTATTTTGGGATTGGCCAAAAACACCTCGCCTTTGAGGTGACCACGCCAGCACTTATCCAAAAAGTTGAAAAAATTGTACTCGAAGATGCACGACTAAAGAAGAAACAACTCGCAGAAATGGTTGGAGTATCCGATACAACAATTTTTGAAATCGTACACGATCATCTCGGCATGTCTAAGATCAGCGCAAGATGGGTGCCGAGAATGCTCACGCCGCCGCAAAAACAACAGCGCGTAGAGTGTTCGTGTGCATTTTTGGACCTCTGTAATAAAGAAAAGGATGGTGTATTGAGTCGAATTGTTGCTGGAGACGAAGCTTGGGTTCATCATTATGAACCTGAGTCCAAACAAGACTCCATACAGTGGCATAAAAAGGGCACAGCACCTCCCAAGAAATTTAAAGTGTCACAATCAGCTGGGAAACTCATGGCAACTCATGGGTATTTTGGGACTCAGAAGGAATATTGTTGATTGATTATAAAGATAAAGGTGTTTTTATAACCGGAGAATATTACGCTTCAATATTAGAGCGACTAAAAGAAGCCATTAAAGAGAAAAGACGGGGAAAATTGACGAAAGGTGTGCTGCTTTTGCACGACAACGCGCCCGTCCACAAGAGCCGCGTTGCGTTAGCTGCCCTGCATAAGGTGGGTTTCGAAATCACCCACCCTACAGCCCTGACCTGGCCCCGAGTGTTTATTACCTGTTTCCGAAAATGAAAAAAGAGCTGCGGGGTAAAAAATTTACTGCCGATGATGAAGTCAAGGAGGCAGTTTCGGCGTATTTTGCAGATAAAGAGAAATCATTTTTTTATGAGGGTATAAATAAATTAATTGAAAGATGTGAAAAATGTATCCGTCTTGCAGGTGAATATATTGAAAAAGAAAAATAATTTGGTTTTTTTATTTCCACCCCTTATCCCCCATTCCGCGAATATAAAAACGCTCCCTCGTACATCTACGGGTTGGCAAAAAGGCGCAGAAAGAAAAAAAAGATAATAAGGAAAGAGAAAAAACTGAAAAAAAAATAGGAAATTAGCAAAACTGGCGAAACAAGAGCAGAAAAAGAGAGATAAAGAAAATCAAGGAAAAGAAAAGCTAAAGAAAAAGTTATTATCTGCTGTTAGAACAAAGAAAGTAATGGAGAAAGAAGATAAAGAGAATGCTATTTCAGCTGCAGCTTGTAACAAAGAAGTTATTACTGATACAAATCTTGATCGCAGAGGACATTTGTATAAGGACGGTCTATATCTAAATATATCAGAAAAAATACCTAACCCAGCGCAAAGTAAAATTAATGTAATTTCGGACATACTAATTTGCAGAAGAAAAAATGCCGCCAAGAGGAATATACTAGTTTCCCATTCTAGAGAAGCCGATTTCTTTAGTGAAAATGGTCTTACTTCTGGCATTTGTTACTTTTGTACTTTCAACATAACATGTACAAAACCACTAATACACTGTTGGAAAGAAGTAACGAGCACACCCTGTATTTGAATACTTATTTTAACAGGATTTCTAGTCGGGACTGCAGCGTGGATGATGCTGTTCTTGGTTTTTATACCCTACATAAGCGATCAGGTATGGTTTCCTTCAAGTTTTCGCACATAAATGAAGATGAGGTGGCAAAATATATAGATAAGGTCACTTCGCACTCGTGTGGTATGGATAATATAAGTATTAGAATGTTTACTGTTGTCCTTTTCTGATTCCTTACATTACATATATTTTTAATTTTTGTATTTCTAACAGTGCTTTTCCTGAAGCGTGGAAGTTGCCAAGAATTGTCCCAATCCAGAAGAATTCTGAACCACTAGACTGTACTGACTTGCGACCAATTAGTATTCTACCTGTGCTGTCGGAGGTGCTAGAGAGGGTGCTGGAAAAACTCGCGTTTCTGGTTTTACTTGACTTCTCTAAGGCCCTCGACACTATCAGCCATAGCCTCCTGTTAGCAATATTACATTATATAGGTCTGGATAGTTCTGCTGTAGATTTTTTCTATAATTATTTACATAATTGAACGCAGAGTATTGTAGTTGACAATGATGCTTCTAATACCACTGTTCTAAGATCTGGTGTTCCTCAGGGCTCCACATTGGGGCCTCTTTTACTCACAATTTATACATCTCAAATGTTGTATTTTAAAAATTTTACTTCCACTTTTCAACTATATACTGACGATACCCAGCCATATTAATCCTTTTGTCCAAAGGATTTGGACAGAGCTGTTGTATTAATAAATAATGATCTGCAAAGTTTTTATGATATTTCTAAAAAAAAAGGTCTTCTTCTTAATTAAGAAAAGTCTTGCTTCATAGTTTTCGGGGGCACTAGAAATAAATAGAAGCTAAGTGCAAGGATTGCCTTATAAATTAATAATTCAGCTATAGCATGAGGTCACTCTGCTGGCGTGGTTGAATGCACTGCTTGAGTTGACGCTCATCACGTCTCCGATGAACCAAAATTCGGGCATCAATGTGCCTCCACTCAACAATCCACCAATCTTGTCCACCAATCTTGTTAGGCCAAACTACAAACCACTTATACAGGTTCAAGTTGCCTTGAGAAGGACATAGGTGACGCTACAGCGTTGAACACCACTTGTGGTTTCTATCCAGCCTTCATTACATTGGTGACTTCATTCTTAGCTGAACATTTAAACTAAACTTTTCACTCCTACAAATTTCCGTTGATATCAAGAGACCCAGTAGTCTGTTTCTACTCTACTAGTACTAGTACTACTTCTAGTTCTAGCAATGTATTCGAAAAGTTCCAGGACTACCGCTTGTAAAACAGTACAGGTGACGCTATCTCTACCCAATTAACGGAACGCATAGCAAGAACCTTCTCTTACGCATGCTCAATGCTTTATTCTCTTCTGATAAGTTTCAACTTGTCAGCGTTCACTCGAGTAAAGTGTATCTGAATGAGAGCAAAGAACGAACATCAAATTTTGTTTTAAATTGGGCAAAACGGCCACAGAAAATTATGAAATGATTAAAACTGTTTATGATGACGAGGCTATGAGTCGTTCGCGTGTGTTTAAGTGGTTTGCAAGGTTTAGAGATGGAAAACAATCGATGGAAGATCATGAGAGGTCAGGTCGTCCACGTTCAGAGTGGGAGTGATGAAAATGTTGAGCGAGTGCAAGCGTTGGTGAGGTCAGACTATCGAATGACGATAGAAATGATTGCAGAATTTTGAAGCATGAGTGTAGGGTCTATTTTTACGATAATGACCTGAAGATTTAAAAAAAAAACAAGCTCTATGCAAGGTTTGTGCCATACAGTCTTACTATGGAGCAAACAGAACACCGAATTGTTTCTTCCGAAGATTTGATTGCCACGACCGATCAAGACCTTAACTTTTTGAAAAACATCACCACCGGACATGAGTCCTGGGGTCTCGAATACGATCCGGAAACTAAACGCCAAAGTGCGGAGTGGACAAGTCCGGGAAGGGGTCGACCGATGAAGGTTCGTGCGTCAAAATCAAAAACAAAGACGATGCTGATCGCGTTTTTCGACAGTCGAGGAATTATCCACCGAGAATTCCTTCGACAAGGAGCCACTGTCACTGATGCCTTTTACAAAAATGTGATACACCGGCTACTGGAAAGAATGCGGCGTGTGAGACCCGAAATGTTGGACAGCGGAAACTGATGTCTCTTGCATGACAATGCACAGTCACACAAGTCCATCATTGTTCAGCAATTCTTGGCGCGAAGGCTAGTTGTAACCATCGACCACCCCCCATATTCACCTGACTTGTTCCCTTCGGACTATTTTGTATTTCCAAAGTTGAAATTGAAGATGAAGGGACAGCGGTACGAGTCGATACAGGCGATCGAAGCGGCGGTGACAAGGAAACTGCGAAGTGTTGGTCACGGCGTTCGAGAAGGCGTTCACCGATCTTTATACTCGATCTAAACGCTGTATTGAAGTGCAGGGGAATTATGTAGACATTTTTCCCAAAATTAGCAACAGCCAAATAAGCATCAGTTGAGGGAACCACCCCCCAAAGGCATATACCAACTCGAATGCCAATGCGAAATTTAGAAACTTGGACGAGATACCAAAACATGAACTAAAGGAAGCTCGAAAAACTGACGTAATCAGAAGCGATGAAATAGCTGACAAGTTAGTAAGAGGTCCCAGCGAACGACCATTCATAGATCCAGAACTGACGTGTAGGAGTTCTTATGACAGCATCAAAGCTTTCGTCAGATTTGAACTCGCTGCTACTGAAATGCACTTGCTGGCATGAGACACTGTCAAACTCTCGGGATTCGTCTAAATGCAAGGTCTTTATGAGCAGAGAGTGGCTGAAGTTACTCACAGGCATCTTAACCGGTCACATACTTGGAGGGTCGATTGATTAGATAATCCTCGAGTAAATAAATTGGGTGGGAGTTGGCGACTTCTTTGTTTCGGTGTAACCTGGTTGAGAGGACTAAAACAGCATGAGAGCGCAATAGGTCTTGGACGAGTTTACCTTTCAGGGTCGTCCTCTAGTTGATGACTTAAATACTTCAAAATAGGGATTGATATTTCGCCTTCATAATGCTACAGAGTATTCTTAATTGATTTCTGCAAAGTAACAGTACAATATACGGCAACAATATCTCATAATCACTTCAAATCCTCTCCGAGACATTGTCTAACGAACTATACCATTATAATTCACTTCATACTCAATAACATTGAATAATTAACGAGCTCGTTTATCGAATTCATCAATCAAATTTCTTGCGCGTGTGAAGAGAGCGTCTCACGGTCTTAGCGTGATTGACAAACTCCTTAGTCGCTAGTGTAGGTGTGTAACAACAACATAGCACCCTTGAGCAACTTTACGGCAGCATCCATCAGCAGGAAGTGAGGAACTTCAACATCTAGACGAAACTCTTACCCTTAATTATTTCGTTAACCGTAGCAAACCCGTTCTGTTTTCGGTTTCGAAATAATTAATCAAAAGCCTTTACGTCTTCCCCCGCTGCTTTCCATACTTGCACAGCCTATCCTAAACGCTCGAAATCGCGATGGAAATACTTATAGTAATAATAATAATAATAATAGTGCTTCCTAACCTTGTCTATACACTTGATAACCGTTCATAACCGGAATAGAAAACTTCCCCGATAAGCCTTAGCCGTTAGTGTTGAGAACGTAAGGTGAGTAAGTCTTCGCCTGGCTCGAGTTAACATATTTTAATTTTCGAAAACATCATCGAGATGGCGTTAATTGATTATACTTCGTCACGTTTCTCGCGACTGAAACTGTTGAGTGGTAAAGGTGACGTTATGAAAGATGCTTGTTGTTGTTCGAAGTTCGGGTTTTCTTCGCTGAAAGAGCGTGTTTTATTTGACTAGACAATTGTTGTCGCTTCTAATTAAATTTCGACAATTTACAAAAGCTCTCCTGAAAGCTTTTCCGCGAGAAAAGTGGATGAAATTAATGATAGTTTGTTAAGGATTAATTTAAAACGTTGCACGTCTTAGTTTGGATGTGTATTCATCACGGTTGTACTAGAATTAATCGTTTAATTTTATTCAACATTAGTAAAGCTGTTTTAGCTGTATGTGTCACCTTCAATTAGTTATTTTGGTCAGCTAGTTAGCTGGCAGATGGTCATCAGGATTTAGAAATGGCTGATTTACAAAGAAACTGTATGATGACTGGTATGGTATTGTCATATGTATTTCCACACATTTTCGAATGAGGCACTAAAGGTTTCAATTGGAGACATTTTTTCTGGACATCTCAACTAACTCATGCATTGGATGCTGCAACAATTGCTAAAGATCGATGATTGGGTGGTTGGAGATAGCAATATCAGCCAGTATCAATGATCAATATTTAACTGGCAAGAAGACCTTCAAGAACTTTTTGATGCCCTTACGGAAAATCCATGAGGAAATGTGAAAGAAGAGGTCAGAGAAATTATTCACGTTATCCCAGACATTACTACATACGAAACTGAAAGATATTTTATGCCATGTATTCAACAAAAATATCAAGGGCATGCACACAGACGCACAGTGGGACCAAAACCCAAAAAGCTGGCCAAAATTCGAAAACGTTATAAATTTGGCTGAAAATCAGTACTCGGGGGTTTTCGAGATCACCGATTACGAATCCAATGTCAAAATTTGAAATAAAAACAAAATGGCGACAATGTGAAACATAAAATTGGTTGATTTTGAAGTTCATGCATCGTCATCCGAAGAATAATTTGATTAACAATCACTTGCTGGTATATGTGGCATAACTAACAACAGATTTGCTTCTGGGAGCAACGAGTTTGAATTTTTTCGAGGCAAATCTTCATCAACCCCTGTTATAACAGCAGAAATGTTGAAGTTTTCGAAAAATCGTCGAGCAATATTCCCATCATTCGAGCTACCGAAACCAGGCTTTGGTTGATCGACTATTAGACCGAATTCCATACGGAAACGCTTGTGTATAATTGTTTTTCGGGTGCTTACTTGTCCCTTTTCTTTATCAGTACGCGTTTGCCACTTTTTATTTTCGAGCTATGCTACATGCAAAGAACATTCAAAAAACTGTATCCATGCATACAACGTCGATAATCCAAACTGTAAACGATCTCTTTCTAGAAACGCATCGATATCGTTAAAGTCTTTCGAAGTTGCTTTGCATAAATAGCATCGTTGAATCGACATATTATGCGTGATAGCATTACAAACTTTACCATCTATCATGGTGAAAGCAATGACTTTGTCAAAAGGAACAAGATTGTTCTCTTGCTGTTTAATATATTCCATTTCCTCACGAGTGGCTTCGGGACTCTCGTGAAAAAATTGGATCTTTATTGGTCTACAAAAACGAGGAGATGACGGCCTCGGATTTTTCAATACCACAAGGTTAGCGTTTGTTTCTTGATTGTCTGATACAAGCTACAGTGGAACGATTGAGGTAAAAAAAAATATTAGCATGGGACTTGCTTCCATCATCATTGATGAACTTTTGTTTGTATGTACTCTGGCCAGAAGTGCCATCGCAGCCCCACTTACAAATTAAATCCATGTTGCGAACATTTTCGGAAAACAAACTTTTGACAACATTCATTTGTGTTTATTTCAGCACTACGTTCATTGACTGAAATATCTGACTTAGGCGGATAACATTTGAGCTTGGTTTGATATGGTAATTTGTACGGTAGAAATAAATTACAGCTGCTCCTATTACCAAGCCCCTGATATTATAATTTCGATAAGTTTAGTTCCACTATGAGCGACAGAGCAGCATCGGCAGATAAAGTCGTTTCCATGGATTCCTTGTACTTCTTAGCTATAGATGGGTTCTCCAATCCCACATCATGGACAATTTTCGCATCATCTGATTTTCCAGATCATCAAAGGCTCACTTGAGTCGCATACTTCAATTCTTCCATACTATTTTTGCGAGTAATTCTTTAGTTCTCCTCCGTTTTGTCCGGTCACTAGACTCTGCAAATTCTGAATTAGGACGACCCACGTTATGGGTGATTTTTTTGGAGATTGTTTAGTTTCTTCGAAAGAAACAAACACGCTCAACCATTCAGGATATTTTTGCAAAAATTTGCCTTCAGTTCTTAATGCTTGCCGCCACTTTTTCTGCAAGTCATGCAACAACTTGCGGAGGACAGGTTTTACATTGTACTGATTGTTTAATGATGGAGTGGAGGGGCGTTATAATTTAGCAGACATGAAATTTTCGATCGCTGCGTATGTTTCAGTCGCTTTGACTTTCAAATAAGCTTTCAATATGGAAAAAATTTCCTCTCTCGTCAGGCCACATGCTTCACGTTCATCAGCGACAGTTTCTAAAATTGAAGAATCTATATAACTATCTATACAAGGTTGCCCACTTGGCCTTCTTTCTTAAATAGTACGTTTAATATTCATTTGATCAGAAAATGTTAAGTACATATTTTATTCGGACATTTCTCGTTTACAATTTAAAAATATTTTGAGTTCCCTAAGGGCCTCGGTTTCATCTGAACAGGACCGTACTTAGTTTTTTTAATGGAACACCCTATATATTTTTATATTTTTGATATCTACATCGAATTTTAAGTCAACAATGTTAATACTTTTATCCGCATAAGTCTAGCCCTTGAGGAGAAAAAACGTGTTTTTGTTAAATTTCCACCGAAATTACTGTTTATTTAAAAAATCATATCTATTCAATCCTTGACTGGAGAGTTACCAAATTCGAGATTATCATAAACTAGAATGTGTTTTAATTTGTTGTATGTTGAGTTTTAACGAAATTTATTGTAGAGGGACTTCATTGATATTTCTTTGACAACCGCAGAAAAAAATCTTTTTTTTTAATGGAACACGTTTTCTAAATAGTGAATTAGTAGATATGGTTTTCATTCTTGGTGAATGTTTAAGGAATCCGTTGTTGGCTTCGCGTGTTTACAAGTATCCCAATTCATGCCATTCAGACGTATCAGCATTTGAGAATCTTCTTGAAAGATTCGTTGCATCTGGCGGGAATGTGGCATATTCTAAATCTAGCGGTGACAAATCAGTCCTAAACGAGATTAATAAAGCAATAACCATGACATCCTTAGTAGAAGACTCCTGCCTTCTCCTAAAGGGCTAGGCTTATGTGGATAATAGTCTTAACAATGTTAACTAAAAATTCGATGTAGATATCAAAAATATAAAAATATATAGGGTGTTCCATTAAAAAAAAACTAACTACGGTCCTGTACAGATGAAACTGAGGCCCTTAGGGAAGTTCTTCACTGGATCTCTTGGTGCAGAAGTAGAACACTAACTAAAACACCGACGCGTTTCAACAGCAAAGCTGTCATTATCAAGATAATAAAACTAAATTAAAATAAAATCTACAAAAACAGGTAACCTAAATGTTATGCACGGTCAATCCGATACGCATCATTAAGTTCCGATTAACGAAAACAATGACGAATGCCGGATAGGTCCGTTGTCACAGTTCATTACACATGACTTATTTTTATATATTTCTAAACTTTCGAAAACATTTAAAAACGTACAATTGTTTATTTGTCTAATTAATTTAACATTCGTATGATCGATGTTGTGATCTGTTTCAAAAATGTGTTGGGCAACGCTCGATTTCTCAATTCCACTAAATCTAAGATTAGCCATATGCTCTTTGAATCTAGTTGAGACTGCTCTCCTGGTTTGCCTAATATATTTTTGATTACAATCTTTACAATTGATTTCGTTAATACCTCACTTTTCTAGAGGTTGTATTTTATCTTTAGGGTTACCAATGAGACTTCGTAAACTAGTCCCAGAACTGTAAACTATTCTGATATCCAGCTCTTTGAAGATTTTACTCAAACCTTTAGTGATAAAGGGAGCGTAAGGGAGGGTCACAACGGGTGAAGTTTTAACATCCTCTCGAAAAGTCGTAGATTCTTTCACAGTTTTCTTATAATTAAACTTCCTAATTAACTTATTGATATGCTGAGGCTGGAAACCATTACACTTGGAAGCATCTTTTATAATTTTAAGCTCTTTCTCATACCTCACCTTGTTCAAGAGAAACGTGAGAAGTCTGTGGACCAAAAAATTCAGGCTTGCCATTTTGTGTTGAACACAATGATGGGAATCTGAAGGAATGTAGCGAAGTGTACTGGTTTCCTTTCTATACACGTCAAACTCTAATCTATTGTTATTTCTAATTACTAAAGTATCTAGAAAGGGTAGCTGACCGTTTTCTTCTCTTTCACAAGTGAACTTTATGGTTTCGAACCCATTATTTAAACTATTGAGAAAATCGTCAATATTACATTTTTTAGTGTCAAATATAGCGAAAGTATCATCCACATACCTCAACCAAACCCTAGGAAAGTATTCGCTCTCCGATTCTAAGTCATTTTCAAAATGGCTCATGAAAAGGTTAGCCAAAAAGGGCGACAAGGAGTTACCCATTGCCGTTCCTTCCACCTGTTCATAAAAACTCCCGTTGAATTGAAAAATGTTCTGTTTCATACAGATGTCAGTTAAGCGAATATATTCCTGGACACATTGTTGACTCAAACTATTTTGAAGCAACAAGTCCTCGAGGTATGTCAAGGTGTTTGGAATCGGTACACTAGGAAAGAGAGAACTAACATCAAAGCAGCAACTGAATTCAGTTGTTGGAGGGTGAAATATTCAACATCTGTATGAAACAAGAAATGTTCGAATAAAATATGTACTTAACATTTTCTGATCAAATCAATATTAAATGTACTATTTAAGAAAGAAGGCCAAGTGGGCAACCCCGTATAGATATAATAATTCAAGAAAAAGAGCAACTGTCAAGTGTCTTACAGGGGCAACCTAACCGACGATTAGAAATTACCGGAATTTAAACTCTATTTTTCGACTTTTGGCCAGCTTTTCGGAGTTTGGCCCCACTGTAAGACGTCTGGATTCACTGCTTGTGAATCAAGACCTCGATAGGTCTTCACCCACAAATCATCAGCTCATTAGTTTGAAGGCTGCTCATTTACCATCAAATTATTATGCGTTCTAAATGCAAATTCGTGGAAAACGCTTTCCATTTACTTGCTTATTACAACAGAGACCATCACTGTCACACAAAATGTTACAGCCAACATATATACAAAGTTTTTCACTTACACATCACGCAGACATCTGATTCCCCCCCAAAACTTCTGTGCGTGTCACCTCGTTAAAAATTAAAATCCCGTATTCAACCCGAAAACGTTACTATTAATACATTCCGTGTGTGACGTCGGAGGAAAGCTCGCCGTGGTACATTCAGAAACATCCCAGAAAGATCCCGAAACAAACTCAGGTCGAAAGAGGGACCATCATCCGATTCTTCATTCGGACGAATGTACTGCTTAGTGTAAGCGCAGGGCAGGGCGGCTGAACTCAGAGAGGATATTAATGTTGCAAATGTACGCGGTAATAAAACCATGAATAATTAATTCGTGAACAGCCCACTAGGTAGGTCTTGTCGGCTTGCAGAACTGACTTCTCGGTATATACCCTCTTTTCGCGTTTGTCACGTGACGTCCAAACTTTTCAAATTAGTCGCGTATATAATATGATATCAGGGACCATCATCAGTGACTTTAGCGTACTATCAACGTGGAGCATGTATCGCAAACTTCGCCGGAGTGTAGATGATTGTGTCACATCTAGGCGCTGTTGAAATTCGTTTAGGATTCTTCCACTGGTGGCTGAGCTTTACTCTGAAATTGGAGTTGTGTTAATTAATTTCAACACATATTTGCAAGTATAAAAACGAATTTATTTAATACAGACTACGAAAATTCAACATCACAAGGGAGGATGTTATATGAAGTTGAAAAATATAGAACATACTAACAATGTTCAACGCTGCTCGTACAGAGGCTCCCACTGTAATTAATTTAGCCGGAATATTATTCTGTAGAAAGATGAGATGTATGGAAAACGTTTGTTTCTGGAAGATACTGTAATTATCTACCTTACCGGCCGCTTTCATGTATATAAACGAATAGAACCTAATGCGCCCGCCTCAAAAGTGTATTGTTTAATGTAATTTTGTATTCTCTATATTAATTCTAATTATTGTTTCATTTAGAGCTTCTACCTGCTCTGTGTTTGCTGCGTGTTTATTATTAGCTTCTTTAAGCGTTAGCGATGAAACGTTTTATTTAATGTGACTTGTAAGGTGTGCACGTTCTGAATTGATTATGTCCACGTTTCTGATGTTGTTTGATGCTGCTCTTCGTCACACAAAATGGACTTGAAACGATTTGTTAAGATACCTTTTTAGGCTTTATGGTCACTTTGATCATTACATCACTTATTCTCCAATTATCTTCTGGCGATGCTACCTCCTCAGAAAGTACCTGATCAAAACGCCAAAGTCATACAGACCGATAAGCCTGTCCTCCTTCTTACTCAAAAGCCTTGAAAGGTTGGTGGACAGGCACATAAGAGACACCACGCTGAGAGAACAGCCACTCAGTGACACAGTACGTTTACCAACCAGGAAAATCTACAGAGGCAGCATTAGATGATCACAACAGGCTAATTTCAAAATCTATAGATGACAAAGAGATAGCTTTAGCGACTTTCCTGGATATAGAGGGGGCATTTAATAGTGCCACCACAAACTCAATTATTGAGGCTTCACGGAGAAGAGGAGTTGTGCCGAAGATTCTGCAGTGGATAAGAACCAGCCTGGAAAGGAGGATAATTACATCCACAATTGGCGAGGCGTGGAGTCTTATCTCCTCTTCTGTGGGCCGCCCTCGTTGACGACCTAATCCAGAAACTGACTAGAAAGGGCTTTTATTGCTTAGGATATGCTGACGAGCTAACAATAGAGTCGTTAGAAGGCGATTTCCAAAAGTTCTTATGGAGCAGATGCAAAGAGCTTTAAACACGGTAAACAAAAGCGACTACTAGTCAATGCTCAGAAAACACAAGTTGTCATGTTCACAAAACAAAGATCGCTAGAAGGTCTGCTACCACGTAATAGATGGGGAAAGAATACTACAGGTCAAAGAGACGAAATACCTTGGGGTATGGTTTGATCAAATGTCCACGTGGAATACACACATCCAGAAAACAACCAACAAAGCTACTATTGCCTTGGGCTGGTGCAGGAGGAATGGTGGAAAAGATCAACAGGACAAAGACAGGCTAAGGAGTTCCTAAGGGAACAGAGAGGCTTGAGTTTGCTGACTAACGACAGGAAGACTGTCAAAGTGATAGTAGGTCTAATGACCGGTCACTGCAGACTGAACAGGCATGTATTTAACATCGGCCTGGCAGATGATGCTCTCTGCAGATTATGTCAAGAGGAAGAAGAAACCCCAGTTCGTATTTTGTGCCACTGTGAGGTGGGGAAGTGGGAAAGCTTGAAGGACGAGTTTATAATTTGGGCGAGTTGGACAATTGCCTTCCTGGGGAGGTTCTTGGCCGCCGCGTTGAAGACGCCATCTCTGCCAGGGGCCTTCCTTACAGATAGTCTTGCAAGCTCTGTCTTGACTTCTTCGGGGGTGGTAAGCAGTTCTTCGACGTCTTGCGGTGTGAAGGTGGCCTGGACTAACTGGGCGATATCCCGGCCAACTTCATCTTCCGTTCTTTGGTCCGGAGGAGGGAGTTCATGGTGGCGCTGGAAGGTAGCTGACAGCTCTTCCGCTATGTCTTGAGCTTGGAAGACTGGGCCGGAGGGAGTGACGAGTTGATGGATCCCTTCCCTAGGCTTGGTGAGCCTGCGTGTGATCTTCCAGAGGGCAGGGGCGTCGTTTGCTCTGCTCACCTGATCGCTCCACAGTGCGGCCTTGTGGCGCTGCATCTGCATTTTTGTTTTTGACGTGGTCCAGATCATTTGGGCCTTGATCTCCTGGTCGAGGGAGTATTGGTATTCGCGGCGTAGTAACTTGCGTTGGTTGATTAGGTCTAGGATGTCTTGGGGAATCAGGCGGTGGAGGTGCTTGTAGGGAGGGGATCTTTTTGTAAATTTGGAGGTGGCAAGGGTGATGGTGTTGGTTAGTGAGTTTAGGACTTGGTCGAGGTCTAGCGCAGTGGGAATGTTGTGCCTCACCGTGATGTTGTCATTAACTTGTTTTCTGAACGCCTTCCAGTTGGTAGTAGCAAAATCCAAAGTGGGGGATTTCGCAGGCGTGGGATCGGTGATGCCTAAGCTGATCAGCACAGGTCGGTGGTCCGAGGAGTAGATTAAGGCGTCGCGTGAACGTCTGCGCCACGGCCGCTTGCACTAACTGACGTATTAAAAGCCTTATTAGGAATTCACGTACAATAGGTTTAAAAATAATAATTTTTTTGGCTTTATTAAAATGACTTTCCTTGTACTATGATTGTGGAAATGTTCGTTGTTAACCCAGTTATAATAACCGGCACTTAAATTTGGATGATGTAGTATTAGGGAGATAATATTCACCGAAAACCGATTTTACATGTATTCTCCCTATGTCCCACTTGGCCGTGGAAACACTGTATATCAACAACTATTATTTTTTACAGTAATAACTTGATTTTTATTGCTCATTACAACATCGCCCCTCAATAAAAATCTTTCATTTTAATACAACACTTTAAAATAAATCAATTCTTTTACAAAACCTTACAAACGGTGATCGAAACAGTGGTTTGGTAAACATGTCGGCAATCTGATTCTATATCATAACTTTTCTTCATTTTAAAACTTGCATCCATTGGTGTACTAACAGATTTGCAATCTTGCATATTGAATTTAAACAATACACTCTTAAGGTATGCCGTCTGATTTAACTCAATTACGCCATTTTATCTGTCATACATTATTTTAATGCCCAGATAATCATTTACAACTCCCAAATCTTTCATTTTAAAATTCCAGCATAACTCTCGTTTCACTTCTTCTATATCTTCCTCGCTTGAGCCGGCAATTAATTAGCTTTTGTAGTTGTAAGTTTTTCTTTTTAAAATAATTGTTTTTATTTTAATTGACATATTGTATCTTTGTAGTAATTTCTCCTGAAGAAGGCCACAAATGTTGGTTGAAATATAGAGATTTTGAACAAAAGAGTTTCTCTTTGATTTACAATACAGACCGAAGTCCCGTTTTTTACGAAATTTGTTTCTTCCTAACTTAGTACGGTCGAAGTACTTCCTCTCGATTTTTTTTTTCTATGACGTAATCAGCCCTCAGGCTGACAAGTGGCCCTGTGAACCGCCCCTTATGAGATTTTATGTCGCCCCGGCATCGTCTTTAGTGACATGCTTCGGGGTGATTGGGCTGTCTTTTCTTCTTCCTATAGCTCCCTACGTCTCCCTTCCCCAGTACTGGTACCAGGATTAGGAGTTCGGAAGATGTAGCTCATCTGCTTGTCGTGCTCGCTCTTGTTCCTCTTTCTTTTTCATTATTTTTATAAACATACTGTGTATGGTCTTCCAGTTTTGTTCGGTGGATATCAATTCGTCTATTTGGTTTTCTGGCGTAAGTTTTGTGCCCAGCTTGTTGTTCGTTTCCTCTCACACGGGATTCCACTTGCCACATTGGAAGGCTGTGTGCTCAACGGTGTCCTCCTCACCACAGTACATGCAGCTAGCATCCCTGTCCTTTCCAAAACGCAGTGCGTACGCTCTAAACACCCCATGTCCTGTTAGAATTTGTGTTAAATAGTAATCCACCGTCCTAAACTTGCAGCTAAGCCACGGTTTAAGGTGGGGAATCAGTCTCTTTGTCCACTGTGCCTTGGAGTTGTTCTCATCCCATCGTCGTTGCCACTTATCCAATGTTATATCTCTTGCCGCTGCCCTGCACTCCGGCCCACCATTTAAATATATGTATCTCCGTTCATATGCCAGGAGGTCTAGAGGAATTACTCCGGCTACGAGCTGAAGCGCCACCGTGGAGGTCGTACGGAACGCTGACGCGATCCTGATGGTCATCTTTCGCAGGAGTTTCTCGCATATGTTGCGGTATACCTTTTGTCAAGTATACTCTGCCAGATGGGTGCTCCATATAAAACGATGGAGTGTACTACCTCATTTAGGACTTGACGTTTTATGCTACTTGGTCCCCCTATATTTGGCATTATACGCGACAGCCTAGCAACTCTGTCTTCTGCTTTCTTTGTTACATATTTCACGTGTTCACCAAAGTACAGCCGTTGGTCCAATACAATTCCAAGATACTTTATACTCTACTTTGGTGCTATAGTAACATTGCCAATGCTAAAATTCACCTCTCGTCTATCCCTCATTCCTTTGAATATAATTGCCTCTGACTTCTCTAGGGCAACTTGGAGCTTGTTTTGTTCGAGCCAATTGCACAACCTCTCCAGGTACTCGTTTCCATACGCTATTAGTTGGTGAGCATTTTCCGCTTTTACTATTAATGCAAGGTCGTCTGCGTACCCTACGATGCTCGCACCTGTTGTTAATTCTACCTGGAAGATGTCGTCAAACAGCACATTCCAGAGAGTGGGGCCTAGTAATGACCCTTGCGGCACTCCTGCCTCTATTTTAATGTGTTTCTTCCCTAGTTGAAGGTACCTGTCCTTCAGGTAATCTCTAATCACGTTGAGCAAGTATGCCCTTCCATTCAAGGTTGTCCATTATGTGTCCTCTCAATTATTATTATTATTATTATTATTATAGAATGATAAGTTACTATTGGATGGGAGCCAAGTGGGAAAGTGGACAGTCAAAACCAGTGAGTAACTATTTTCTTCCTATATTGATCTAACTTTGCTTAAATGATAAGTATTATAGCGTGCATTACTAACTTTTAAGTACAAGTCTGCAATTTATCAATCGTACAAAATTGCGTTTGGACGCACGCGATTTTCAATTCATTCCATTCGCGTTTACAAGGAAAGGAAACAACTTTCCGAGAAAGCCTTAATTACTCCTTTATAATTACCCCTTAACATATACACACACGTAGTGAGTCAATTCCTTATCTACAACCCTCTGTCTTTCACTACACTAAGTTAGTGAGTTTATCCGACGCAGCTACTTACCTTTCCCGTTTTTTTTTCTAACCCCAGCTTCGTTCCGTTTTAAAACGTGTAATTTACGAACTTGTTACTTCCATCGTAGGGTAGCACCTAGACATCGCACATGCTACCAACTCGCAACGATTTCGCTGCACGTAGACGTGCGTAACTATACGTTGCACGCTTGGTTCCTAACGGTGTATAGGTAATTGACACACCGTAATTTCACGCTGAGATAATTGAGGTAAGCCATCACGGGTGTGTTCTGTAAGGTACAGCTGTGTGTGCACGCTACACCGTACATGGGTGTAAGGATATGTGTGATACACGGCGGTAATATTATACACGCGTAGAATAGTGGTATGCACCGTTACAAGTGTGTATGTGCCGGTAATGATATGCAAATCGCTCCGTCGTTACCATACTGTACGGTTAGGGCGACGGAAGATTGATGAGTGTGGGCGTCGCATCGTATATGAGCTGGAAATGGCCAAAATGCAACCGTCATGTCAGGACGTGTACGTCTAGTCGTGTTGCCGCAGCTGAATCGGAAAAACCGGTTGATGTTGCTTGTCTTCTCGATATCTAAGTGGTATTGCTCATCTATCATAATGGACGTTCCTAAACAATGTTCCTGAATTACATGAATTTATTTACTCTAGGTATGATGATCGTTTAAATTCGAAGCACCCCTTACTGCGACCTCATGATCTATCAGTCTACCAGTCATCTACCAGTAATCTTGAAGAATCTCAGGACTAGTTGAAGTGCCAAAACTTTGATCTGTTCAGGTGTTAAGGTTGTCTGTCCTAGACGCTGAAAAGTTTGCCGGCGTGCTCGGGTGTTTCAGTTCCTTGTTCGCAGAATCGACACGTGCCTTCATCAACTTTGCCCATATTTTTAAGCTGCTCTTTGGGAAAACACTTGAGTTATCCTCAATTAACTACGAATCCAAGAAAAAGGGAAAAAAATTCCTTCGGCAATATTCTCTAACAGGGATGGGCGTCGACGCGTCGACAATAACTGTCAACATCGACACGTCAACATCGTGTACAAAACGTCGACAATGTAGAAAAATGTGTCAAAATTATAGGTTATGTCACATAACATAACTTACACGCCTGTCAGTTTGTTAGTTGTCACGCCTCAGGTCCCCGCTAGATTTGTTGTTTACCGATTTGTGTTGAACTGTTAACTGTGTCCATTGTTTTAGTACTATAGTTTTGAAAATTATGATGAGTGGACGTGGCAGAAAATTAAATGACAACTATGCAAACCGAAATTTTGAATCTGTGCATATTAAGAAAAAGCCTGCCGCAAAATGTATGGTTTGCGACAGTATATTGGCTAGACTGCAGAGAAACAGGTAAAAAAATAATTATCTATTTAACCAATAGAAACATTTTGCGGTTTGGTAGAAATGTATGTAAATTAAAAACTACGTCAACCTCAAGATCAAGGAGTCCCCACCGTCACCACTATCAGCGGGAAATATCTCCTACACAAACTGTAGAGGTAATTAATTACTAATTCAGTGACCCCAATCAATTTGTTAACAATTACATTCTTCTCGCTTTAGGCTAAAAGTACAGAAATAGTTATTGATTTTTTTTTAATCTGTGGTGAGTGCTTAGTTGCAGTGACTCCGTAAGCTGTATTACTTGTCTGGCTATCACTGCAACTCTTGCGGTGTAGTTTTTGTGTGTGTATGTTGTGTTCAATTGGCTTTGTGACAGCATCATATCGCCTTTTATGATGCCGCGCTGTTAATCACTTTGCTTCCAACAGCGAATGGCAAGTCGATCCGGGATTAAACTCTTTGAAAAAATGTCACCGTCCCTCCAGAGAATTGAACCCCGTCACCTATCGTCCTCTCACAACAATAGTCAGCCGCCTAACCACTGCGGCCATCGAGCCCGATAAAAATGATAACATTGATAACTTGCCTGAATCAACAAGCACCAACTCTTCCTCTTGGTACTTATGAATTGGACGATAATGGAGCTTTAAGAAAACTGGAATTTGATGATGCTATTGATATCGAGAAGATCGAGATGGAATGGATGGATACTTCAGGAAATCTGACTGAAACTGAAACGTCATATATAAAATGCAATCAGACTAAGAAAACAAAAACCAGAAAGAATATTACTTCCTATGTTGATACTTTAACAGTTGAAGAAGAAAACAAGTTAAGTGGCAGTATTTTGGAAACTTGCTATAATGAATGTATAGAAAAATCAAAACAGAATCTTTCTGTGGCAACAATGCTGCAGAGTGCTGAGGGTGGAAGTGCTTTTTTAGAAGCTTGGGACTTGAGCACAGAATCTGAAACGGCAGATAAGCTAGCGGAAATTCTAGTTGAATCTAAAAACATTGCCAAAACAAAATTTAATATCGGCTGCTCCAGTGTTGTTTCGGATAATGCAAATGCCATGTCGAAAATGGGAAAACTGCTAGCACCATATGGCATAGTACTTGCAGCAGTCACACTGGAAATCTTTTAGCTAAAGATGTACTGGATAAAGCACTGGTAGACAATGTCGTCACAATACTAAAGGAGTTTAAATCGCCTGATTTAGAAAAAATCTGATGGTGTTCTACTGGGAGTTTCACCAGCCTATTGAGGTCACCGGATCAAATTACCAGCACTCTAATCAACACCTGACAAAAAGACGACACATCTGTAGCTGACGCAGTTAAGTTATGGTTAAATTTAAAACTTCCCATAAAATTTTTAGATAGCCTAAAATCTAGACAGGAAATTGCTTTATCTGCCTTCTATTCCTAATCCCACTGATAAACTTCCCCGTACAATTGATACACTGGAACTGTCACTATTTTTCCATGAAGAATCAGTAAAAATTACACATGACATTTGGCAATTCCTACAATGGAAATCTAGAAGTGACATGATCTGTGATCTTCTTGTTTCTTTTACAATATCCATTCTACCCATGGTACACTTTGTACGACATCAAATAATTTTTCATACTCTTTTAGTACATATGCTGAATTAACAATTCGGCGTCCTTGCAAAACGTCTGACATTGTTTTATATGATGATCTGGTCAATCTAGTATGTTCTGGCCAGTCAGAAAACTCGTGAGAGTCCTTAACTCTCTCCAGAGGAAGACAATTTTTTTGAACTTCTTTCTTACGGGGATAAAGAAGGGTTCATGTCCAATGAAATGCATGTCAGCGCCTAGCTTTGCAAGTTCATCCGCCATATCATTTTCTCTGGTATCGGCATGTCCTGGAACCCACATCAGGGGTTGTGGCTATTCGCGTCGCATTCACCTGAGACTCCAGACCAATTTAGACTCAAAGTTATGAGAGGCTAGAACTTTTAAAGCGGCCTGATCTCTTTGTTTGTCTTGAATCTATTTGCGTACCAGATAAGCGATCCATTTTCGAATTAGGTCTACCAGAACTCCATCATAGACACTCATGTTGTCAGTTGACTTGTACCTCTTCATGAAGATGCGCGATCAAGGCGCCATCTTTAAATCAGCGTGATATACTCAGCCGGTGCGCAGTGAGAACTGCGGTTGTCTTGATTGCCACATGCAGGGGTGCTAGTCCTAGCAGCATCTCAATTGAGGTGGTTGGGCAGGTGCGCATCGCTTCTGTTCTGAAGTATCTTCATAGAGAGGCTGAACAATTAGGTGGCACCAATTGCTTGTAGAACATCATGCCATAAAACTCATCATTCGGGAAACTTATCTCCTTTTAAGCCGTTTTTAAGAATTCTTTTTCTTTTGAAATGAAATGAAATCAGGCTTTGCCCATATAGAAGGAATCAGTGTAGGCTTTGGCGTAGGAATCTCTGCAAGGCGAACTCTTTTCAAAAAGCACCTAGTGCTGTAGTAACTTTCAATTCAATTTCATCCGATTTTGATATGACAGATTCTGAGGCAGTCGTGGAAACAAGAACGTCTAAAGTAGGATTTGGACAATCTGAGAAAGAAAAGTAAACCACCACATAGATTAGTAAGGTTTGATAAAGTTTTATGGACAAATCCGAAAGTTGGAAGTGGGGTCGCCAGCCTTTCTTTGTCCTTTTCTTTCCAAGATTCAGATAAAGTCAGCTTGTTTATTTCAACGTAATGTAAATCTAGTTGTTTGGATATTAGGGTGGCACTTGGCAAAATATTTTTGAGCGTTATGGTAAGTACGTAACATGTAGGGTGGTTTTCCAAATTTTCGGGACAGCATACGCTCGTATTGGCTACTCTTTTGCGGTGTTGCCAATGTGTGCAAACCATTACGGTTTCGACAACAAAGTTGGCCGTTTCTGATTTATAAAAATAACATATTAATGGTTGTTAATTACTAACAACATCGTATCGTGTATTTTGAGAACAACACAAAGCTATTCATCATCGCTTACGCAATATATTCGAAACATTTCCAATGATACGTCCCTCGAAAAGGGAGATAATACACATCTTTTGCTTGTGGCTTTCGTTCATTATCACACAGCTATTTCATCATAATACCAGTTGCAGTTTATTATAATCCCATTCTGTTCGTTTCACGGTAGTGCTGAATAGACGTCTCGATTTAGAAATACGCGGTCGAACACGCTACGTTTTAGATTATCAGTGCTAATTCTGATTGCGATGACGAGCCGTGGTAAAATCTAAAGCGCACGTATGTAATGTACCTAATTATGATAACAGGTATTGTCAGATATTAGCAGGGAATAATGCAACCCAAAATCTCTCTAGTATAATGGTACTTTAGAGTATGAATATCGTGCCCTGAGCCATGATTTTGCTATTTTAAACGAGATATGCATAACAAGCGTAATCCTTGTAACAAGTATATCGGATTAGAGGTCATTGTTAGCCAACAATTTGTGTTAACAAATGAAATTGACAACTCTATAATATCGACATATTTCTGGCAAAAACTAGAAGCTGAAGCCTAAAACGATCCTCTGGGCCCTCTACATGGAATCAGCTGTAAAATTCAGAATTTTTTCAAATCAATTACTATAAGCAATATTTTCATGCATGGAATCGAACCATGAATTTTCGTTTGCCGAACGGAAGTGCGAACCATCGTGCATAATTCGACTCCTATTAATTTCCCTATAGATAATGTTGCCGAAACATGGCCTTACTATCTCGTGTGGCATGCATTTGTGATGAAATTAATAGGGATCGAATTATGTCTAGTTGGCACGATGGTGCCACATGGTGGGGTTGTACTTACTGTCTCACTGTATTTCTTTGTCAAGTGTGGTATTAGCCAAAACTTCAGCAAACAAAAAATTAATCGTAATAGAAGCAAAAATGGTCACACCATTGGAGATCAGGAGGTCCAATCATATAAAAATCTGACATAGCTTTGACAAATACGGATGAGGACCGAGAATTAAGCTCATCCTCTTGCAAAGGTTGATACCTGCTTCCGTGGAGAATTGTTCACGCCCTTAACTCAAATCAACCCACCTCAAAAGAGATCTACACAAGAACTGTTTTTTGGTCTAGAACTGTGGAGATGTATCGGACAATTGTTTCAGAAAAAAAAGAATCAAGTCGTTTTCATGCATCCTTAGTGTGGTAGCCAAAAATAAATTAAAAGCAAGAGGAAACCTTTCTACGGAGGAAACTTGTTTTGCCCACTGCTCGGAAAAAGAGGCAGTTATTTCAACGTCTGGACGATCCCGGACTAAGAAAACTTCTCGACCCGGTTGCGGACTTCTTTGTCCGAGTGCAACCTGGCTAAGAGGAGTAAAACAGCAATGGGCACAATAGGCAAGATTTGAAAGTCAAAAAAAAAAAAAACCTTTCTACAAGTCAAACTACGGCGATGAAGGCCCCTTTAAAGCTGAATCCTCAGGAGACTTAATCGACAATCTACGATAGTTGGCAAAATTAACCACCACTTGCAAGATCGCCAAACGTGGGAGTTCAATGGACCTAAACTGTAAGGCCTGTCCATACATGCTACTTGAACGAGTTCAAAACAGACAACGGAGCGTCGGTGCCGTTAAGTACAAGCCCAACAATTTAGACCTTTGAGTCGAAGCTAACCTGTTCTGACAAAGCTCTGGCCTAAAGAAGCACAGTCGTACTAATGTGGGTATTGAGTCCATCGGCTCTTCTAGACAACACAACTACAAAAGAGGAAAGAAATGACCACACAAGTTCAATTTAGAGCATCTGGACTCGAATAAGACTGGATTTGGTTTAGATGCCAGCTGAGTTAAGTTGCATCTAACTTTTTTCATTATCTGCTCACCTTAAAATGATTATTCATCCTCTCCATCTTCATTTTCTATTATTTTTATGTCAACAGGCACCACTGTCTCCGTTTCTTGAAATATTTTCTTCGTCACTATCTTGATAGCTTGTCTTCCTTGCTCCCCACGCTTTTGAAAACTTGTAGCCAACCTCCTTGGCTGAGCTTTTGCATATGATTGTGTGATAACTAGAAAGGTCTTTGGATGGATTAACAATTTCTAAATCTAATTCGTAGTAAATTCCACACATTCTAGGCAAAAGCTTCAGGAATACATGCACGTCTTAACTTGATGATGAAGATGAATAGAGAAGATCGCTAACGTAAGTGAGAATCAATAATAATCCAAGGATCGAGCACTTATCTTTGACGCGTCATCTATTCACAATCAGTCGAACCACAGGAGTCTCAGTTCATTCAGGTTGATATCAATTTTTACTATTTGTTTAGTGTTTTGTGGGTAAAACAGTGCTTTAAGATTGTATTCCTTACCTATGTGATCTTCTGAGTTAAGAAATGAAGGTACTATCTTCAAACGCCTTTAATTTTTTTTTCTATATCAATCAATTTCTATGCCTGATGATGAAATCCGTCTGAAATTTAGTCCTTGCATTACACAGACTTGATGATAAGCCTTTAATTGAAATTCGAAAGGTTTCAATGGATGCCACAACCTCAATTTTGTTCTCTTATACAGGGTGTGCCAAAATAAATGCATAGGTTTCGGGGAGCTGTTGTTCTTAATTTTTCTATGAGCAGAGATCTACGAGTGTGGTGGAAATAATGAATCTGTCCTTTTGGCACAAAAACCACAAACCAGCTGAGCTGAAGCTGCATTCATTGGATTTAGTGCTAGATCGCATCGGTAGACCAAGAACCGTTCAAACACTGGAAAATCTTTGCAACATGTCAAAGCAAAATGTGTCATCAAGCAAATGTTACATCGAAGCCTTAAAGTCCATTTTTACAAGATGGTTTCGGTTTATGCGATACACAGAGGTGATTTTTCAAAGATATGCGAATGAATGGCAACCTATCCTTCAAAACTTGTCGAGAAACACAGTTTTACTTACCAGTAATGAGGCGCATTTCCATTCATCTGACGTTAGTAACCGTGATTAGATAGCAGAAAAGATATCTGCATTTAAAATCTGAGAGCCTTATTTGTTTTGGAAGATGATAGACTACATCTAGTGTCTCCATGCAAGTTCTGGAAGGCGAGTTAAGATGGCTCATTCAATCGCGTCAGCTGATTTCGTTCACTGGTGCCACCTCTAACTTTGCAAACTATTTTTTCGCCGTTGATTGAACCATTTCCCATTTAGTTTCCTTCGAAATCTATGCATTTCTCCGATGGACCCTGTATGCAGGTATACGCTACCAGCAACGGAAGCTTGGCCAAGAGAGAAAATGACACAAAATAAATTAGAAAACGGATTCAACTTGAACCGGAATCGCAAGATCCTACTTCAAGTCATAACTTTTAATTTTGGATCGTTGGATCAACACAAAATTTTGACCAATTAGCTGTAAACCAAGCGGACTGGCGAGACTTATTCACCAACAGACAGGTGTCTTGATGAGTCGTCAGAATGTACAATCGGTTCCAGTTGTTAGATTCACCGATTCGATTACATACTTCAATTTATGTCACTTGATCCTGGATCCTCGTTCATCAAAGCAACAAAGACAACACTTTTAAATTAGTTTTCCTCAACATCAAAGATGGCACTACTATATGGCATCGCTCACTTAATAAACAAAAAAGAGCTCTCAATCTCTCTTCTCACTCAAAATACCTGTCTGCAATTTACGATAATTCAGATTATATCCAGGTAACTCCATTTCCAAGTTGAAATTAGTTTTCGTATTTATTCGAGCCGTTCGTGCAACCTGTTTAGCATGCAAAACGACACGAATTGATTGATCACCTAGACAAGACGCCGCTACCCCACCCCACTCTATCTTCCCTCACTCCCACACTACTACTACTACTTTAACTTATGGGTATCGTTTTAATTGTATTTAGGTATTTAGATAATAGGTTGGGCCATTATCTAAATTTATATCAGCGATAATAACCGGTTTAAATGAGGGAAGTCGTAGATGTTCGAGTGACTAGGATATCCTGTTTCTTTTTAAATTAGTAAACTTAATTAAAAAACTGCATGGATACGGATACGTGAGGTATTTCACACCGGTCAATCCATTACATTCCTTCAAACAAGCATCACTGCATTACGATAATACATTTAATTTCGTTTGAGCACAATAGAACTGGAGAGTTCTTCGCGCTGACACGAATTCCCATTTCGCATCTATTGGAAAAGGCATATTTAATACAGATATCATCATAAAGCGGAAATTAAATCTAATATTTTAAATGAATCCCAGCCCGCGCGCAATGTATTTAGTCGTCCTACTGGATATAAACGCCTACGATCGTTACTACCTCGTACATTGAGAGAGAGAGAGAGAGAGCCAACAGAGAATTGGATGCAAGTGCAGGCTTTATTTGTCCCATGTTCTGTTTGGGGGGTAACAGGAAAAGCTCTTCCCACATACCGCTGAAAGTTTAATGAACTATTCCCTAGTAGTACCCGCCGATTTCATTTAATTAATCTGATCATGATTTGGTTGTGGAGTGCACCTCGGCTAGTCCTAGTTCAGAACTAGCGGTAATTACAGGTGACAAAGGTGAAAACCGAAGTTGTTCAATTTAAGTAATGAAAGTAATTTAGGGATTTAATTTAATAATAGACAATAAGGGGATAATACACAACGCAGTTAATGGAAACTGATAATTAAAGGCAACTCGGGTAAAAGGGAACAACTGCTGCTGGGGCAATAGGCAAGGTGATGATCTGGAGTTTCCTCCACAAGTCTGTCTCTGAATTTCGAGGTCGGCAAGTGAATTCCAATAGAAGCGGTGCCCAACAACGAGTTAAGATGTGACAAAGATTTTGATGCAGCCCTATACCTTGGACCTGTGACTTGGCACCAATCTGTTCCCCCCATCTGTCTGAGCTTCCTCTGGCATCCGAGTACCACGTCGAAATCAAACTTAAGTAAGAACTGGCTAGCATTATATAGTTGTTTATTACAGCTACTCAATCAGTGTTAATTACTTCTTAATAGCTAAAGTGCATGGAAATGAATAAATTAATACCAATTGTCCTCTGGTTTCTCTCCTGTTCATTTTCCTATACAACACCTAGCATCGAAATCTTGAAGCACCCCAGGAGAAGTAAATGTTTCTCTAAGGAGGACGTGTGCCATTTCAGTCTTCCCCTCCCCCTCCTTATTAAACAGCGGTCTGAGAGGAGATCGACTATCACATACAAATTCTACCGATCCATTTTTGTACAAGCAGTTTAAAATGCTCTCCATAAGCTGATGGCTTCGCCCATCAAGTTCTTCGTCTCTCTAAATTCCAATGCCCATGCCATTCGGCGGTCTAAATGCATCCACAAACCACCGAGAGACTCCTCGACTCAATTTGCCGATAGCGGAGGCTATCATGGGCGAGATCTTATCTGCCCTTATGGACGACAGTACTATTTGCTTGATGTAGTTGAAGATGCTCGTATGGTCTCCTATTTTGCCGCAGAATCCTTTGAGTCTAGTGGTTTATCAGCCTCTAGGGTTGCTCATGACTACAATGCTAACATGAGCGTAGGTATCCCAAAAATGATCTTCATGCGTTAACCGTGTTTACCACGCGCTCTGAACTAGTTTCAACCTCAGAGCTTCAGAAATTACAACCTCTACATTTTACCGAACATTCCTATATGCAAGGCATATCCAGAAAGATGGTACTGAGGCTCTCAGGGCCGGAGGGATTTTATTTCCCTTTGCAACGAGACCGGTCCGTTTGAGATTTATAATGAGGTGAAAACTGTACGTGGTGACGAAGCTATGAATCGTACGAATTTGTACAAATGGTGTCGCGAGTTTAGAAACAGTCGTACGTAATCAGAGAAGCGCTACGTGGCCGTGAACTTTCTGCGATGTTTCCGCAAAATTTCAGATCTCTACTACGAGTACACGAAACAATCACAAAAATTATCGGATATCGGAAACTGTCCGCAAGATGGGTGCCAAAACAACTGACAGACCAACACAAGTTGAATCGAGCGGAGGCCGGGCAAGAGTTTTTGAGGCGCTACAACCTCCATGGAGATGAATTTCTCCGCTCCTTAGTTACTGGAGATAAAACTTGGGTAGCACACTTTACTCCTAAATCCAAAAGACAACAGTGGCGTCATACCTCTTCACCCTCGCGCCAAAAAGTTCAAAACCTCAATTTTAGCCAAGAAAATCATGGCATCCGTGTTTTGAAACGGTCAAGGCATAATTTTAATCGAATATCTGCCTCAAGGGGACACCATCAACTCTGCAAGATACTGTGTGACCCTAAAAAAATGGGGGGAGGGGGCGATTCAAACCAAGAGGAGAGGCATGCTGACAATGAACTGCTCGCCTTGTTTAAATGGGATGTCCTGAACCATCTCGCGCATTCCCCTGATCTAGCAGCTTTAGATTATTATCTATTTACCACCCTGAAGCTGCACACGGGTGGAAAAAGGTTTTCAACCGACGAGGAGGTAAAGGGGGAGGTGGAGATGCGGACGAAGGGGTTGGCGACAAACTACTTCGAGGAAGGCATAAAAAAAATTGATACCCCGCTACATCACCTGCATTTAGAGGAATGGCGACTATGTCTGGACATGCCTCTTATGTAGATCTAGAACGCCTGTGTAGCTCTGTTAGTCACATGTTTCAGGTGTGATTTGTTTATCAGCGTCCAAGATCTCACCTAAACTGACTAACTGCAGCATAACCTTCTGCATGGAATCCCACCGTCCAACAATCAGACAACAAATCTACTACCATGCACCACAATAAAGGTGATAACACTCTACCCTGTGGGCACCTAGCTTACATGGTTACCTTCGACACATGAAACGTTTCGATTCTTATCATAGAATTGATCCACTTCCTCATGGTGGGCTGGAATGCAACACCTTTTCCATCTACAAGAAGGGCATTATCTGAAAGGTGTGTTCAACGTCCAGGATGTTTGCCCAAGACTCGCAGGATTTTCCAATCTGGTAATGCATTTTGGTTCTAATATTGGGGCAACCTTCCTAAAGCCAAGACCCTTAAATGTTCATCAATTAGATTGTCCTGTATTGGTGGACCACTACAGGATTAAACAAGACAAGACGTCCTGTCCTGTTTAGGATTCTTCTTTCTGTGTTGTCAAGTCAAATATGTAACATCCCTCCACCCTTCCACCCCCTCGATCTGGGTTACAATATTCTCAGAGCCCTAGACGTGCATCTATAGGAGGTGTTGGAGAATCTGGTCCTTTTTTTCGGTATCACCATCTTTTGGCTTGCTCAGAGTCAGTATCCTGTAGGATCCTTCACTTAGGAACATCCAACTAGCTCCAAATTTACTCCCAGGACGTCATAACATAAACGGGAAATCAAGATTATGTGGAATCACCTACATATTTGTCAAAAAAAAAATTTGAGAGGGCATCTAACCCGAACAATTGAAATTCCAATTGGTACCATTGTTTATATACATATTAGAAATTAACTCTTCGTTCCATTAGGATGTTTTATGAAATTATCCTGAAAATTTTCACCGGATTATAATAGCATCATCATGAACCATCATACATATTAATAAGCGCGTTTCTACGTCGGCGGCTACGAAAAGATCAAACACAACCGTGAGAGACACGGAATCCACCAACCGGAAACAATAGATCCGGACTCCGGCTTATTGCGATGTTCGCCTAGCGGTGGTTCCGAAATCCTGAGCGACAATAAATTAATTACTTTAGTAATTAGTTGCATTAATTAAATGTTCGTTATGCCGTTTACCGTACCTCCTCCGCACTGAACGGAATCTACCGGATCGAGGATGAAGGAGGAGGAGGAAAGGATGGGGACGGGGCGATGAAGAAAGACCGATGATGATGACTTCGGTTATAGCGCGCCTTCTTGGATGGAAAAGGAAAAACAAGTCGTACAGAGAGTCGGAGATACAGAAACGAAGGGATTCGTTGGAGGAGGAATGAAGGAAGAGGGAGAAAGACCCTCTAAGGCAATGCAAATCGGTTGGATTATTTACATAAGACCGCAATACTGTAATTAATTTTAATAAATTATGTTCTGATGACGTTTTTAGGGTTTTCCCTAGAAACGAAATTTCTTTTTAACTCCAGACAAATTTTTCGTTTGAAAGAATTGGAAATAAATCATTTTTGATGTAGGTATCTACTACGTAACACAAACTTGCCTCATTTAGAATTCACCCCGTAACCCTTCCTGCAGATACTCGAACATTACAAATCATAGCACATAGATCAGAATTGAAAACGCACCTATGCGGATGTACTTATACTGCCGCCACCCTTACTCCTCCATACGTGTTCTATAACTCACTCACTATCTGCACACCCCCAGGGGTTAAAACCGTGGGGAGACACCACCGTCGTGTTATAGGTAGATTTTCGCGATGTTGTCGCTGCTACATGGAATAGAGGAGGCATCAACGTAGACGAGTATATCGAGGTGAGATTTCGCAACGTGGCGGAAAAGCCGTGTGTGCCGGCGTTACGGATGCCTCCTTTCGTTTTCATGTCACGAAACAATATCATTACCGATATCTGACGTTAATATCGTACCAATATGCGCCCCATTACATATTCAAGTTGCATGCGGAAAGAGAACAATCAATTTCCAAACGGGCGTCAATCAGGGCTAACGTTGAACGTTTCGATTCTTTGCCATCTTTAGAGGATTCCGTGCGGTTGTTCTACTGTGCGTTTCCGATATTTCCGGGAAACTATCGCTGGTGATGTAGAAGGGATATCGATTTTATTAAATTAATGCTTAATTGCAGCTTTTGAGGTACAAGAAGTATACAGACTTAAGTTTGGTGTTTCTAATCCATAATCTTCTTTTTTAATGCAGTTGGTGTAGTATCAGCACAAGAGCTGTAGCGGTAGTCATGACAAGCAATATATCTTAAGAAACTGCTACAGCTACAGCCAACACAAAAAAATTACAAACTTGAAACTTGGAAATCACATTTGAAGAATTAGGACTCGCACCTACCGGATTGAAATTTTTAACATTCGATCTTAATGATATTGAATATCAACTATGGTGTGATTTTCAACGGAACATGTTTATTTCAATCGATAGGAAAGTTCAGAATAAGAAATTCTCTCATGATAGGAAATTAAGAAAGTTGTCACCATGTACCGATGAATACCATTAGCATAGTAGAAAATCATTCCTCGCAAACTTTTAGTAAACGGGAACTTAATCTTTTGAATAAAGGATTGAAATTTCGTTTGCAGACTCGTGAATCGAATGTTGAGTGGGTTATTGCCGGGATAGAATCCTCTATCCAGCGGTTTCCTGAGCCCACAAAACAGTTCTTTAGGGAGGCCTGCAAACATACTATTTCAAAAAATTTGAAATCCTATAAATCACCTCTGAAATCCGAAAACATTAAAACTTTGCGGGAAAAAGATTGTTTTTATTTGAAAGCTGACAAAGGGAAGAAGGTTTTCATTTTAGATTAAGAGGACTACTATGATCGAGTTAATGACCTGTTGAGTAGTGGTCCTTATAAGTCAATTTCAAAAAATTCTTTACCGAAAATGATTAGAGACGTCAACAATGTGTTTAAAGCTTGTAACAACCTTGTTACTGCCGATGTTAGACGTAAGCTACATGTTTCCAATCCTGTTATCCCTAAATTATATTGTTTACCTAAAATTCACAAACCTGGCAAGTCGGTAAGGCCAATTGTTTCGGCAATTGACGCACCGAGTTATAAGCTTTCCAAATGGCTGACAAATGAATTTAATAATTTGCCAATACAGCAACCTTGTTTTGCAGTAAAAAATTCGTTAGAATTTATTAAAGAAATTCAAAATATTCAGTTGCTGGAGGGTGAAATACTGATTTCATTTGATGTTAGTTCTCTCTTTCCTAGTGTACCGATTCCGGACACCTTAACATACCTCGAGGACTTGTTGCTTCAAAATAGTTTGAGTCAACAATGTGTCCAGGAATATATTCGTTTCACTGACATCTGTATGAAACAGAACATTTTTCAATTCAACGGGAGTTTTTATGAACAGCTGGAAGGAACGGCAATGGGTAACTCCTTGTCGCCCTTTTTGGCTAACCTTTTCATGAGCCGTTTTGAAAAGGACTTAGAATCTGAGAGCGAATACTTTCCTAGGGTTTGGTTGAGATATGTGGATGATATTTTCGCTATATTTGACACTAAAAAATGTAATATTGACGATTTTCTCAATAGATTAAATAATCGGTTCGAAACCATAAAGTTCACTTGTGAAAGAGAAGAAAACGGTCAGCTACCCTTTCTAGATACGTTAGTAATTAGAAATAACAATAGATTAGAGTTTGACGTGTATAGAAAGGAAACCAGTACACTTCGCTACATTCCTTCAGATTCCCATCATTGTGTTCAACACAAAATGGCAAGCCTGAATTTTTTGGTCCACAGACTTCTCACTTTTTCCTTGAACAAGGCGAGGTATGAGAAAGAGCTTAAAATTATAAAAGATGCGACCAAGCGTAATGGTTTCCAGCCTCAGCATATCAATAAGTTAATTAGGAAGTTTAATTATAAGAAAACTGTGAAAGAATCTACGACTTTTCGAGAGGATGTTAAAGCTTCACCCGTTGTGACCCTCCCATACGCTCCCTTTATCACTAAAGATTTGAGTCAAATCTTCAAAGAGCTAGATCTCAGAATAGTTTACAGTTCTGGGACTAGTTTACGAAGTCTCATCGGTAACCCTAAAGATAAAATACAACCTCTAGAAAAGTCAGGTATTTACGAAATCAATTGTAAAGATTGTAATCAAAAATATATTGGGCAAACGAGGAGAGCAGTCTCAACTAGATTCAAAGAGCATATGGCTAATCTTAGACTTAATAGAATTGAGAAATCGAGCGTTGCCCAGCACATTTTTGAAACAGATCACAACATCGATCATACGAATGTTAAATCAATTAGACAAATAAACAATTGTAAGTTTCTAAATGTTTTCGAAAGTTTAGAAATACAGTGAGTGACAAAATTGAGTGGACACAGAATAAATAAAATAAATGCGGCTTTCGAAATATATACACAATTTATTTGGTTATAATTTATGAACTAATACAAAAACAATAATTTTTACAAACATTCTAGATTTGAATAAATAAATACATAAGAAAATAACAGTGAAATAATGAATTAAAAAAAAATTAAAAAGTTGAAGAAAAATAAGAAATACATATGCCTTCTAACAAATATTAAATAAGAGGGTTTCAGTATTTTGTGTGGCCCCCTTTTGCTTGTATAACAGCTTGAAGTCGCCGTGGCATGCTTTCTACTAACGTTTTTAAAACATCCTTGTCAATATTCGTTCATGCCTCTTCCAAAACATTAAAAAACGTTGCTCTATTGCCTCTTCTTGCTGGCGGTACATTTCCATCTAATACGGACCATAGATGCTCTATGGGGTTAAGATCCGGGGACTGGGGAGGCCATTCCAACAATTCAATGCCCGAATGGCTGAAAAAGCGTTTACTTTTCTTGGCAGTATGCTTCGGGTCATTGTCTTGTTGAAAGACAAACCCATTTTCTAATTCCATTTTCACAATAGATTCTTCTAAATTTTCGTTTATTATATCGATATACATATCTGCGTTCATTTTTCCCGACATCAGTACTAAATTTCCAATGCCATGCCAGGAAAAACAGCCCCAGACCATTAATGATCCTCCGCCAAATTTGACTGTTTTAACAGTATGTCGTTCCTCAAAGGCTGTGCCCGGTCTCCGCCACACCCGCGTTCTCGATTTGTGTCCAAACAATTCGAATTTACTTTCATCACTCCACACAATTAGTTTCCAGAATGAAAGTGGCTTATTAACGAACTTTTTTGCAAAATTAAGTCTTTTCTTTTTATTGATTGCACTAATGTAAGGTTTCCGCCGAGGTGACCTGCTTGTAAAGTTTGCTTCTTTTATTCTACGGCCTACAGTTTTTCTGGAGACGTTCAATAATAATGTCTCTTGTATTTCGCGACAAGATATTGCAGGTTTCACCTTTACTTGCCTCACAATTAATGCATCGTCCCTCGCGCTCGTTGCTCTTTTTCGACCACGACCCTTTTTATTTCGCCGGTAACAGTGAACTTTGTCCATATTTTTCCTACTGCACTTTTTGAAATACGGTATTTAGACGCAATTTTCCGTACACTAAGTCCTGCTTTTCGATCTTCTACCACTAATTTCCGTATTTGTTCGGCAATTTCTCGTCACGGTGGCATCTTCCCTTAAACACGCAGTAATACGAACTAAATAGTAAATTTAAATTCGTTAAACGTGCAGTTTACGGCTACTAATACCTCCACTCAGTTAATAGTCGAACCCCCCTATAAATATCTATCCCCGGCATGTGTCCACTTAATTTTGTCCAGGTAAATATTGTATTTCCGAGAAATATTAATTTGTGTATCTACGTAGTTTGCCTATTTGCATTTCAGATTGCGGGGAAGAATATCTTTAAGATTATGTTATACATGTACACATATGTTTAAGCATTTATTCAAATAGAAATTACAATTATATTCTATATGTAATTTTCGCGCAAGTGTCCACTCAATTTTGTCACTCACTGTATATGAAAATAAGTCATGTGTAATGAACTGTGGCAACGGACCTATCCCGCATTCGTCATTGTTTTCGTTAATCGGAAATTAATGATGCGTATCGGATTGACCGTGCATAACATTTAGGTTACCTGTATTTGTAGATTTCATTTTAATCTAGTTTTATTATCGCCTTGATAATGACAGCATTTCTGTTGAAACGCGTCGGTGTTTTAGTTAAAACTTGTTTGGTGTTTAGTGAACTACTAGTCAGTCGTTCTAACCACCACGGCTATCGAAGAATTATAGAGGGTGTTCCAAATCGGCTGGGATTGCATGGGCATCTTCCTTATTATTGAAGATAGAGATTTGTTTAAATGGGCAATATTTTATGTGCTGATCTAGAATCTGTTTTATAAAAAATTTCGAAACATTCGGAAATTATGTCAAAAAAATCAAAAATCGCCATTTTCTTCTAAGTCGAATATCTCCGTAAGTATAAAAGTTCAATTCAAAGAGATTCTAAATCAGCACATGAAACTGCAAAACATTGCCCATTTAAACTAATTTCTATCTTTAATAATAAGGAAGATACCTATGCAATTCCACCCGATTTGGGATACCCTGTATACTGTTTTTTGATGTTGAGGTGTTTGGGGAGACTTTATGAAGCTTAAAAGGATAAAAAACCCATTCGAAAGCTGCCCGAAATCGACATAAATTTTGAACTAGATATAGATTCAACTTTTACGAATCTAAAGCCACAGCTCAACCACAGAACCTCAACAAAGAGGATGATACTGCATTTACCAGTGAAATGGAAGAAAGACATCAGGCTGAGACCACCACAGCTCCCGATTTGTTTGAAAATTGGCAAAAATATGTCCCCCTACATGTGTATTAATTGTGCAAAATTATGGTGGCATGTCCCCTCTCCTTGAGTGCTTGGCATTTATACCATATCAATGGAGTGTGGTAAACAATTTGTAATCTCCAGACCCTCAGGCATTGGGGTATTCCTTAATTTTTCCTTTTTTGATAGCAACTTGAGAGACCCTTTTAGATAATTTGCTTGTGCCATCATACTCTCCTGTTTTTGTGTTAGCATACATGAGTCACTCTCAAGAGTCACTCAAGTTGCTACTCAGCAAATAGTAGGTCTTTTTTACTATAGTCTTCATTTCAAAATTTTGTTTACCTGTATTTTCCATCTGTTTTCCAGTGGACTTATCCAAATACGAATTTTTTTTACAAGACTTTTTATCTTTTCTCGAAAATTGAGTTTTGAAATGAGTACAATGGCTGTAGCCATGCCCTTTCATGTGTAGCAGCTCTAAAGTAACTGGAGGTGTAGACCAGGATTTTCGTTGTGAGAAACCTCTGGGAGCTTCCAGATTGCTGCAAACGCCTTCTTGACAGCATTTCTTATGTTGATCCTAAACGTGCAGGGTGTGTCCACCACAGTCTCTAGGAATTCAAAGTTAGTACTCTTAAAGATCGGTACACTTTGCGTTCTGATTATGATTCTGATGTCGATGTGTCTAGATCTCTTGGAATCCATCAACTACCAACTTAAACATGACAATATAAGTTTGTTAAAATGTATAGGCACGTTAACGAAAATGTTCGTGGGCAAATTGTGGAGGCAATGGAAGATGGTTGGCCTTATAGACAAATTGGGGAAAGACTGCTTATGCAGCTACTAACTTTTCGGTAAATGTAAGAACTGCGGGAAATAAGATCAAAGATAGCGAACTTTCTTGTCAGTCAGTAGCAACCGTTTTTGTTGGATAAAGACAACTATTTCACAGTTGAATTTTTGAATAGAGACGCGATGTCTCATCCGCCAGTTGACAAACGGTTTTGACGAAACAATGACACATTTGAGAATTTTACAATTGTGAAATATATTGCGACAGCCAAATCTGGAAAAAGTTGTTTTAGAATTTGCAAAAGTTCCATATGATTTTCAAGGGCTTTTAGACATCCCAGCTCAGACACTTATCAAGTATGTGACCGAATTGAGAACCAGCTAAAGTGAGCAGATAATCTCTCTCAGAAAGCACTAGAAAAGGAAAGAAATCTTCACCAAACAAAAGCAAAAGTATTTTTGATGGCCTTCAAGAAAAGGTTAAGTTGGCTAAAGATGATCCAAGCGTTGAGACTCTTTGTTTTGATCATGAACAAAATGCCCCTTTACCAAAAGTGCCTGCTGGCGATGAGGCAGATATGGATCTATAACTTTTGTATACATTCATGAAAGCATGCAAAGACTATTTTTACATGCAGGATGAGGTAATTGGAAAAAAAAACACCTAATGAGACCATTAGTTTTCTGGACCATTATTTGGAAAATATTTTAGATAAAGATGTGAAGATCCTGTACTTATTTTCAGACAACTGTAGTGCTCAAAACAAAAATAAGAGTTTAATGCAATATTTGTATACTCTGGTGAGAAACGATCGCTTTGAAAAAATTGTGCACAGGTTGCTTTGGATTAGTTCAGAAGCATGTTAGTAAAATAGAAAGGATTTTTTTTTAACTTCAGACTACATTAAGCATTATAAAAATAGTAGCCTAAAGAATTTTATTGTAATTCCTGTCACACAAAATATGATTTTTAGTTTTATTGCTTCACTAGACACATTTTGCAAAAAGACTATACACAATAAAGAAAAGGACAAATTTAAAAATTATCAGTATACGGTCTTCGAGTATTCTCCTTAACACAAAACACAAATAAGGTGTAGTTTGAGAAGTAGCTGTCTCTTATTCTTTAATTTTGTTATTCAGAAACGCCTCAACAAGTGCCCAACCTTTAGCTCTTAAGCAACTAAAATATGAAAACGTCATGCTACTTGCTGACAAGTCCATATGTCCCTAAAGCAGATATTGCCTACTACACTTCTCTGGTCTCAGACCAAACATCAGGTGGTCATGAAACAGATGTCACATAAATTTTGCACACACTTTTACAACATTTTGTTAAGTTCTGTTTCATAACAACATTCTCATTTATATTCCATTGTCTCCTGTAATATTTAAAAAATTCCAGATACTTCTTTGTTGCAGCAGAGTCCTTTCCCTCCGAAGACATCTGGAAGCAATTTCCAGACTCCTATGAAAGTATGTAGTGTAGTAAGTTGGTGGAAAATTCAGTCAATCTCATGAAGAGAGACCATTACGTTGTTTCCCCAAGTTTGCTTCTAAAGTATACAGCGACAAACTAGACCCGGCGAGTAAAAATAACTCACAGATGATAATTTCATAAACTAACATTCCCTTTGTGACTTGACATGTAGTTCAAGAGCGTTCCCCCGTATCTACACGCGTTGTATTATACCCGAGAGCGCGTCATACTGATACATTAGGAATTTAAGATGAGGTAGGTACCGGAATGAATATTAATTTTCTCTCATTATTTTAACGTTGTTTCGCCTAAGATACACCATCCTCCGGATACTATCGCACCTTACCTACGCCTTCATATCGCCGGTCTACCCCTTTCGCTGTCACTAATGACGTCAAATTCGGAGCATGTTTCATTCTCGCGCAGCACAGTACGATAATTACGACGTGAACGGCGCTAGTACTACTGATAAAAAAAAAGCCCCGGGTTTGTTTCCTGCGAATACATTTGCATGAATTAAGTCTCCGACGGGTAAGGCGGATAAAGTGCGGAAAAAATAACAATGCGGAGCCCTGCGATAATAATCTGTCATTCGTATACCTTTAAGACCTTAAAGATCGCTTTTTTTATGTGTGTGTTTTTAAAGGAAGCGTCGGCGCGGGGTTAGCTTCGAGTTTCTACCTCAACGTCAAACCGCCTCAACGAAGTACTGATATATCGACTTGACCAAACTTATGTAGTAGATTTTTTTTATGTGTGGTGGGTGCTTAGTTGCAGCGACTCCGTAAGCTGCATCGCTTGTGTAACTATCACTGCAACAATTCATGTTAAATCATCTTAAAACCATCTGTATAGTATGAGGATTTCATCTGGCTGAATACAATACTCCGCCGATTACTGTTGCTTGCACTAATTTCTGAAAATCTTGTACATTGCCTATTTTGTTTCGCTTGCCATTGAAAATTGTATTCTAACAAATTAATTAAGAGGAAAGCTCTGGATTCAGGTTGTACAAACAACCTAACAGGAAAAAAGAGTGAGGACTGGCATCTCTACCAGTTTCCCAAACCACGACTCCAAAAAAGTGACGTTTGAAATCTTTTTCACTCTGATAGAAGAGAAACAATGATGATAAAACGACTTCTGAACGATTTCTAGTCAACTACAAAACCAAGCTCCAACCCCCGAGGTGTTCTGGAAACTATACGAAACGTCGCTTCTTGATACAGTTTTCAAAATAGTTGGCACATGGTTCCGAATCTTTTAAACGTCCACAAATTGCTATACCGTCAAGGTCACCTTAAGGCGTGGGAACATAATAAATTAGTAGGAGCAATATCTAGAGAGTAGGGTGGGAGAAGAGGTTCAGATACGCCCGTACATTCATACTCGCTTTGTACTCGGCCGAGAAAAATTTAATGGAGAGAAGGTGATTACATGCGGAAGAGCAGTGGACGGGTCAGTTCATTTCTCGATCAAAAACTATCCAAACTACCCAAAACTATGCCAATTTCCAATGTTCATAGTAGGTACCAATTCTTTAAGCCATTTCATGTGAGATTCATAAACTGAAGATAAACCACAACCAGATTTCTTAGAATCTCCGACTGTCTTCTTTTCTTGATTATCTGTTGATCGCAAGTTTTTAATTTTAATTTTTATTTATACTACGCCAAAGTTAGGTACATTCATTGCTTTTACCAACTTGAGATATGCAACACTACGCATATTTTTATCTTTGTAGGTAGCAGATTTGAAGTCCCACAAACATTCATGTGTTTTGTATTCTTGAATTAATTAATTCACTGTTCCATTTAGCCAGTACTATTTTAGAACTTATGCAAATTGCTCTGAAAACAACGGAAGGATGGTGCATGCAGGAAAACCTAAGAGTTAATCCTGCGAAAGCAACACTACTTCCATTTACGAAAAGAAGAAAGCTGAATGGCCTAAAACCACCAACGCTTTACAAATTAACTGTACAATTCAGTCAAGAGGCTAAATTCTTAGGATTGATTCTTGACTCGAATTTAACACGGAATAAACATCTTGAACAGATGATAGAAACGTGCAAACGAGCACTAATGACCACCCGCAGAACAATTGGGAAAACATGGGGACCTATGCTAACCTATTGTTGTCTGATATGGTGGATCAAAACTACACAGAAGCAAGCAAGTGCAAAACTCGCAATGGTACAGAGGTTGGCCTGCCTGTGTATCACTAGGGCGACAAAAAGCACGCCAACAGCCCCCTCCCCCCGACATTTATATAAGGGGGAAAGCAATAATTGGGACCAGAACACTTCAGGACACACCAGCATAACGACTGAAATTACAAACCCCATCTTTGAGATGGGAAGTGATACAATGATTCCCAAACTATCCTTCGATAAACCTTTCAAGGTCGTCCTAGACTAGGATTAGTGGAGAGAAAAACAGAAACCAGGAGACCAAACCCAAATCTGGTACCATAGGTTCTGGAGCAGGTATATATAGTGAAACCCTAAATCATAAAGAATATATGACACTAGGGCAATATACCACCGTATACCAAACGGAAATACTAACAATAGACACATGTGCTCTAAGGGCATCAGAGAGACAACCAAGGGGTCAGCTGATCCCCTAAAGACACTAGCAGCTTATCAGATAACCTCGAGGCTAGCTTGGGAGTGCCTGGAAAACCTAAGAACCCTGGCCAAACACAACAAGGTAACCTTGGTGTGGGTGCCGGGGCATAAAGGTGTACCAGGTAACGAAATAGCAAACAAGCTACCAAGAAAAGGTTCTGCCACAATATTCACCGGACCTGAACCGAGTCTGGCGAATACACTGTCTTGGCCCAGCACTAAGCAAATATAATTTAATTTTTTTAAAGTAACAGCAATCTTCCAAAACCAATCCTTAAACCTGCTCTGCCTAGTATCACCAAGGACTAAGGCACACTCGTTGTCCCTCAGAAGTCTTCAGAAGCTCCTCATCGCTGGAAAACCGCTTCCCTTCTAGCTTCATTTTCACATTTGGGAGCAGCGCAAAGTCGTAAGAAGCAGCGTCTAGATTATAAAGAGGGTGCTGAAGAAGTTTCAGTGCTGTAGTAGTCCAATATACGTTGCAAGCTTTGGAGCAAGCGTCCATTCTTGGTCGCAGGTTCCTGATTTGTGTGCCCAAGATGACATGCTCCACAATTCCAATCCAATTTGATAAATACGATTCTTTATTTGAGTGAGGAGTGAGATCTTCTGAGCTACTGGAGTGTCTTCATCATTAAATGCCCAAACTTTGTTTTGAGTCTTGGTCGGCACATCATAATAGTATGACTTAGTTGAGTATTAGTTGGTCTCTGCGGCACCCAAACACAACAAAGTTTCTTCACATGCAAATAATCATGCAGATCGCAGGTTCTTCATTGATTTGTGTGTCCAAGATGACATGCTCCACAATTCCAATCCAATTTGATAAATACGATTCTTTATTTGTGTGAGGAGTGAGATCTTCTGAGCTACTGGAGTGTCTTCATCATTAAATGCCCAAACTTTGTTTTGAGTCTTGGTCGGCACATCATAATAGTATGACTTAGTTGAGTATTAGTTGGTCTCTGCGGCACCCAAACACAACAAAGTTTCTTCACATGCAAATAATCATGCAGAATCGAGTAGATTACTGGTGCAATTAGACCTAATCTGTTGGTAAGTCACTAGCCTATCTTCGTTGAGCATTGTCAACATAGCAGTAATCTTTTCCTCCGTACCCGAGAATTGTACGATATGGACAAACATGGTCTCCAGACAAAGTGTCTTGTGATTCTTTTTTTATTTCAGAGTATCTATTCAATAAAGCTGTTGTACAAACATGGCTAGGTGCCCCTGGACACATAACATTCTACCTAATACGGTTTTAATCTAATCAATAAATTTACAAATACAATTTCGGCCAACTGAAATTAATTATTTAATTACCGTGTCCCCTCCTATTTAAATGGGAAATTTTCCCCGGATAACACCAGGGGTAGCTGCAAACGTGCGGTTGAAAGTTATTAGCTTCATCTCGGTGCTTTGCAATTCTCATAGTTCCACAATAGTTATACGCTGACCTCTAGCGTCTCCATACACAGCGACGGCCAGTATCCTCTAAAGATTAATCCTTTGAAATTAGGTTAGCCGGAAGGTGAAGCAAGGTGCTTACCGAAATTATGTTTGTTACGTAATTAAATTTCTGTCGTTATGATACATTTATAATGTTTTTGTTTGGTTTACTATAATGTTGCTAGTGAATCTACCTTACGTACATTTTTGCATACATTTATCGGATTTCATTTTCGGATAATCCAATAAATTAGGCAAGAGATGCTTAATGTTGAATTAATACAGGGGACGGTTCATTATATAAATTAAGCCTTGTCGCGCACGAGTAGAGAGAGATACAATTAAGTTATCGTTAATTAAAACCAGATACCTACAGAGCTGCCTCCTTATTGATTAATAGCTGTGCTACGTCCCATATTGCCTGGCGTTTCCACCCCCCTCCCCTCCCATTCAGGCACCGTATTTCTAAACAAAGAATCGGTAATTTTTATTTTAATAATCATAGGTCTTAAGGAACCCTTTATAGTGGGGGAAAAATACCACACCAAATTGACAAGTAACTGCCTCACCTCACCCCACCCTACTCCTTTTCATAAAATGAAGATGCGATTTAGAAAAAGTGGAAGACTGAGGCGAACAGGCTGCTTGTCGATTTGGTGTGGTTCAACTCCATGCTTAAGCTCTTTAGTGATTCAAATACGGTCGTCCACACAACAGGGTGATTTCAAATCGACCGCCTTGGATTCTTCAAAATCTGTTCCTGGTCCACCTTTATTGAAGTAGTGATTGTTTATTACTTGCACCAGACTACATAAACTGCCAAAAGTGCCCTCTGGGGGTGAAATATTATAGCAGGAATATCAAAATGAAAGTTGTCCAGATTTTGACAGAACACATCGGTGAGTTATGACGATCTCCTGGGTCCTCTATCTCTTTCTGGGTCGGCTGTTTTTGGTCCTCAGACCCTTTGACATCCACTGTCAGGTTCATCTCAAATAGAAACGTTTGCTAAGATATGGAAAGGGGATTGAAAAATGATGCGGACTAAAAATGCATCCTATCTCGATGTTAGAGAAATGCTTACTCCGATGGAATGACGAACCCTGACTTCGGACGGATATCGATCTTGCGGGGCAACAACGCGACGTTCAAAACTAGAGAATTGGTGGTCTACCTTGCATTTTCCAAAGTCGATCTTGCTATATTCTTTAAATATTTCTGAATACTTAGAATCAGGAAACAATTTCTCGAGGAAGCTTAAGCAGCCCAACCCAGAAGGATCAAATACCAAAGTTGGGATGGTTAAAGGACCTCTCGATCTAAACTTAGCCAAAAACGAAGACCTAGACGAAGATTTAGGGTTTTGAATCATCCATCTGTCATCTTTGAGGGCAGCTGACATCATTCTAAGTTTTTCTAGGGCTGTAGAGCTTCAAATCATTGGCATACACAAAGACAAGACCAGTTAACTCTATCAGCAATTCGTTGATGTATAATAGGAATAATAGAGGACGCTGATTAGAGCCTTGTGGCACGTCAGATGAAGAGGTTTTGACGAAGAACTCATAAATGAGCAAATAATGTTTGACTTCTGGAATAAAGCAAGTACAATGAAGACAGGACCAGCATCGTTTGTAATGCTGTGCAGTGTTAGTATAGTGGGCATCGACGAGGTGTTGTTGGGCCCTTAGGGTCATATTTTATTTTTTTAGTATTCTTGTAAATAGCATCTCGAAAAAATCTAGTTAGGGGGTGACGAATAAGCATCGCCACATCACAATTCACCCAGGCCAGAAGGATCAAATACCAAAGTTGAGATGGTTAAAGGACCTCTCGATCTAAACTTCGCCAAAAACGAAGACCTATACGAAGATTTAGGGTTTTGAATCATCCATCTGTCATCCTTGAGGGCGGTGACATCAGTCCAAGTTTTTCTAAGGCTGTAGAGCTGCAAATCATTGGCATATACAAGGACAAGACAAGTTATGATAGGAATAATAGAGGACGCAGATTAGAGCCTTGTGGCACGTCAGATGAAGAGGTTTTGACGAAGAACTCATAAATGAGGAAATAATGTTTGACTTCTGGAATAAAGCAAGTACAATGAAGACAGGACCAGCATCGTTTGTAATGCTGTGCAGTGTTAGTATAGTGGGCATCGGCGAGGTGTTGTTGGGCCCTTAGGGTCATATTTATAGTCCGTGTTTGCGGTTGTGTCTATGCTTGAGCACGCGATTTTGACGTAAATGTCATTAGAACTCAACTGTCAAAATCGTGCGCTCAAGCATTGGCACAATCTCAAGCACGGACTATAAATATAAACCTTAGAACAATGTAGGCGTTAGATCTACTGGCTAAGGAAAGGTGTGCATTACTGTGTAGTGCAGGCAGCCAAACTAAGAGAGTGACAAGAGAGTTGACCATAATTGGTAGGAGGAAACCAATCCAAAGCAGTCCAGAACTCACATTTCCCCTATAGACGCGCCAGCATCTTCGAAATATACGGATAAGAAGTTACAAAACTCATCTTATTCCAATTCTACAGTAATAAGAGGTCAATTCAATAGGCGGCGACCCCCTCAGAACTCCTGAATAATACATAACAGCTTACATTTTTGCATAAAAACACTCGAACGACGGCATCTTTATTTACGGGTCGCGAACGACAGCCAGTACAAGGAGCAGGTGATATTCAAATTCATCAGAATAATTTTAAACTTGCACGCGGGGTCCTTCTTTCGTCCCCTTCGGCACCGGCGCGCGCGTTCCTGCATCTGAATATTCCTTCGCAGTAATTAAAGTCGAGGAAAACATACCAAGAAGTCTATCACAATTACATTAACGAGGCGTAGAGCTGAGAGTCTTGTGCAAACTGTTCTGGAATGGAGGATTTCAGATATTGCAACAGGACGAGTTCCTTCTCGAATAGCACAGGTGTGGGTGCGGTGGAGAGGGAGGGAGGGAGAGAGTGAGGAGTTAAAATATACATTTTCATGTCCGCCGCTCGACGGTGTTGTTTATATTTGATTTAATGTTATTTTAGCATGAATTTTCGTATTTACTTTGATGTCTGAACGCTCTTACATATTCATGTTGGGCGCCAATTTAAACGAACCGCTCCGTCGCTATATTCATTCCTTAAGACACAATTAACGGGCGATGTTCTAGAGAGGATTCCGAAGATGTGTCAAGAATTGCATAGCTGCAAGCGGACGATTACTCGAGCGTTGTGTAATTGGATTTAATTACCGAGCGGTGACTGAAGAGACGACGTTTTTATATCGTCCAGAACTAAATCATTGTCAGTTGGGTAAACGTTAAGTTCATCTCGAGAGATCCATTTCTAAACCGCTGTTTATTTATAGTTGTACACCGACGGGAATCATTTAGGGCAAGTTTACAACCATTCTTTTGCAATATGCACGGTATTCAGAGGAAACGGCTTAACGAAGGCCCGAAATAAATTAACCGCCTCCGTATGGGCTTAACGATGGCAGTGTTTGTGGCGCTCTTCATCAGAGAGAGAGAGAGAGAGAGAAAGGCCCTCCGTGCAATTTTAACGAGTCTCATTTTATGAGGGTAGTAAACTCGCCGTCTATATCTTATTGATGACAATTCGGCTTTGCTACGGCGTTCAATCTTAATAGGTTAGGCGCTGGGGTGGTAGAAAAGGAAGATACTGATTTGGCTACTGTTGAGTCGTTCATATATATTTTTTAGTGAATTTATATTGCTTGTAAACCACATCGTAAATATTTAATATTGCACCAGCGAGTGGGGGTTTCAGTCATGATTTTTCAAGAAAGTGAGATTAATTTAGAGGGTTGGAAATTATTTATGATAGTACATTCAAAGATATCAAAGATTTCTTTTATTTTCTTCTGTTTTGTTCTTTCAGGAGTACAACATTGTCAGTGGTTGCATACCAAGTTGCATTTTGAATATTTCTCTTCCACCTTCTGTCAGAAGGTTTTCGCCTCTAGCGTGGTTGACACGTCGAGTTACTGTGACCTTCTGGTGCCCTTCACCTAATTTTGCTCCTGAAGAAGCCACTTACATTAGTGGCAAAACGAGTTTGAGTAAGTTGTATATAATTTTCTGTATTTTCTTTTTCATTTTTGTTTTATTTTATTTTGTATTGTATATATGTACTTTACTATGACACGGTCAAAACCCGGAAGCCCTCATAACAGAGACTTACACCGTGGAAGCCTTCGATATCATTTAAGGATATGGATATGTTTAACAAATGGCTACAAGTTTGCGATAAGGAGTTGCTTGCAATCCTATGACATATATAAGAATCGGAGAGTAAGTAGAAATCATTTTATTGATGAGCAATTTGGTCCCAATAATAGATTACTACGTACTGCATATCCAGTGTCACAAATTCCAGATATTAATTTTGAGTTTCATTAAATTTTAGGAGTACCAGTCTATTGTATGTGTGCACATTTTGTGATTACACGATAACATTGCATTTTTTGTTACAATTCTCAATAGCTAAAATGATGGATGTATTGAGACCCTTACAGTTCTAGAATATTGGCAATTGTGAATTTCAAACTTGATGCATCGGAAAGTTATGAAATTGCACTTGAGGCACAACAGTTAAACGGCAATAGTTATATTTAAAACAATAACAAAACATTATTACTATATTCTTCTGTTATATCAAGTTAATTCAACTTATTTTCCTCTTATCTATAGATATTTTGGATGTAGGAAGTGGAACTGCCAATGACCAAGTCATTGGCTAACCTATAACAGTACCTGTTACTGTAGCATCTCCACGTCCCAGTCCCTCCAGTGAAAATTGGCAAACTACATCACCAACAGAACCTATATTAAATCAGTTTAGTAATTTTAGTATTCCTAAGCGGACAGGTAATAAGATGAAAATCAAGCATTGTTAAAACTATTATTATGGTTTTTAGGTATTCTGGCAGACCAGAAATAAAGACTTGTCTCCTAAAGCTCGAAGATTATATAAACACCTTAAATTAGAACAAACGAGAAGAAAAACACTAATACATGTTAATGCCTCTTTAAAAACACGTATTCGGTAAGCTGAAATATTTTCACACAGTAAGACTTTTTCAAGACTTATTTCTAAACTAGGATCAATCCAAGCAAATTTCTTCAAGTCATAAATAAGTAATGTAACCAGAAGTAATAAAGGTCATCGATTTTCAATGCAAGACAAAATGCTTGCATTAGTATTGTATAAGCAAACTAATAGGGGATACACAATTTTGTCAAACATTTTTCTTTGCCATCAAAAGCAACTATCACACGACTTTTGCAACAAATACCTATAAAACCAGGTTTAAATATGGTCGACGAGATGGCAATTTCTCCACATTTGTCGTTTAACCCAAATGAGGATTCAATTAAAGAATTTGAGGAAGATGATTGTCGAAGATCGAGATTAATTGCAAATCATGTACAGCCATGTTGTACTATTATTTTTTGAAATATTTTTAAAAATAAATTCTAGCTATTTAAACAACATGAAACAGCCCCATCTATTACCGTTTTGTGAATGGTGCTGAAAAAAATATAGACATTATGAAAACAATAAAAGAAATTATAAATGTAGTAAACAGTAATGGTTTTCAAATTATAGCAACCGTTTGTGACTAAGGTGCCAATAATGTTGCTGCAATCAATTATTTAATAAAGTTGACAACAGTTGAATATAAGAGAGCTGGAGAAATGCCAGTGGATACCATATTTAAAGTAAGACATTATGTTCCTCTATTCGATGTACCACATCTAATAAAAGGGATCCGCAACAATTTTATTAGACATAATTTGAAATTCTGTATGAATGGCCAACAAATGAGCGCCAAATGGTCTCATATTTACACAGCATAGCAAATTGATGGTGCCTTGGGTAGCTTGCGCATGATTCCAAAATTGACAGGTGCGCACCTCGATGCGTGTTATACAAGGAAAATGAAGGTGTCTCATTGTACCCAAACTTTGATCAAATCTTTTAGCAAATCTGTAGGCATAAATATTTTGGCACTGAGTGGTAAGTTTGAAATATATTTATTTATTTGTTTATTAACTAAATACATAAATTTCAGAAAGATCAGTTAGGATAGGAAACCAAAATATAAAACTGCCTCTTGATGCCACGGACACAACCTATTCGACAGTTTAAATGGCAGTAACGTTTTTTTAAAAATCAGGTAACCTATTAAAGGTTGCTGTTACTGATTCGAGCCCACATATCGAATTTTGGAATGAAGCCTTGAAAATACTGTCTTCAGTGAAGTTCGAAACTAGTAATGGACATATGGTGTTACCTTCTGTAAAAAAAACTTTATTTTTACAATTAAGAATTTTAAATTTTTATTTAATTCACTTAAAATCTCTGGGCGACCAGGGCGGCCTTGAGAATTTTTTTGGCAGAATTCATCAGAGGGGTGTAAGATTCGTCAACCCAACTGCATCTGCATTCACTCCTTTTTATAAGAGTCTATTAATAAATAATTTGACCTCAAAACATTCGCCAGGCAGCAATTATGAGGATGACAAATCATCTTTTTTCATTACATTAGAGAACCTTATCCATGAGGTTAGTATATTGAAAATTGAGATAAACAGAATTTTCAATTTGTATTTGTTATTGCAGAATCACGAACAAGAAACCGTTGTACCATTTGACTTTTTTGAGGCACCTACTAAACCTCTTGATCTGACGGCTGTGGCATGTGTAGTGGGTTTCGTAATCAAGAAAATTGTGTCAAAATACAAATCTTGCCCCAACGAAGAAGACCAACATGAAGCTTTTCACCAATTGACACGAATGAGAGAGTTGGGGGGATGGAGCAATTAATAAAAAATTGCAATATGTTTGTCAAAAAAAGTCATGTTTATAGTAAAATTAAAAACATTTTACCAAAAGTAATAGAAAAAGAAGGTCTATTCTTCTTTATTACAAAACATTGTAAAGAAAAATTTAATTCTGAATTTCACGAATGTGAACATGAAAATAATCTAATTGACAGGACAATGATGAAGAAGATGGTGTTATTTCTGATGTTCAAGATAAAATTGAAGATGAAAAATTACAAAATCCATATTCATCAATCGATCAAACTGCTGTAGAGTCATTCGATTCGGATTCTGATTCTTTACTTCAAGAAGAGCCGACTGCAGAGGACAAACTGAAAATTGTTCAAGTTCCAACAAAGTTACAAGACAAAAATGGTTATCGATGGAGTGGAAAAAAAGGAAAGCTTGCTCTATTATGCTGGTGTGATGAAGATGCAGGAATTCCTATATTTCGTTCAACGATGTGTGAAACTCGTTTTAAATATCTAATCAACTGTCTTCGCCTTGACAACAAAGAAACAAATTTCACATCAGCAAGTTTACTGTATAGCTCAGCATGGAAAACCCTTCAGTGAGATCAAAGACAGAATAATAGATCTAAATAAAAATGTACAAGAACAATTAAAAAAAGATTTAACTAGTTGTAAATATTTTTCAATTTTTCTTGATGGAACTACTGATGTCACATCAAGTGCTCGATTGGCCATTATTGGTAGATATTCTGATGGTCTCACAATGAGAGAAGAGTTAATAAAATTAGAATCAGTGCCAATAAGTATATCATATCTGAATCAGCAATTTAATGTCCTTTACTGTCCTCTCTGTTCATATGAATGAACTTAACTTAAAACTACAAGGTTTGGGTAAAAGTATTGAGGTTATGTTTGGATACATCAAATCTTTCGAAAGTAAACTTCAAATTTTCAAGCGAGATATTGAAACTAAAACATATAAATATATATAAGCGATAACACCGTGTGAAATGAAGTCCATACTTCTGTACCAGAATACAATAAAATCCTTAATTCAACAGTTCAGTAAAAGATCCAACCAGTTTAGAAGTCTAGAAGTCAATTAAAATAATTAAGTATCCTGATGTAGTTGATTAAAATACTTTGGGATTAAAGGATTTTCAATGGATGCAAATTGACGATTTAGAGATGCAATTGGTAGAATTTGTCAAGTTAAGATCAGTAGTTGGAAAGAAATCGAACGAAAGGATATCTGCTTAGACGTTCAGCTTTCTAGGATAGGTACTGTGTTTATGTGGTTAGAGCTAGATGTTTATTTTGATTCAGATTGTAGTGACCATGCGTTATCACATTCCTCTCTCATTTTTTCGCAAAAATCAAGACGTCTTTCTTGATCCTCTAGGAAAAATTCTTTGTTTTTTTTTTACATTTATATTTATTGCTCCTTCAAATATCTCTAACTGTAATTTTTGGAACACTAACACTCTTTCAAATTTGGCAACTCGAATAAGGTTCGTTAGCTTCCACAAAAGCACATACTTGGACCTCTTTTGCCATGGATTTCATCTATTTTGGTAGAAAAGCAATTCAAAACATGAATACGCATATGATCAGTAACTAGCTTCGTCTTGATACCATTGCTGTTCATATCTTTCTACTTCCCTAAAAAAATTTCTTTTATTTAGGAAGAACTATTCATTTATCACCCAAGAAGCTCCTCATGGATTCTATGGAGAAGAAGGCAAAACACAGCCACAACTTGGCATTTATTTTGGTAGAAACGCAATTGAAAACATGTGATCAGTCACTAGCATCGTCATGATACCATTGCTGTTCATATCTTTCTAATCAATTTGATTTTAAGTATGTGAAGACAAAGATAGGTGAAGTCCATTGCTCTCATTACTTTAATAATGGATCAGCTCCTCAATATAGGAATTTTAAAAACTACATCTAGTTATGTTTGCACGAAGAGGACTTTGACATTACTTCTGTTTTTTTCTCACAACAGAAATTCAGGCTGAAAAAGGATTTGGTCGTAGTTTTGCAATTTCTGGAACAAGCATTCACAACGCAGTTTCGCATCGCATCTTGGGGTTGGCTAACATTATAATCGTTGTGATACCTTAGGAATCTATCCTTTCAAGATTAGATTAGATTAGATGTGGGTTGTGTAGGCAATACTGCCCCTCTTCACTGCAACCTGTAAGATCTATTGAGAATCTCAATTGATCTCCAGACTTCTAAAACAGTCTAGGATTTTCTTGGGAGCTATACCTCTAATATTACCCTGTTCGAGGCAGTAGGGTTTCTACCGAACCAACGCCTCGCAAAAATGATGGTGCTGGGGTCTGTTCTGTTGAGATCCAGCAGAGATTTCATCTTGTTGGCTGAAAAAGTGATTAACTTTTTAGATTGTCTTAATTCTGGTGTGTTAACCCAGTGCGTGAGGCTTTTGGTTTTACCAAAAGCCATTTAATTACGACTTGAATGGTTGAATATTTCTGTTATTTGTAGAGATACATGGATTAGATCTTTATGGCATTGTGCTACTTGATTGAGAGATAAAACAGAAACTGAATTCAATCACCTCCCAACAATATCTCTACAAAAGTCTCTTTAGAACTGAAAACTACCAAAAGCTTAGTAAATGAAGACTATATTGATTCCTCCTCCACCAGATATCTCTTACACCGCTTTTTCCAATAAGACAACTATCAGAAGAACCAGAAGAATGCTTCTTCAGAACAATATAGCTCATCTCACAATAACTTTGGGAAGCAAGAAAATGATTACTATATAGTTGACTTGATTTTTTAAGTGATAACAAGAACAAAAGCAAAATCACAACCGCCTATACATATATCAAACCATATTTTTCAATTAAAGGTCTCCCATTCCATATTAATTCCAGTAACAATTTTAACGATCTAATTTTCGTGAATCTACTTTAATAAAATATCTAGATCGAGGACCGGTAATATTTCAAACGTCAAAGGGTATCAAAACTAATAACCAGCTCCATATATTTAAAAAGCGAATTAATATTCAAAAGACGTACCTCCGTGTCGTGTTCTTGCTGGAACGACGAGGGCTTTTGGGCCCCGGTCGAATTGAATTCTAACGAACGTGCTCGACTTAGCGACGTTTACGTTCAATTAATTCAAATTTGTGTGTGTTGTTTGACTGATATGGGCGGTAGATACTCAATCTTGGATCACTATTATGGACGTTGTAGTATTTGTCCTTGGACAAAATGGAATCGGAACACTTACCTAGAACAAAAAGAAACAAATTGTAAATATTTTATTTAGTTGAGATTCTTTCCCTCATTCCCTCCAATGGCGATGTCAAAATAGCCTATTACAACTTATAATCTAACCTTCACCTTCACAATAAAAGTATTTATGTCAAAGTTTAGACGTAATAAATTAGTCAAAAGTAAGCTTCACACACATCACAAATATGTCAATAACTTCGAGCACTTCAGCGATCAGTAAAACGCTGTCGATCGGTCCACCTTCAAAGAAGGAGAAAGTAATAAGTAAACGGTTAATAGAGGAACCGTTTCATCAGGTGTACGCCACAAATTGCCAAGAAGCTGGTTTAAGCGTGTATCCCACTATGAAGGTTATGTACGCTGAACCAGTATCTTGGCTCTGCGGATTTCAAGTGAGTTGTACAATTTCTAATTCTTAAGTTGTCTCAGAGACTTTCAAACGAGTCCCAATTTTTAATTTTAATTCCTGACATTAGTCACTACCGTTTGACAGTTCATATAATGGCAAAAAATGAAATTTAATGTAGCATTGAGAGATCATTTTGGAGGATAATAGAAGGAACAAGGGAACCATGTTAATATCATCTGCTTCAAGTGGCCTCTACAATCCAAATCCCTTGAAATTCGAGAACTATCGCAGTCTGATTCATCTTATTTAAGCCAATATTGATTTCTCTCTCTCTCTCTCTCTACTGGAAGATATGCTAGAACTAGGACTAAAGACAGAGTAGAACCATGACACCACATCACATATATGGAAATTATGGTTAAACTCGGCTAAGGCCACTGTCACCAATGCACTAGAAAAAGATCCCCAAATTTCTCCATACCACTCTACTGGTAACAAAATTTTAGTTCATATAAAAGCTATGTTATAAATTTTCTGGACAACAAAACCATTAAATCAGCAAAAGTTTGCAACAAGTCCAAGTCAACATCTAACAGATTGAGGTAGCTGACTAACGACTAAGTTTTCAAGCTAGATCAGAAAATTCGTGCCAAATATAGAACAGAACTAGTTCAAAGCCAGTTATCAAAACCAGAGGATCAGGAAACCAATCCAGATAATAAAGAATCAGTATCAACAGACTAATATTATATAAGACCCCCGTGAAGAGGTACAAACTCTAAACAAGCCAACTGACACCCTTGAGTGTCCATCTACACCATAAGCATGAGGAATGGAGCTCTGATGTATCTAAATTCGAAAATCAATCGCTTGTACGGTACGTAGACGGATCTTAGACAAACAAAAGAGGTACGGGTTGGGATTCATGGACCTAAGACTAAACTCTCTAGAGTGCTAGGTCATCCAGTGGTTTCCAGGATACACCAATACTAAAGGAAATGATATGACGATGAAGAACTTGCAAAGCAATGCGCTAACATCCATTCCATCCATGGACAGTAAGCCTTCTTTGGCGTTTCCAAAAGCTAGTTCAAGAATGGGGGACAAAATAAATGGAGTGCTTCTGGGGGAAAACGCAAGCGAATAAATTTATTAACTCCTCGCCAAACAGTAATAAAAAACTACTTGATCTCAACAAGTCAGACTCTTATAGGACCTCTGACCAGCCACTGCCCTTTAAGATACCGTTTTAAAAAGATGGGAAAGTTGATCAACGGTAAAAGATTCAACATCTAGGACAGGCGATCTTAACACCTGAATAGATCAAAGCACCCAAACTAGTCAGATATTGTAAGGACTTCAAACTAGAGCATTGAAAAAAACTGAAGAATTTGCTGTTTCAGCTTTGAAAACTGAAGAACTGAGCTGGTCTTTTGCCAACATCTACAAAACGGAAAAGTAAACAAGTTAATGAAAATTCAGTTAAATCAAATATCTTCAGATTTTTTCAAGATGATGAGTGGTGGATTACAGTTAATGATACTGAAACACTGAATTCATCAAAATATTAAACTGATGTTGGCTGCAGTAACAGCTATCAAAGATGACTACAAGGAATTGATCAAGAAAACTGTTTGCAAAAGACTACACACCAGAATGCTACACATCCGGCAACTTTCCAAAAGAACTTCTTTTATTTAGGAAGAACTATTATTTATCACCCAAGAGGGATTCTAATTAGAAGAAGGCAAACCAGAGCCACGACTTGTCATCTATTTTGGTAGAAAAGCAATTCAAAACATGAATACACATGTGATCAGTAACTGGCTTCGTCATGATACCATTGCTGTTCATGTCTTTCTAAAGAATTTGACTTTAAGTATCTGAAGACAAAGATAGGTGAACTCCATTGCTCTCATTACTTTAATAATGGCTCAGCTCCTCAATATAGGAATTTTAAGAACTACATTTAGTTATGTTTACACCAAGAGGACTTTGAAATTACTTCCGTTTTTTTCTGTCACAACAACAGAAAGTCAGACCGAAAAAGGATTTGGTCGTAGTTGTACAATTTCTGGAACAAGTATTCGCAACTAAACAGTTTCGAGCCCAATTTTTTTATCAAAACAGCCGCATCTTGCTCTGTAGGTTCTGCTGCTTCTGATTACAAAATTAATTATAAGAAGGGTTGGCTGCCCCTCTTCACTGCAACCTGTAAGATCTATTGTGAGTCTCAATTGATCTCCAGACTTCTAAAGAAGTCTATGATTTTCTTGGTGTTCTAAACTTCTAATATTACTTCGAGGTAGTGGAGCCTCTGCTGAGCCACCGCCTCGCAGAGATTTCACCTTCTTGCCTGAAAAATAACTTTTTAGATTGTCTTAGTTCGGGGGTGGTAGCCCAGTATGAGATTTTTTGTCCACTTTCCCACTGTAGAAGGTGAGCTCTTACATTGCTTTTAATGAGACCACAGAATGGCTTTGGACTAATAAATCCAATGACCTAGTACTGACATCAGTGTTGGCTGTATTTCTTTGGGATAATTTAGATTTAAAAGTGCAGGGCCTTAGAGCCTGAAAGACTGGCTGTCTGAGAACCACTTGCATCCACCCCATCTTGCTTTGTAGATTCCAAAAGCTGCTTTTGGCTACAGAATTAATTACATGGGGGGGTTGACTGACATCATGGTCCTTGTAATGCCATAGGGAGCAATCCTAGAACATCCCAAGAGCTAGATTTAGTTGCGTATTTAGAACAGAATGTTAGAATGTTTGGATGCCAAAACAGAGTTGAATTTGAATTTTATTTTGTTGTAAAAAAGTCGTCACCATCAACCATCTGAGCTACGTATTCTTTGCTGTTTTAACAGGAAAAAAGAACATCTAAAACGACCATTATGCGTACGACAACGTCAATAGGATCCGCAACTCAGAGGAAGTCATCATGCGATACGAGGAAAACGCAGAGTACAAACATTTCGAAAGGACAACCAAACCCCTCCAACAAATACGAAATTTACGCCATCTACAGCGATTCTGACAGGGACGATTGCATCTATACATTGATTTACAGCCATTTTCCATTAGAGGATAACGTCATGGGTGTATTACAGAAGACTATGCTCCAATTTTGGTCATTGAAACAATTGAAGTAGTATATCGAAAGGTTAGTTTAATACTAGAACTTGATATCTTCGATCTGTTTCAGATTCGAATTTTGCCAACTGACATCAGACCAATTGAAAGCCCTGAAATGGATCTTGGTGAAACGCGAGAATATCACAGAGGTCAGTCTAGATGGTAATCCCCTCAAATCCCAAAATTATTATCTCCTCTTAAAAAATACAGTACTGACGAGTTTGTCTTTACGATACTGTCAAATTGATAGTGGAGGGGCTACTAAAATCGCTGCTAACTTGCAATATCCGTCTATGCTTACTTTAACCGCATTGGACCTTTCTTGTAATTTCATCGAGGATGATGGGTGTACAGCGATAGCTAACGCTCTGAGGACTAATCGTGCGTTAACACATCTTGCATTAACGAGTAATCAAATTAGTAACGTCGGTTGTACTGAACTGATGAAAGTTTTGCAAAAATTTCCGCTGACGCATCAAGAGATTTTGATCAAACGCAAACTTAATATGGATTACTTATTGAGGTGTAAAGTAGCGGTAATTTCACTGTAACAAAATTAAGAATCTAATTCTGATGTTTATTTTGGTTTGAATAGAGAATCGACTCATCTCCTAACATGAGTTCCGGTACGAAAGTGGAGCCTGTAAGAAGTGTCGTAAGACCGACTGTACGGGCTAAAACTCCTCCGAAAAGAGGAACCCTTACCAAGAGTAGAAAAGGAACCAGTCCAGGTAATAGTTCTGATATTAAACACATCTCATCTAACATTTCCAAATTTAGAAAGTGTATCGGGAAGCTCAATAGCGACTTCGAGGAGATCTAAACTTGTCATGTCCAGGAAGCTAACCCCTGTTTTATCCCCTATGTCGATAGTAATTAGAGATCCTCATCCGTTTATGCACGAATGCGTTCACGAAGACAAGCAGGTCTTCTGCTCGGGAAATTTCACGTTGCAGTACTTGAACTTGGCTTGTAAATCCAACATCTGATATGGTCAGTATTGTTTAAAATTTCAACATTAAATGTTGTTGCAGATAATAGTATCGACTGTATGGAAATTCACGATATTAAGTCGATGTTGTTGTACCAGAATTTGATTAAACCTGGTTCACGGCCACCGCCCATTGGTGTGAAATTAATCCTGGATGGGAACCCCATACTGAAGTGTATCGATCCCAAAGATATAGTTGGGTTATCGGCGTCGAATTCGCAAACGAGTGTCTGCAGTAAAACACCGAAAAGGTCGCAAACTAGATAAATATTGTTTACAAATGAATGTATTGTTTTTGTTTCAAGTTAACAAGTTAGTAAAAAGAATTCCTAGATCAAAATTTTTTCTTTCTCAAATTCAAATAATAATATGCATACTTTGGATCAGTTTTTTTCTTCCAGAGCAATTAATTAATAATTAATAATGCGATCATTTACTTAGCCACTCTTTGGCTAAAAACTTTCCCTAACACTCTCCGAGCTCCTCATCGTTTCTCAAGACGTAAAGATATTGAGAAGTGGATTTCACAAAGTGCATCAGTTAGTGATAATACGAGCAAGAAAGTTATGAAAAATAGTGAGCACGAAAAGACGTCAGAAGCATTATTTATTTGGTTTACTCAAATGCGAGAGAAAGATAGCATATTGACAGGACCGATTTTACAAGCAAAAAATTTAGAGTTTTGCAATCTTCTTGAAGATGAAGCAGAAGAATTTACAGCAAGTGTTGGTTGGTTGGATCGTTAGAAGAAATGGCCTGAGACAACTATGCATTTCTGGAGAAAAACTCTCAGCTAACAACGATGATGCAGCATCCTTTAAAGAAAGATTGCAAAAGCTTATTGAAGATGAACAGTTAAGTGTCCAACAATTGTATAGTTGCGACGAAACCGGATTGAATTGTAAGATGCTTGCTTCTAAAGAAGAACAGTCTGCTCCAGAGTATAAGAAAAGCAAAGAACAATTAACCGTTTTGGATTATTGCAATATGTCTGGAGACAATAAACTTACACTTTTGGTTGTGGGAAACTCAAAACGGTCAAGAGCTTCTAAGAATGTTAAGGTTGCAAATTTTGCTATTCAATACACAATGGATAGATTCTTATTTGTTTAAAAAATGGTTTGACGCCATAGATCCAAGGCGTTCTGTTACAGTTTCTACAACGAGCAAAAGAAAACGTGAAGAAGTGGATTTCAGCAGTGATGAGCCTGTCAATGATCCGGACTATTTTCCAAAAGATTCCATCACTGGTAATCAAGAGCCAGTGTTTTCCTCAGATGAGGAGCAAGAATCACCTGTTGTACTGCCTCCTAAATGTCAAGTGTTGCCAAATGGACAAGAAACTTACAACTGGACGAAGTCACCCTATTTACCTCACATATTTGAATCCAATGCTAGAGAGAGATTTGTAGAAACCGTTGGTCCCAATATTCCAGTAGATGACTCTCCGCTTGATATTTTCTCGACAATGTTTGGTGAGAATCTTCTAGAAAACATAGTTGTGGAATCCAATCGGTAGATGCTCAGCAGAAAAACACTTCACTTGACATGTCAGTTGATGAACTGAAGGCTTTTATCGGGATCCTAATCATTATGGGATTCAACCGGTTGCCCAGCTTACGTTTGTATTGGTCGACTGACACTAATTTCCATTCCGTTTGGATTTCTGCCATCATGACCCTCAAACGGTTCCTGAAAGTACTTCGTTACTTACATGTAAACGACAATGAAGTTATGCCAAAGAAGGGGGAACCAGAGTTCGACAAATTATATAAAGTCCGACCTATAATTAAATATCTCACAAAGAACTTCCTTGAGGCTTACAATCCCAGCCGTAACTTGTCAGTCGATGAAAGCATGATAGCTTTCAAGGGAAGGACCAACTTGAAGCAGTACATGCCACTGAAACCTATAAAACGGGGAATAAAAGTGTGGGCATTATGTTGTGCAGAAACAGGCTACTTGTTACAGTTTTCTGTGTAGGAAGGAAGATGAGAGAGTAATGAAGAAGCGTCGTTAGGTGAAAAGACTGTGTTAGAGTTAACTAGGCGCTATTCCAAGACAAATTTAACTGTGTCTACTTTGACAACTTCTTCAGCAGCTTTTCATTGCTTTCAAAACTTTTGGATAGAAAATTATTTGGTTGTGGTACAATGAGGACTAACAGAAAACATTTTCCTCGAGAAGATTTGCAAGCCGCGGAGTCTGATGACCGTGAGTAAGTGGAAGGATAGGGGCAAAAAGTGTGTGGTCATAGCGGATACCATGACAAAAATAACAGATAGGACTACTGTAAAACACATGACTAAGGAGGGGAGTAGGGTGGATATTGCATGCCCACAGAGTATTGTGAATTATAATAAGAATATGGGTGGTGTTGATCTGTTCGATCAACTTCACGCCAAATACAGCATTGCCTGGAAATCCAGAAGATGGTGGCAACCTAATCGGACACCAAAAACCCACTTTATTTTTCGCAGCATACTTGCCAATCAGTTGATAGGGGATTTCTCCACAAGGCAAGCTCGAGAAGCGTAGCTGGTCATTGGCAAAAATAAATTGAAGAAATTAGATCCACATTAGCTCGGATAATCGGGACTCTACTGTACCTAATTCGACAATGATTTACAAGGTCAATATATCAAACGGGAAACAGCAGTAGACATAAGTAAAATCCCAGCACGTGTTCAAATAAGGTGCAAATTTCAACATTTAATACAATTTATTACTGGGAGTTAATACAAAAACATTGGAACATTGGAAAGTCTTGGATTTGATCTAGTGAATCCTCATATGAAACGTCGTAGTTTATCGAGACATATCGATCTCTAAAACTGACGTTAGTAACAGTATTCTATATATTATAATCACGTTAGTACGCGAGGGCTAAAAGAGCTAAAGAATGACATTTGAAATGACTACCAAATTTCCCAATCAGCTGATTAGTCAAACTACTCCCTAACTCTTCCCTGAACGCGTCCATAATCTGAACTGTCATAATGACAGGAGTATGACAATTATATTAAATTACTGTCTTGAAATCTAGAGCTGTAAGAGATAGAAAAATGAAAGATGAACTGTGAACATGATCGTTGTATTAAGTGGTATCATTTTATTACATCTCATTCAAGTCCAGTGCCAAAAGATAAGCATCAAGCAATTTTGCAACGTCAAGTGTCTCAAACCATCCGATATCCATAGCGTATGCGAGTTCAAGTGCAAGGAGGACAAGGAGCGTTGCAAAGACTTTAAATTCTATCCTTTATCGAACGGCGAACGTCTAATTTTATTGGACCAGCATAATATGTACCGTAACAAAATAGCTTCTGGTGAGGATAGCCGCGGTGGAAACGAAAAGGCGAAAAATATGCAGGTGTTGAATTACGACGTCGATATAGAAGTGACCACCTATTGCTGGGGCAAACGATGTTTATTTGCGCATGATCGCTGTCGTAACCTACCAAAATATACATCAGCTGGACAGAATTTATTCTTGCAAAGTGGAACTTTACCAATAGATGGGAAAAACAACAAATTATTAAATACCAGCGTAACAGCATGGTACGAGGAAATTCAACATACTACCAAGGAGCTGATACAAAGTTTTGGGAGAACGCAGGCGATGATAGGACATTTTACCCAAATAATATGGGCTAGTACAAAGTTTGTAGCTTGCAGTCGTGTTACTTGGACTGATGAAAGCGAAGCTTCCTTCAAATATAAATACCATTTGATCTGTAATTATTCACCAGCTGGGAATTTTTTACAAAATCCAGTTTACGAATTCGGAGAAGGATGCACTTCACCCGATGAAGCCAACGAGAGGTATAAAGCACTTTGCGGGAAGACGTTGCCGATTGCAGATGAAGAGACGCTACCACCGAATGAAAATCCGGAAAGTGCACCATCGCATGATAGTAACATACCTGTGTTTAGTTCTAGTTTTAGACTTAGGATTGAAGTTAACCTGCTTCTATTAATATGTTTCATGGCTGTTATATTAAGATAGACTAGTTATAGGTGTAGATGTTAATTAGATATAATTGTGTACTTCAATTTTATTTACGATTAAAATCGAATCTGTATAGAAACACATGCAATAATCGCGATTCAATGGAATTCATTCAGAATTCCTCTGCAAATTAGAATTAATCGACGGCCTAATTGATTTGATCTCAAATTAATCGAGTAGATTTTTAAAATCAACAAAGTTTCCCCGTCGACTTTCACCGTTTTAAAATGGCACAAAGCAATCTACTCGTTAATTGAATTCAAAGGAAGTTTCAATTGAAAGGAGTTTCGTTTGAATGGTCGTTTCGCAGTCGAAATATTTGCTTCTTCGAACGCCCAATATTCCTTCTTTCTTGTGTGTTAACGTTCATATAATCAAAGTTAAATGTAACGACGTTTCATTCGTATTATAAATCTTCTCATCTTGAACCTCACAGATATCGTATAGAAAAAAAAACAATGCATGAAGGAATTTTGTTGACATATTATTTAGTATAATAAGAGTCGTTCAAGGTTATAATTAATCGTGGCATATTGATACCACACACATGGCCGGAGATATTTCGAGCGTTATCGGTTTGCGATCGGCCAGCTAGCCGTGCGAACGAGAGGGTATGTAATCGTGCGATGTATAAATATAGCACGATCAGTGAGCTCACCCAACAGTCCCATGTGGTCAAATTAAACAGTATTTAAAGAAACCATTTTATAACTATCGATATACAGCGTGTACTTAAGATCACGAGCGTGCCGTATTGCAGTGGCGTGTCAAACCTAACCTATGTCTTTTTAAATCGAACAATATACAGGGTGAGTCACAACACTATTCCTTCGGTCTCTTGTGTCTAAACGCTAAAAGATATGAGTTTCAAATCTTAGTCAAATATGTAGAACGATAAGGAGCACATTTTAAAATTATATGCAAGTATACAGGGTGATTTAAAAATACAGCATATCAATGTTAGGTTATTTTTAATGGATACCATTTTTTGATTGTAAGTCATAAATTAGGTTAACTTTGATAATAGTTCCCTATAACCTATGTGCTGCTAATTTCGAGAAAATTTGATTTTTATGAAAATGTCGGCTTTCGCAAAAAAAAAAACAGGATAACTGTATGACTTATTTCGACAAAGCGTGCTTTCAATAAATTTGTAGAGTATTTTGATATTGGCTACATGACATTGAGCAAAACAATTTATACTTTACATTTTTTCAACCATCAATAACCCTTTAACAATAAACATCGGTATCACCACAACACGGGACACGTGTTTCGAAAACGCATGGGTTTTCATCATCAACCGAATACCGAATTCGGTATTCGAAGTAGTAAGGCTATAGGCGCATCAACGCAGTCACTCGACGTGGACACCCTGTATAAGCTGTATTTTGACAGCTAAAACCTGTATAAAACCACCAAATTGTCATAATTATGACAGTTTGGCAGGTTTTAGCTGTCAAAATACAGCTTATACAGGGTGTCCACGTCGAGAGACTGTGTTGATGCGCCTATAGCCTTAGTACTATTCGAAATACGTGTCCCGAATAATTAATCAAAGTTGTGGAGTGTGGTGATACCGATGTTTATTGTTATTACGAGCCCACAGTCCTTGAAATCACTCTAATAACCCTTTAAGTTAAATGGAACACTCTGTATTTATCCATTCTATGTGAAAGCACATGAAACCTCTTACCAAAAACTAGAAAGATGTCTACCTACATCTAAATTTAACGATTAAAATGTTATTAACGAAATTCTTCAAAAACACTCTAAAGCTGATGCTTTTTCCCATCTAAATAGGCTATGCTTTCTAATTATTTATGTGTAGATAATTATATTTCTTGTAAGTTGTATTCTAATGATAAATAAAGCTGGAAATTATGTTGAAGTAATTTGAATATCCGATTAATAGATAATTAAAAGTAAGACAAAGTTCAAATGAATCATTCATACTAAATTGTTCGTTTGAATTGAATAATAAAAATCAAATTTCCTCGAAATTGGCAGCACATAGGTATACGGAACTATTAATATCAAATTTATGCTAATTTACGAGGTAGAATCCAAAAATGGTATTAATATAGGGTGTTCCATTAAAAATAACCTAACTTTGATATACTGTACTTTTTTAAATCACCCTATATACCTCCTATGTTTCCGATTTCTATTACTGTAGACTATAACTTCTGTAGAGCAAATTTCAATCAATTATATGAGCATTTACTTCTTTCAAGATTGTACATTTCTATACCAATTTCATAATATGAATGACGCTGTGTCTGCTTTTTATGCAACATTGTGCAACATATGCTCAGCATCTGCACCAACAACATCGGGCAAACGATCTTCCTATCCATCATGGTTCTCTACTGCAATAATATCCAAACAGGGCTCAACTAGAATACCTGAAAAGTTATGTTACAATAACCATGATCAGAGTGATTTCTTTGTCTGTTCTGATATCTGTTTAATAACCATGATATTGAGGATCCTCAAATGATTGTAAACGCGTTCGCAGTTTTTTTTTGTGAATGCTCAAACACAAAGCAACATTCCTTTAGATATTTCTGCAGTTTTTAATGATCAATCGTTTTCATTACTATACCAGTGACAGAAGATGACCTCGTCAAGATAATAGCAAATGCTCTAAACAAACACACGGCTGGGAAAGACAAACTTCCAAGCTAAATTGCACATTTTATTTTCCTCTCTCACTCAGTTCTCTGAGGTAACATTTGCAAAACCACCACCACAGCAAAAGTTCCTTCACTTCAGCTAATTTGAAGGTTTTATTTTTTGAAGCAACTTCATTTTTTATTTGTGCCCAAACCAATTCGATGGGGGACAGTTCGCATTAATAGGGTCACAATCTAAGTACAAATTTGTTTTGCCATTTCATCCATTGCATTTATATTGTAATGCTCCTTGTGACGATTTATTATTTCTAATATTTGTTTTTGAAGTAGCCATTCCTGCATATCCGCTTTTCCTGTTCAATTTGTTGGTATTTCTACTTTCTTCCTGCTATGGTAGGATACAGTATCCATTACAATGACACTATTCTCAGGCAATTTTTGTAAAATATTATTGAAACATCTCTCAAAAACATTTGCATCCATTTCATCTTGGTAATCAGCTGTTTTTCTTCCCTCAAATATCAACAAGCCATCGTTGACAAAACCATTTTTCGAACCAATATGTAAAATAATCAAGCACCTACTTTTACCAACAGGATTTTTTAGACCCATTGTTTCATATGATAATATTTACTCAATCAGCTGTGTTTGCAATATGGCGGTACTAAAATTGGCAAATTTGAGCAGTGTAAACATCACTGGCAACTAACCAATTATAAATCTATATTTTGGCGGGCGATTTTAAATTTTGTCCCTCGAGATTTTTGAAACGTATAGAAAGTTGCCTACGTAGCAGGATTTAATCAGGTTTTTTACAATGGATACCATTCAAGAGAATTTGTATCAACATCGGGAGTACCTCAAGGCTCTAACTTAGGCCCACTTGTATTTATTTTATACTTGAATGATTTACTTATTAATCTTAAATGCCCTGCGTTAGCTATAAAAGATAAAGATGATATTCAGAACCTTCAACATAACCTAACTTACGTATCACAGTGGTGCTTAGAGCATAGACTAAAATTAAACATACGTAAATGTCAGGTTGTCACTTAGACTCGCAGTGTTCTCTCTTCATACATCTAATACTTCAAGACCTTGGAATAATCATTGATCAATCTTTAACCTTCAATTATCATATTGATTATCTTTCCTCTGCAGCCTATAAACAATTGGAATTTATTATACGAAATGCCAGACAGTTTACCGATTTTACAACCATTACACTCTAACTGCCACATGTCAGTCGTTTTCGTGTGACGAACGTCCTGCTGGATGTGGAGGAGTGGAATCTGTAGTACTGCTTTTAACTGAAGGATTGCTAAATGAAAGCAGAGTATTATATACTGACAACTTTTATACTAGTTTACCTGTAGCTAGAATTCTATTAAACAGGCGTACACATTTAGTAGGTATGCTAAGACGATCCCGAAAATACCTTCCAAAAGAAGTTACGGCGAAGAAACTAAAAAGGCACGAGTACATTGGACGAGAGCTGAATGATGGAATTGCTGTGTCCAAATCGAAAGATGCAAGAGACTTGTGCTATCGACAGTTCACGGGATGGACATGAGAGTGGCACCACTTTCAAGTAAACGAAAGAAAGTATTGTCTGCAATAGAGCACAATCAGCGCCACCCCCACAAAAGAACAAAAAACCTATGCAAAAACGAAATACCAAAATTCAAGCTTGTTGGTATGATTGGATACAACATCGGCAAACGTGGCATCGACAAGTCTGACCAAATGGCGTCATACAGTACCTATCATCGACGAGGCATTAAGTGGTACCGAAAGGTTTTCTTTGAATTGCTGATAGGTATGGCAATGGTAAATGCATTTAATATACAGAGTCATTCACGGAACTGGTTGGTTAGAACTTTTTGATGATCTTGAAATTCAACATTTCATTGTACCACTACCGGTGTACCGGAAGTTGACGTCAACAATACAATTCTGCATCAAAACTTACTAAGACACCCTATGTCAAAAATCAGCCGTTTTTGAGTTATTCAATTTTTTCAAATATACGGCCAATTGCAACGTTATGTTCAAAATTCTGTATTTCTGAAGGCATTGCAGCTAAAGATCTCATAATTGGCATGTTATTAGCCGAAATAGCATACATCAAATTTACGTCCTAAAATTTATTATACAGGGTCGCCCAAAATTAACGTTGATTTCAACCAAGTTTACATCGATGAAAGTCACGTTTTTTAAATGGAACATCCTATATATTACTGCATTTTTGAATACACTTATATCTCCGGTAAGAGTTGTGCATTTATTTAAGAAGTATGAGAGTAAAACTGGGGAGCAGTGTAAACTTTGTTACATAAAACTAACCAAAGAAATGTCCAGAGTAGATGCAAGAAGAAAATAATAATAATAATAATAATAATAATAAGTACCTATTATTGTTTAGTTTTACATTTTAGAAATGTTACTGTTATTTTCTATTTATTTCAAATACATTTTTTTAAATGTTCGTCAAACCTAGTTTGTTTCCTTGAGTGGCAAAATTATTTTCCAAAATTATTATTGCCAAAATTATTATTTTATATTCAACCGCTGAGATTCCATTTGAAATGAGAAATTCACTGTAGTGTCGGTCTTCGGCGTTCACCCTATAGCGTCGACCCTTAAAACTCTGCGGCTGCACTACCCCATCCCTGGTTTCATAGTTCCAGGGTAACGGGCGTGGCGGGAGTAGACTTCGTATATAGGGGAGGATTCTTGGGCGTAAGCATGGGCATACGCTTCGGCAGTCCGGCCGCTAACCGTCGGAATATACGGTGGGTAAGTGAGGCACCCTACGGCGCTTACCTAGAGAACTCTGCAGCTGCACTACCCCATCCTTGGTGGCCACACTCAGGGAAACGGGCGTGGCGAGAGAATTTGGCGAAGATAGTAGGGGAGGATAAAAGTCGGTTCGCCGAGGAGTAGTCCGCCCGCTGGTTGTCTGGTTGGGAAACCTTCGGTTTCATCCTAAAACAACTTGGTGATTCTGGGACCCTACGGTTTCACTGTAGCTGCCGCGGATACTTGATCGCCGGAGGGGCGAAAGGGTTGGCGCGGTTGGCATTTTGGGGTAGGGCTTTTGCCCGGCCGTCCCCGTAGTTCAGGCTTAATTCACGGGCGGACTGGTTGTACCTCACGGCCAGATTCCGTTTCCCACGCTTGGCCGATAGTAGCCATCCGCAAGGAGGCCTAGGCCCCGTGGGGTTAGATGTGAGGTAGGAGTTCGCTAAAGCGTCTCCAACGGTGACCCGTCCAACGTTGACAAGAAAACTTGTCTAAGATGGGTAGCACGGGGAAGAGGAGCCCACCGGTTCGCCGGGCCTCTCCGCGAGGTGTCGGTCTCGTGCGGGCAACTGGTTTCTGCCTCTTTGTCCTGAGGAGTGTGTGCACTTCCCCTGATTGCCGCATACCTTACGGTCGGTCGGCAGCTGGCGCCCCTTTGGGGTCCAGCAACCACTTTCGTGTAGTGTCGGTCTTAAATGTACACGGCTTTGAATGAAAGTAATGCTGTCAACAAAATTGTGCAAACCAACTGTCAAACACAAACGACTGACAACGCAAAACAAAACAATCACAAATTAGTAGGCTGGCAGCCAGAGTGTTAAAATTTTATGCTTTGTCTTTGTTGTTAACTGTTCGGAATATGGTTCTGTTGTCTGGTTTTCTCCGTTACGTATGTCATCAATTATGTATTGAGCGAATTCAACGTCGATGGTCAATATCGCTGTAGAGCCTACCTATACCTGCTAGAGAATCATGGTCTTCAATCTCTTACAGAACGTAAACAAAAGCATTGTGCAATATTTGCGTGGAAATTAGTAAATGGGTCAGCTAGGCAATAAACAACATTAAGAAAAAATAAGTACTCTTCGAAGGCTTTTCGTATCTGCCACAAGATATATATTGAAAGTATAGGCAGTCTAATTTATCAACGATAAATATATATATAATATATATATATTATATATAACGATTTATCAGATATAAATATTGAACAACTGTGGCTTCTTATAAAATGTGGAAGTAACACTATATCTGTGGGAGTTGGGTATAGACCGCAGACTTGTAATTATCGCTACTTTGTCAATGAATTGGAGGATAGTTTGTCTACGATTCTAGTTGAATCTGATTTTGTAATTTTATTGGGCGATTTTAATATCGACCTGCTCAATGTCGAGACAGTTCCCGCTACAACTCTTTTGGATGCACTAAGCTCGTTTGGTTTGATACAGATAGTTGGAGCGCCTACGCGCGTCACTCCCACTGGAGCTAGTCTAATTGACCCAATCTTTATTTCTGATAAGGACTCATTACTGTGTACTAATGTTCTGTCGGTGCCCCATTTGTCTGATCACGAATTAGTTGCTGCTACCTTCGGCATTGAGTGTGGTGGGTCTGGTTCTCGTGTATGTACGTATAGAAGTTTACGTAATTTCAATTACAATGATTTCTTTAGGGATTTGCAGCAGATTCCATTTCATTTTCTATTCTACATGGAAGATGTTGACCAGAAAGCTTTCTTCTTAACACAAAACTTGGTAACGTTGATGAACCATCATATGCCCGTTATAACTTCTCGATTTTCTAGACCGCCGGCTCCTTGGCTGACAGATACCATTAAAGATATGCAGAAGTTAAGAGATAATGCGTTGAAGTCATATAGAAGATGTGGTAGCACCGCTTCGCTTGAGTATTATAGGTCCTTGCGCAATTTGGTAACATCGGCAATAAAAAGAGAGAAACGTGCATACTTCCAGTATAAGATAAATCAAGCAACGTCCAGTAAAGACTTGTGGAAGTTTTTTAGAAATAGTGGATTATGTAAGAATAAAAATAATTCATTAAAATCTCATCTTAAAAATCCTGATGAAATAAATAATTTTTTTGTTAATGCAGTCCCGCAGTCTTCTATGGACATACACGCCTTTAACTTATATAGCACTACTAACAATATGTTAAACACTAATCAATTGGAATTCGTACCTGTTGATGAGGATACGGTTAATAGATTTGTCTTTTCGATTAAGAGTAACGCAAATGACATAGACGGACTAAACATAAAATTTATTCAATTGTGTACACCATATCTTCTTCCTTTTTTGACTCACATAATTAATTGCTGTATAGAGACTAGCCGTTTCCCAGAGTGCTGGAAGCAATCTCTTGTCCGACCTCTTCCAAAGAAACCGAATTCTATGGTTTACGCAGATCTGCGACCTATTAGTGTTTTACCAGTGTTGTCCAAAATTGCTGAAAGAGTAATGGAGAGTCAGTTAAGGCAATTTGTACTAGATAATGATATTTTACCTTCTACTCAATCGGGATTTAGGAAGAACTTTAGTTGCAACACGGCATTACTTAATATCACAGATGACATAATTAGAGAACAGGATAAGAATAACTTAACACTTATGTGCTTGCTTGACTTTACGAAAGCATTTGATACCATTAACCATTCGCTAATGGCCGCCATATTGTCCCATATAGGTTTAGTGCAAAGTTCTGTAAATTTATTATACGATTACCTCGTTGGAAGAAAGCAATGCGTGGTGGTCGATAGTCATGTGTCTAATTTTGTATACACAAGTTCTGGCGTCCCACAGGGCTCGATACTTGGCCCATTACTGTTTTCTACCTATACTTCTGCGATGGCTAACTGTTTTACCTTTTGCAAATGTCATTTTTATGCAGATGACACGCAGGTTTATTATTCTTTTCCAGTATCCCAGTTAGATGTAGCATGCCAACGTCTAAATACTGAGCTGTCTAAGCTTAGCGAATTTGCCAAATGTCATTCACTACATCTTAATCCGAAGAAAACCGATCTAATTCTTTTTGGTCCGAAAAAAATAGACGCGACAATGATCTCCGCGCTAAAATCAATATTTTTGTTGAGGGTGAAAGAATCGAAATTAAAGATAATGTTAAGAGCTTGGGTGTATTGTTGGACTGCGACTTGAATTTTAAGGAACATAGTAAGGTTTCCCTACAGCGTGCTTATTCAGCTTTAAAGCTTTTATATGTAAACAGGGCTCTCTTAAATGTCAAGACCAAAAAATTACTATGTGAAACCTTAGTTCTTGCGCAGATAGATTATTGCGATTCCTTATATCAGGCATTTATATCCTACGAGAGTGCTCGTAAACTACAAAAATTGCAAAACTCATGCATACGGTTGATATATGGAATTAGACGACGGGATCATGTGACACATAGGCTGTATGATTTGAGGTGGTTGAACATGAAAAACCGGCGCCTATTACACTCTGCCACATTATTTTACGCAATTGTCCTCACAGGAAAGCCGCCATATCTCTATGAGAGACTTTCTTTTAGAAGTGATGTGCATAACCTCAATATCAGGTTTAAGGGCACCCTTACTCCTCCAATTCATATATCTGAAAATTTCAAAAAGTGTTTTTCGTACCAAATATCGCACATTTATAATAACATATCACAAGAATTTAGAACTCTGCGGTCTGCCGCCTCCTTCCGTCGTAAATTTTGTCTCCATTTGTTCCTAGCGCAGGTATAGTGTTGCTTTTGAGGGAACTTGGTTTTTTTTATGTTGTATTTAAGATTTATATTAAATTATGGAAATACACTCATTTTTAGTAGAGGCAACTACTCTCTCTCTTTAGGTTTAGGCATTAGGTTTAGGCTTTAGGTTTAGAAAATGGTTGAGTGGAAGAGCAGATGCCAACTTTTAGTGACGCATCTGAACTCCGCCATATTTCCTCTTATCAATATTATTAATATAGAAATACTGTTGATTTTTTGTTATATATACTGGAAATAAAGACGCTATTATTATTATTATTATTATTATTATTATTATTATTATTATTATATTATTTTGATAATCAAAAGTGACAGCAAAATTGAAGCACAATCTAGCACAAAATCCAGCCGCTTATAATTCTCCTACCCAGACGATAATATCTACAGAGTAGCCGCCGAAAACTCTATTGATTGAAAAAAGTTAACCCTCGCACATCACTGCTTTGTAGCAATTCAAACTACTTTGTTGCTGACGAGACTTATACGCGGACTTTTTTCCCCTTACTCACTATTGTTATGATAATTTGTGGCATGTACACATTGTTGGAAACGTCAGGGGAACGCCCTAATAACGTTGCCATCTAGCGGGATTTCTTTTGTCAGACGTCAACGATATGATATATACAAAAGCTAATATTGGATATTGTCGGGGGCCTATTCTCCGTACAAATGCTTTTTAATATTATAACTTATAGTATTTATCTACGATGTTAATGGATATTTCCTTTCCTTGTTTATATTTTTTTGTGAAATTCAGCTCTAACTCTAACAATTAAACGTACGCACCCTTCTCGTCGAAATTAACTCAAGTCGATTACTACAAAATACATACAAAGACAAAGGAGCCCAATATAAATGTATGTATGTATATAACACCCGGTAGTTTGGACAGATTTGCCTTGTATGTATGTACCGTTCGTTGTTCGTACCCTCTTCGTGCTACCTATCAGGGAAAGCTCTTTTGTCCTTTACCATTAACGCTAAAAATTGCAAATCGTAGAACAATACGATAAAATCTCTATTATGTTCGGAGGTTTTTATTAGGTAAGTGCCTTCCGCGTATAGTAGGACGGCCTACTGAGAGCGATTCGATTCGAATTTTCTTTGTTTCGTCCGAATTTATTATTGTTATCCCCTAGGCTGAAGCGTGGTTAGCTGTGATAATCGCGTTTCACAAGCGAATTGGTTTCCTTTCTACCAACTGTTCGTTTGAAGTATGTGCCTGGCGTTGTTGTTGAGATTAGAAATAAGTTGGTTGTAGATACAGGTTTAATTACGCTGTACAACAAATTTCTGTCGTTTTTTTTCCCCTCGCGTGATTTTATCGCTAATTTTATACATACTAAGGCTATTTTAATCGTAGATTTTAATTATATTTTAAAATATCAGGCGTTAGTTATTCTCGAATAATTATATCGAGTTTAGTGCGCTACTTACAGAAAAAGGCATAAAGGCATCGCTAATATGCTGAAGGCTTAAACCTCAAATGATCCTACGGTCATATACGGTAATTATCACCATGCTGACCACCCATGATGACCTATGCTGCTTTGATATGGTGGGCAAAAACAATACATAAGACCGTACAACAACAGCTTCAACAAATCCAGAGACTTACTTGTCTATCTCAAGTGCCCTATCACTGTCGTTTATACGATATCTAAGAATGACGTGCTGGTGATAATGAAACTTCAGAGATCTGTTGGCGAACTCACAGAATGGGCCAGGAAGTGAAGTTCGTTTATCGAGGAAACGCAACCCGCCTCTCTCGCAGGTTACGATAGAGTCCGAGGATCCAGTATCTCGGCATGGTCCTCAACCCCACTTAAGTCACCATTTCTCGATGACCACCACTCATTTCCTGAAGACGCCATGGGCTCTGGCTCCCCTAATCTGTTCGAAGAGCCCTTTGAGCTTAAAGCTCAAACTTATGATCTAGTATATGGTATTTCTCCGGATGATACCGATTTATGGTGCGCTCACCTGGTGCAGCGCCGCTAAATCACAAGTAAAGAGGCTCATTGTTACAGAATGGTTACAGAACAAGGTGCTACGTGTCGTACAATTACACAGAGACCACTAAATACCAACTCTCACTAAATACACGATGACGCTCGCCCCCTTACAGGGTGTGGCTTAGTCGGAGAACCTATTGGCACTGGCACTTGGGGGAGTTGGACAATTAATGCCGTCAAGAGTGTGTACCAAACAACTCGGTACGCCAGAACGTGACTCATGTGGCAAGACAGAAAACCGCCTCTTAGCGATTGGAACGCTTAGGGACTTACGTCCGGTCTTGGAAAATTAGCAGATCTTAGACATTTCCAAGAGTTGCACTTGCGCATGTAAAACTCTTCGTGTGCTTTCACCAGTCCTATCCTCCTGGCGTGGGTGTTATGTGCCTCGTTCGCGTTGTTACATTCAAAATGCGGTGTGATCGTTTGCCTGGGATATTTAGACGAATTTTCATGCGCTTAACGCCATTCAGTGGGCACTAGTTGAACCATCTTATTTTTCTGTCGTAATATCCTTTCTTTGGTTAGATTAATTATTTAATTATGCTTTAGGACTGTATTTGCCGTATTAATTAAGGTATTTTCCTTGTTAGCATATTAGCCGATGGCCGTGGTAGGCGGCTGGTTAGGCGGCTGACTATCTTTGTGAGAGGACGATAGGTGCCGGGGTTCAATTCTCTGGAGGGACGGTGACATTTTTTCAGAGAGTTCAATCCCGGATCGACTTGCCATTCGCTGTTGGGAGCAAAGTGATTAACAGCGCGGCATCATAAAAGGCGATATGATGCTGTCACAAAGCCAATTGAACACAACATACACACACAAACTACAACGCGAGAGTTGCAGTGATAGCCAGACAAGCGATACAGCTTACGGACTCACTGCAACTAAGCACCTACCACATTAAAAAGAAAACCGTAATAATTTTCTAATTTATTTCGAAACGCTTCACTGTGGCGATAAGCGCATGTGCGATAGAAGACCATCTTATAGACGGTTCTGCTAAAGTCTCTCTTCGGCTTGTGTCTTTTGACGAGTGCAGTCACGTTCGTTTTTGATGAGAATCCACTGTTGCCAGGTGAACAAAATAAATATCGCCAAATTTGAAAAAAAATCACCAGATTTTTTTAGCTATTAACGCAATTCTATCTATAGGTGTAGTAAAGTCATATTTAATACATTTATTCGTAATATTTAATTTGTAACTGGCATTCAAGTAATAGTATTTTACTAGAGGAAGGTATATATCCTGAAATATTAATCAATTAGTTTAATTTTATTGTTTTGAAAATGTTCCGACCGATCGAAATTTGTAGTGGTATTGAATCGTCGTCTCCGGTTCGTATTTTGCCCGTGTTGGTTGCCGAAACGACTCAACTATATATTTTGTTATTGCATATTTTCTATACTTATTTTACTTTATTTACTTTAACGAAATAATTTTCCTAAAAATCACCAGAGACATGACATTTTTTAAAAATTTTCACCAGATCACCAGTTGCGAAAAAAATCACCAGATCTGGTAAAAATCACCAGACTTGGCAACGCTGTGAGAATCTCTTCCGGACCACCTCGTGGTATGTTTTCACCTTGATGCGAAATTTATGAAGGTATAGTATTGTAAACGACCAAAGTAGTGTCAGAATATTGAGAATATTAAGAAGCTTTAGGGTCACTTGTAAATCTGATACCTTTTCGTATCCGAATGAACAGATCTCTTGTATAGTATTGGAAGTGTTCGGTTGCATATTGGTAGCGTCCACAGTTCTGGTGAACCGTTTCTTTCATTAACTCAGGTAAATACTCTTTTTGTAACTTCTTCTCTTTTTTTCTAAGATATTCGAAAATGGCCGCTGACGCCATTTTGATTTTGGTTCTTTAATTATTGAAATTAAACATTAATTAATTAATCAGGGAGTGAGTTAGGCCGTGTTGAACGTGTCAGGTCTTATTGAGCGCCATTTCTTACCGGCTTATTGGGTGAACCGTTCCGTTAGCTGACGAATAAACCCAGATTGACCGGAAACTTTGGTCACCGAAGCTTATGAAATCGACGGGGTAAACGACGTGCACCAGGTATCGCTTCCACCTTAACTAGTGCAGGATTACAGTCGCACTTAGATGTATTTGAGCCCTCAGCTCAATGTAACTTGTTTTTATTTTTTCCTGTTGCCTTATCACTGTACACTTTTATTAAACTATTACTTCTGTTTATAGGTGCAAATATTAGCATTAATTTGATTACCATATATTACCACTCGTTTATTTTAATAAATTTGATATTTGTGAACATCGTGTTCTACCTGACCTATGGTCCGAACAACTCGCGGTCCTATGAGACGCACGTCCTGGACAGTCATTAATTTTCATAGGTGGCGCCTTATTATTATTTGCTTTATTTATAATAATAATAATAATAATAATAATAATAATAATAATAATAATAATAGCAATCTATATTTTTACCAATACATAATACAAATTACATAGGTACGAAAAAATAGCGTCAGAAATTACAAAACAAAGCTTATTCAGTTAGTAATTGAGGTATTCGGATATGGAATATGGTTCAATGTTACAAATATAATTGTAAGATAAATACTTAAATCTACTGAGACGAGATTCAGATTTGATAACGTCTGGTAATTTATTGTAGAAAATTATAATGTTATACAATGCGTTTTTTGTAAAATTTGTAAGCCTATGCTTTGGTATATTGTAATCTGTTTTATATCGAGTACTATATGAATGTGTCTTTTCGTGGTTATTAAATAGTTCTTTATTTTTAAAAATGAATAATAAGCATTCATGTATATATATGCCATATAAGGTAAGCAAACCATTGATATTAAATAGAGATCGCAAAGAGGTGCGGTTATTCAAGTTCAATAGTATGCGCACTGCTCTTTTTTGCATTACAAACACATGGCTAGTGTTAGAAGAACCACCCCACAGAAGAATGCCATAACGAATTGTCGAAACACAATACGAATAATATGCTGATCTTACAGTACTAAAGTTTGTGACTTTACCTAGAACCTTCAGTGCAAAGCATGCACTATGTAATCTCCCACAGACATAATCAATGTGATGATTCCACTTAAGAACGTCATCAATAACTATTCCTAGGAATCGACAATATGTTATTAAGTTATATGTTTCGCAGTTCAATACAATGTGACTAGGAGTAGCATTACTATTGTTTGTTTTAAAAAGCATGCAGCTGGTTTTATTTTTATTTATGAGTAGATGATTATTAGAGATCCATTCGGCTGTGGAATGTAACAAAGTCGAGCCAGATTCAACCAGAGAAGGGAAATCAACTCCAGCAAAAAGTAAATTCGTGTCGTCAGCATAATTGACCAATTTTTGATCATTTGATGACGTGTTGGTGAAAATGTCGTTTATGAAGATTAGGAACAGCAGGGGACCTAAGATACTGCCTTGTGGAACGCCGATATTTATCGTGGCACTATCTGAATAGGCAATACCACTAGTTAAATTAATTTTTACTCTTTGACATCTGTTAGTCAAGTACGATGCGAACCATTCATGCGCCAACCCTCTTATACCATAACGTTCAAGTTTGTCAAGTAAAAGATGATGAGATACGCTATCAAAGGCCTTAGTTAAATCAATGAACAAACCGCATACAAGATTGTCGTTTTCTAAATTAGATATTATCCAATTTATGTATTCAAAAAGAGCTGTGTTGGTGTTTTTTCCAACAGTGAAACCATGCTGGCACTTGTTAAACAGATCGTGTTTAGCAAAGAAAGAGAGAACCTGTTCGGAAACTATAGTTTCCACAATCTTTGAAAATGCGCTTAATTGGCTGATAGGCCTATAATTTTCTAATTTATTGTGCTCTCCTTTTTATGTACAGGTACTACAACAGCATTTTTTCAAAACTGACGGGAACCTACCGTTGCTTAGTGACGAGTTGATAATATTGCATAATGGTTCGGAGACTATGTCAAAGCATTTTTCAATAATACCTAGAGGAATTTCATCAATACCAACCGAGGATTTGTTTTTTAATTTGCACATAGCTTCCTTTAAATCTGAAACAGTAACGGGGCTGAAATGAAAAGTGAAGGGATTTATTTTTATTTCGCTAAGAAGACAATTATTACGAGCGTTAAGATCTACGTCAGTAAGTGTGGTAAAAAATAAATTAAATTCATTGGCTAGGGATTTTGGGTCTACTGTATTATGTACGTGCTTATTGAACTTTCCTAATTCAGCATTTACTATTTGCCACATTGTTCTCGATTTGTTACTTGAACAGGCCATTTTACGATCATTATAATCAAGTTTAGTTTGTATGAGTAAATGTTTATATTGTTCTTTAAGCAAGTTTAAATCAGCTTTACGCTCCGGCAAGTATGTAGATATCACCTCTAACGCCGCTATCCTATTCTTAAAGGCAAGGATTTCAGGTGAAGTCAGATGTGGTTTTTTTGGAATGGTTGTAACCCGTTTTAGAGGAAAACAAGCATTGAAGTACAAAGAAAAGGTCGAGATAAAACAATTAAATTTTTCATCGACAGAATGATTGTAAAACACATTTTCAAACCGTTCGTATTTCATAACTGAACAGAATTCACTAATAGCAGCTGCATTAAAACATCGCCGTAAAGTTGTGCTGATTAAGCGTTGATCACAATTGAGCTTTAAATGAATTACCTGAGCAGTATGGTCTGAAATCCCGGTAGTTACCACTTTTGTTTCAAAATCATAAATACTCTTAATAACTATATTATCTATGCAAGATGCGGAACTATGAGTAATTCTTGTAGGTGAGGTAATGGTTGCAATAGCACCATAACTATGCAGTATTGAAAGAAATTCCCTGGTGTTATTATTGTTTACAAGAGTATTAATGTTGAAATCGCCACACACTATATAATCTAATAATCTATCGACTAACATATCTAGTAACAATTGTAATTTTTCAAAGAATATTTCTATACACGAGTCAGGAGATCTATAAATGCATATAATCACCAGTTGTTTATTATAGTAGCGAAATCTCGCAGCGGCACATTCAAAACTAAACTTTACTGATAGACGATTCAGCTCCGGCACCGGTTCACCATTAGAGTTCACTCTGCTATATATGGCAACTCCACCATGCTCCCCGGGGTCACGACAGTAACTTGCAGTCAAGGCGTATCCTGCAATGGGAAGAAGCTGTAGCTGTTCCGAAGATTGCCAATGTTCTGACACACATACAAAGTCACAAGTAATCATATCGTTAGCAATCACTTCCAATTCAAAGTTGCTGTTGCTTAAAGATCTGACATTTTGATGCATTAACGTAATCGATTGTTTGCTTCGAGTGAATATCTTATTGTCAATATCATTTATCTTGGTGGCGCTTGCTTCAAGGGAAGATTCATTAAAAAACGATTTATACAAACGTTTTTCGGCCAAGTGAGAGGGTCCTTCAGTTTATCAGCCTGTTCAGATGGCACGGAGATTTTGAAAGAAGAATATATATCAGGGTATTTCGAGTTCATTTTTTCGCACTTAAAATCAGTAAATGACTTGTTCTTAAGAAACTCAGTGATATTTGATTCGTTGGTATGTGGATCCAATTTATATATATGAAAGTGTTGGTAAGAAGCAGCTCCTTTAATAATTGTTTCCTCAGTTGCTGCACCCCGTATAATACTTTGTTTTCTTTTGTTCCTTTTAACCGGAACTCGGTTCCATTCATCCGTTTCTATATTAGGAATAATCTTATTAACTGTTATTCTGTCTTTATCATTGTTCAGTAGTGATTTAGTGTTATCACACTCCTTACGATTGTCGATGTTTTCTTCTGCTGGTTTTATCTAAGGAATCTTTATAGGTGAATGTCCTTTGCACGGGCACATCTGTTGGTGACTGAATATTCAATGTTTTTGTTTTTTTGTTTGACTTTTTGATGCTGGAGGTATCTCCATATCTTTGTTCTCTTTCTGTCACATTGGATGTTGTTTGTCGATTTATAACATTTTTAAAATTTTTTATCTCATCCGATAGAACTTTATTTTGAAGTGTTAGATTCGTTATTTCCATTTTTAAGGGATTAATAATCATTTCAGTGAGTTTTTGCATTGCCTCATTAATTTTCATGCTAATGAAAACATTCAGATCGTGGGCTTGTGCAGAGATGTCGCCCGAAGTAGAATGAAAAACGGCGTTATCCACATTCACGTTGCAGGTTTGTTTTGAGGTTAGGCACTTATCGCAACTCCAATTTTCTATTGCGCCAGTCTCTCTCAGTTTTGTGAACTCCTGCACAGAAATGTTCATACACTTAATGTGATAGTTCGAGGCACAATTATTTTGACAAAGGATATAATCCTCATATCTTTCGATTTTTCTTTCACAACAACCGCACTTCACCGCCATACTGACGACTTTATACTATATATATATAAATATATATAGTATAATATAAAATTTACTTTATAACCATTCCGAACAGCGACCATCTCCAACTGGGCCGGCGGCTGACTGGATGATAGGATTGACAATACTGTAGGTAGGTTCCAAAACTTTTGTCAGGCACCAATTTTTCTGACGCATAAACTCTAGCTTTTAGGGCCAGAGGCGTAACAGCGTAACCTAAATACAGTGTCCATTATCGATTAGAATGTACAAACGTTCTCTACTCTTCCATTTCCACCTGCTTCACCATACAAATACATAATAAGCCATAATTCCTGGTAGTTTTCACTTTTTATTGTTTGAAAATGTTCAAAATTGTCATCTTTGAAACGTCATAGACGATAACTCAAACCTGTCATGTGGTATAGATTACAAATTGCATAGATTTCAACTTATACAATTAATACTACTACAGTGTCAACCGAGCAGCATTCTTTGAAGTTATTTCCTGTAAATCGTACTCCTGCACAACAACCAGAGGAAATACCAATACCGCGTTGTAGAACCGCGAACAATACCGCGGTAAGCGACAAGCAAAAAAGCTATCCCAAAAACAATACACTATCGCATCTGTGTTTTGGGTCCGCATTGTTTCTCCTGCACGATCGTCGACAAAGCAACCGACGCACCGCTGGAGAAACGATGCAACGCGAGGGACGACGCTCCGATTTCCTATGGTGAAAGGACCGGCATTCATATGTAACACCTGTTATACTCTATACCTATACCGGAGGAGGAGGAGGGAAAACGAATAAAAGCTTGGCTTTATTGGAAAAATGCGGAATTTAAAATCGGTATCTGTGCGAGATCTGCTCTCTTTCTATATATAACTATTGTCCCTTCTTCTATACGGCAATATCGAATTGCATTCCGAATCGAGGGAATAAAAGGCGATTTCCGATCGAGACAGCAATTTCTGCGCGTGTTATCGGTATAATATCAGGTATAAATATTTATTATGTATAAAGTTGAGTTCTTCTAAATTTTATGATATTTAATAAAATTCTAACTAACTCTAATAATAATAATAATATTTATCCGTGCTTGATGTAGATGTTTAGAGTATACAGGGTGTGCGAAATATAATGTTCTGGAAACTGATGACAAAGTACAGTAACAATACAGAAATGAAAACTCAACATGATTATAAATGTAAATGTTCCTAAAATTCATCACTTAAATATCCCGATATAAATGGAGAAGTAAACATACATAAAAAACAGTTGACTTTGGTAAAAAAAATAAAAATAATTAATCCTAACATACGAGGGAGCGTTTTTATATTCGCGGAATGGGGGATAAGGGGTGGAAATAAAAAAACCAAATTATTTTTCTTTTTAAATATATTCACCTGCAAGACGGATACATTTTTCACATCTTTCAATTAATTTATTTATACCCTCATAAAAAAATGATTTCTTTTTATCTGCAAAATACGCCGAAACTGCCTCCTTGACTTCATCATCGGTAGTAATTTTTTTACCCCGCATCTCTTTTTCATTTTCGGAAACAGGTAATAATCACTCGGAGCCAGGTCTGGTCTGTAGGGTGGGTGATTCACAATTTCGAAGCCCATGTTATGCAGGGCAGCTAACGCAACGCGGCTCTTGTGGACGGGCGCGTTGTCGTGCAAAAGCAGCACACCTCTCGTCAATTCTCCCCGTCTTTTCTCTTTAATGGCTGCTTTTAGTCGCTCTAATATTGAAGCGTAATATTCTCCGGTTATAGAAACACCTTTATCTTTATAATCAATCAACAATATTCCTTCCGAGTCCCAAAATACCGTTGCCATGAGTTTCCCAGCTGATTGTGACACTTTAAATTTCTTGGGAGGTGCTGTGCCCTCTTTATGCCACTGCATGGAGTCTTGTTTGGACTCAGGTTCATAATGATGAACCCAAGTTTCGTCTCCAGTAACAATTCGACTCAAGACACCATCCTTGTCTTCATTACAGAGGTCCCAAAATGCACGCGAACACTCTACGCGCTGTTGTTTTTGCGGCGGCGTGAGCATTCTCGGCACCCATCTTGCGCTGACCTTAGACATGCCGAGATGATCGTGTAGGATTTTAAAAATTGTTGTATCGGATACTCCAACCATTTCTGCGAGTTGTTTCTTCTTTAGTCGAGCATCTTCGGGTACAATTTTTTCAACTTTTTGGATAAATGCTGGCGTGGTCACCTCAATGCTCCTGCCCGGCCGTCTTCAAGGGATTCCCTTCCTTGTTTAAATAAACTATGCCACTTGTACACCATGGTTTTTCCTGGACAAGAGTCGCCGTAAACCAATGACATCTCATTCATTATGGTCGCGACTGATTTTCCTTGCCTGGTACGGAACTTTATAACGGCACGATATTCGATTTTTTGCATATTTCACTTTTCACTCCTGATTATGTTACTTGGTTGACGATAGCTCAAAGACTAACTGTCTAATAACAATGAAACTTCGTATTTATACGAATTATGAGTCGCTGCACAGGCCACGCCCCCAATGCGCCTAATCACCCCCCTACAACCCGCTCATTCCGCGAATATAAAAACGCTCCCTCGTATATGCACAGAAAAAACTGAATTCAAGCTGATGAATCCAAAATCTCTTCCTCGGACGTCCATTCTTCAGTTTCCTACAATAATTCTTCTGATTCCTCCGATGAACTTTCGTCATCCTTGGTAGTTGGCTCAGCAGAAATAAGCATTTGCATTGCTTCTCAGCTGTGCGCTATTGATCCCTTTCTTGGTGTCGGCATGATACTGCTAATTAGGGGATCAGAGCTGCGCAGTAAATTATTCGGGACATCTAAATTCCAAACGAAAATGCTTGTTTCGTGCTTCTGCTGCTTCTTCGGAGAGCAATCCAATAGCCAATAGTGCTTTTTCCATTACCATTGCACCATACATCAATAACTTGTGCAAGGTAGGGGTCATAGGATACCAGGAATATAATTCGACGTAAAGTTTGGCTGTCTCATATGGATTTTCATCAAATTTTGTTAAGTCGACTTGGTGACCGCTAGAAATTACCTCTAAAATTACTTGTAACCGTTTTATGAGATTGTAGTCCACACCGGTAATTTCAGCTGCCATCTCTGGATTGGCCAAGAATCGCCGGCTGGTGTTCCCATCATTGGAGTTTCCAAATCCAGCTTTGGGCACATCGACGATCAAGCCGATTTTCTCTCGAAACTCTTCTCTCTCACTGTCTGATCTCATCTGCCACTTTTGCGCGGGAATTAATAATAATTAATTTCCAATAGGCGTATTCTAGCATGCAATATCGATAGGCTAAATTGTAATTCACCACAAGTAATAATTTTGTTGGCCGCCCAAAAGATGACCGTCTGAGCCTTGGAATTTCGAATGATCCTTGTAGCCATTTATCATTTTTTTGGCAGGAAAACTTTCGCTTTCTCATGCGCTTCTATCCACCTTTTCTTAAATTGGGACTTCAAATACGAAAAATTATGTTTAACATCCTTCAATTGCTCCTGGCAATATTCATCTTGCGATAAAATATATCCCTCAATATAGTTCAACTTTTCGTCAAAATTTGGTAAGTCTTGCTGTTGCATTTTATCAAAAAGTAATCTACGCGTTACTATACGGGCCCCAGAGGTACCCTCAGATTCTGAAACAAAACAAAAGCTGTTTACAGCCACTTAAAGTAAATCGCGTAATTTTGCAATATTTTTATGAGAGCCTTAAAAACCGCGATTTCACGGGATATCGCGGCTAATCGTGATGCGATTATTTAGTACAAAGACCCCTCTTTCCCTTGTAACATTCAAATCCACTAGGACGCACCCTGAAGCATAACAAAAACCTTTTTGAAGATCAAAATCAAAATAAAAATATGGCAATTTGGAGTACAATTCCCTGGAGTGGGGGTTCTTGTTTACCTAAATTGAATTCGATAAAATCCATTTGTGGCCGCCTAAACTAGTAAAATTCCCCTATGTGGCACCTCCACCAAATTTGTTAAAAATGCGATGCAAGAGGTTATGACATTATCTGGGTTTGATGTCTTTTCATTGGAGATATGAACTTGTTTTTTTCTTTTTTTTTCGATTATTGTTAAGTTTTCAAAAAAATTATTTAGTGGTCACTCATGGTTGGTCAATCCTGTACTGCAACAAAATTTTAGTGTTTGTAGTAGACAAAAAGTCTTTTTTTTGAAAATTTTGAAAATGTGAGGGGTGGTCAAACATGGTCAAACGATGGTCAATCGTATCCGATGAACAAAATGTCTGTATTGGCTAATTTTAGCAAAATTTTAACAAAAGGTGGTCAATCGAAACCGCTGATGGTCAATAGTAGTCAATAAATGGTCAATCCTTTCTAGCATTTTTGTCGATTTTTGACCATTTTGTGGTGCCAACTTCGCGGACACAACGGCAACTTGTATAAAGGTACCGCCCTCCGTTGTAAGTCAAAGATCCTGTGCCAAAGAGCTGTGATCCCACAGTATTATTCCATAGGACATCACAGAATGAAACCAGGCAAAGTACGCCGTTTTCTAAGTGCTCAGGGATACCGAGAGTATAGTGTGCCACGAGTGTAGGATGCCACGTCGTCGCAGTGAGTTCCCCACTTGAGCCTTGAGTCCAAAGTAAAACCTAAATATTTAACCTGAGTTGCTTCATCAAAGAATGCATTATTTCTCAAAAAGAAAATCGTTTAAACTGTTCGTTAGTGTTTATATAGCACTAATCTATTTGATGTGCACCAGTTTGCAGCACAATCACGTACCAATGATGCCGTCTCCAAGGCTTCCAAGTCATCCGCAAAAAGTATACATTTACCAATCGTCATATGTTTAGGAAAATCATTGATATATATTAAAAATAGAATCGGTCCCAGTATGGAACCCTGCGGCACTCCCAAGTGCATTGTCACTTCATTCGAAATATTGTGATTTATTTTGACTATCTGACGTCTATTACTCAGATAAGACTCAAAATATTGTAACGAGTGTTGATCAAAATTAGGAGTATATAGTTTAAGCTTTTGTAATAGAATGATAGAAAATGTAGCCGCACAATACTCGCCGCTCTCAAAACATGCTAAGGCGAAATCAACAAAATCTAGAACGGCTGCAGTAGTGGACCTTCCTTAGGGTCTGCCGGTAGGATAAACTGTCCTGCTGTCAGGCCCTTGGACGTTCTATCATTAACAGTAATGTTTAATTGTTCTGTAAGATAAATTTTGTACAGCTCTTGAAGTAGATTTAAATTATTTCTATTCGTAAACCGTTTTTTGGATTTTTGGGAAGACTTTGCCCTAATAAATTTGAAAGGAAATGCAAGCTTAATCGCATCAACAATGTTATGATTACTATTATAGTTACTATTATTACCTATAAAGATCCAGTCGACACTTAAGTATAGTTGAAGAGTGACTCTCTTTATTGAAAGGGACTTGTAACAGCTGCCCAGCATGGTCACTTAAATTTGGTTCAAACGCCGAAGCAACATAATTATCAAATTCAAAATTAATAAAGATATTATCAATGCAATTAGTAATAATAATAATAATTTTTTTTCCTAATGTGTGGTGGGTGCTTAGTTGCAGTGACTCCGTAAGCTGTATTACTTGTCTGGCTATCACAGCAACTCTTGCGGTGTAGTTTAGTGTGTGTAAGTTGTGTTTAAATGGCTTTGTGACAGCATCATATCGCCTTTTATGATGCCGCGCTGTTAATCACTTTGCTCCCAACAGCGAATGGCAAGTCGATCCGGGATTAAACTCTCTGAAAAAATGTCACCGTCCCTCCAGAGAATTGAACCCCGGCACCTATCGTCCTCTCACAACAATAGTCAGCCGTCTAACCACTGCGGCTATCGACCCGTTAATAATAATAATAATAATAATAAAACCAACATCACTACAATGTTCAGTCAGGCATAAATCTGCAAATTTAACATTACAATCAATCAAAAATCCATCAAATAATTGATTGAACTCTGTATGAAAATAATCCTCAGTATTAGCTAACCTACTGTAGAGCTTTTTTTCTCATTTGGGTGCGACCTCCTCAGTGGTTACCACCACCCCCATTCCAACTTCTTCAATTGCTGCTGCGACGTACATTTTATTATGAAGGTAACTAGTTAAAAGCCGAGGACGCCAATGGTCTTATCCAGAACGACCGGCTTGCGCTCTCTCGAGGAAATACACACAAGAATTAAGTTTATTAACTATGAAATATTTCCGCTAGAGGGAGATGCAGCATAACTTTGCATTACCTCCGGAAATTATTGTTATTACGTTTAGTAAGGCAGTGAGCGGGAGATGGCGCCGCACCCAACGGTAAGGCGAGATAAGGCTACGTCGTCGACGAGGCCAAAGACAAAGAGACCGAAGGAAGAAAGATAAACGGAAATAATTTGTGTTATTTCGCGACTCTGAAATTAAGCGTTATGCAAATTTGTTTGCTCCTCTCGCTTTATCCTGCTGGAATTCAAGATAAGATGGTGCTATACGCGATTATTTTATAGAGTGTATTGGATATAAACGGGACGAATTTGAATATTTTCATGTCTTTACTTTCATTAACATATTTTAAGCGAACAAAATTATCTACGACAATTAAATAACTAACGAATTCTTACATCTATACCGGCCACTTTAAAACGTTCTCTTATTTTAAAAATGAATTCCACGCGTCTTTCCTTTTAATCCGTCCTCGGCGAACTGATGGCGGCGGTCTCGTCTCGTAATTTCGACCATTTAGATAATTTGATAATACCGGGTCGGTGGTAGGTTTTTCTCAACTTCATATCTTTCCAATTTAGATAAAAGCCCCTCGTCTGCGGTCGCAAGCTCGGGCTCTACGTACGCTTTTACCAATATCAACTTTGACGGCCGATTTTCTAACGGGGAAAAGAATTTTCGTGGCGCAGTCAGACGGATTATCTCCGAACGCTTTTTCTTCTTAATGCAGTAAAAAATTATTAAAGGAATGTTTTAACTTAACTAGAAGCTGTGTATGGTTCTTAGTAACTGACTATCTACTATATTTACCTGCAGACTTTGTAAAAAATGAAGAGAGCGATCAAGAATAAACTTCAGAACCAGTTAATATCTGACAATATAAAGCAAGTCTGCAAACACACAGGGCAGCAACACAAAAGGATCATAATGACCAGAAGAAGCCAATATATTTCCAACTTTAATCGATTGATTTAGGTGAGAATAACAGGATGGCTTCCACTGCAAGTTGGCGAAAGGAACTAACAAAGAATCAGTCCAAAGCACTACAGGACGATATGAAGCACAAAAAAACATCTTCAGGCCTGTTTTTTTTTTATTTTCTAGACTCACAATCAGTCTAGTCAGTGAGTAATGTTGTTGGCAGGCTTTTTCAACACCTCCCAGAACAACCTAGCGGCAATCCAATATCTTGGTAATGCTACAAAATTTGACAGATCATCAAGCTTTGATTATTCATCAGCTCTGAAAAAAAGAATATCGGCCTTTTGCCAAAATCATCGCCTGACATCATTCAATAATGATAATAGAGTGAAGGAAGGCCTTATTCATCCTTTAAACATTACAACACTAAAAGTTCAAACATAGATGTCGCGACAGCTGTTCACATTGTGTCATGGTCAACATGACTGACTATGAATCCAAATATAATTAGAATTATTGCTTCATATCTGAATGACAAGACGATCAAGCTTACATAGTTTCTTCCAGCAAACCTCTTCCAGTAGATAACTCTTGGCATCAGAGAGGTATTCTAATATCATAGTCTGTCGAAGACTACCGCATCCTCTAGATGCTATGTATGACTAGGTCTTCAGATGGAAAATTATTTTGTTAGGTAGTTGTCTCAACTTCCCTAAAACTCGTCGACTTAGTTTAGCTGGTCTCTGATAGTCTTACTTCTCTCTGTTAGGGTTGAGAGAGTAGTAGTCTTTTCATATCTGTTAGGAATCCTTCAAACTTTGGAAGTTTGAGAGGCTGTTGGCACTTAATCACTGCCGAGGTGATCTGAGAAAAATCAGCGAGTTGCTTGAGATTGTCGCTCTTTCAGAGGTCTTAGTGGCAAGCCCTGTGAGATGGTTCTTGAGTGCATGGACGACCAGGTTCGCCCGGAGTTGAACATTCCTGACGAACCAGGACGGACCTACAATCAATCACAGCATTTTTTGGCCAGGCTCGACCATGACAAGATTTCTACTTCCAACAAAAGGGTCCTTTTCGAATACAGCAGCAGCATCATGAACATGACCTTGGGGCGACAAATTTTTCGACTTTCCTCGGTGAGTGATTTGAATGTTAATTTCTGATCTAATATGACACCGAGGTAAAAGGCCGACTGACTCCATAGAAGTCTGTAATACGCCGCAAATATGTTGTCGTGGGGCGGTGGAAAGCGGCGGGGGTATTTTTGTGAAGCGGATAGCGACACACTTCGACTCGTTCGTGTAAATTAATAAAAATAAGCTTGGCACCCTCCACTACCGATTCCGAATCAAGGTATGAGCAAGGGGTTGGTTGATGCCAAAAGAGAGCAGACAGTGTCGAAGACTCGTTCTATGTCCAGAAAGATAATCCTTCTCTAATCCCAAACAGTTCGTCTTGAAAGATGTCGTTAACGAGAACACCTTCTTCTTGAGCTTTGTCAAGATGACAGCTTTGACGACTTTAGCTAGAGAAGCGGTCATTCTGAGCCGAAACATGTAGAGAGATTAATAAAATTTTAATGTGAGAAGAACGCAATTTTATTATTATTTATCAACTTGGCACTCACATATGGTCAACAATAAATCAATAATACTTGTTCTCCAAATTGTATAGTGTAGACATCATTAATCAGAGAAACCTGGCTAGACTCCCATATAATCATAAATGAGTCAAATATACAGGATGGTTGGATTTTCATTGTCCAGCCTACATCAGCTTTTTTATCAAAAATGCAAAAAAAATGTTAGAGAAAAGTGTTTCTTATCTTGAAATGGTCTATCATATTGCATCATTAGTAATCTTTCATAGCTTACTGATTTTTAGCAGCGATAATCAACTCTAATTCTCAATACGTCTTGAAAAGGTGCCAGTTAACTGCAGAGAATTTTCTAAATTTTGAAAAGTATTTACGTGAGATTGTCTTCTGTCAGGATATAAATTTTGATATAAGATAGCAGCCTGACGTTTATTGTTGTTTGAACTGTGAAAAACGCACAGCATATCAGCTGTTCACTGTTTGTGAAGCTCATGTTCTCATTTTCTCATACAAACTACTAACGTTTTCCATTTAAAAAATCCATTTAAACAATAACAAGTTGATTATCGTTACTAAAAATCAGTAAGCTATGAAAGATTACTAATGATGCAATATGATAGACCATCTCGAGATAAGAACATTTTCCTCTCACATTTTTTGTATGTTTGATAATAGAGCCGATATAGGCTGGATAATGAAAAACCAACCACACTGTATAGAATACGTTCTCACGTTCTTCGGTGGCTCTGTTGGGTTGTTGGTTTTCTTGTCGTGATTTTCGGTGTGTTTGCTGTGAAATATGTACTGCCTATGAAACTAGTGTTTGTCTTCATTAGGACATATTTTGTGTTTTCGAAGATTAGCTAATTTTGATCTAAAATTAATATTTTAAAACGTAATATCCTACATGTATAGAATGGTTCAAACGAGGTCCGGCAATAGTATCGCAAAAAAGGTAGCAAAAAAGCTGTCGATGGAAAAAGATACCGAAGTAATTAACACACAACGACATGGTGACAGTCAAGTAGGCGAAAATAGTAATCGAGATGACTTCAACGACTCATTTGAAAGTATGGACACAGTGATTTTGAGGGCTGCTAAAAATCGATGCAAGCAGAATAAAAACTATTTCAAAATTTTAAATGCAATAACTGCATTACAAAATAGACTACGACATCTTGAGGTGCAACTCACAAGACTAAGAAAGGGTGCCAGAAATAAAAGTAATGACAAATCAAAGAAAGCGAAAGCAGGAAAAGTACAAAAATTAAATCCTAAAGATGACAAACTGCATATATGCACAATGCCAGCCATTACTGGAACCCGAACAACGGAAGCAACAATAAAAGATAAAATTGTAATTGAAAACAATATTTCTACGACGAAAACAAAACGAGAAAAGAAAGTACTTGTGATGGGTGATAGTCATGTACGCCAATTTGGAGAAATCTTAAAAAGGATTATGCCTTCGGACTATACGATAACCTGCATATGTAAACCAAACGGTAGTATACTAGATGTTCTTGATGACGTTGTGACTCTAACGAAGAATTTTGGGAAGATGTTGTGCGAAACAAATGATGCTTTGGCGGGGTCATCAGTGGATGATAGAGTGTTGGAAAGCATTGGAGCGTCTCTTGTACAGACCAATATAATATTATTGTCCGCACCTTTACCATACATGAAGTAAACTGTGCTACTTACAATATTTTCAGCAAGAATGAAGGATTTCAGTATCTAGATATTAACAGAATTTTGAAGAGAAAAGATTTCACTAGGTATGGCTTGCATTTAAATTACAGAGGAAAAGAAAAAATAGTATCTAGCATCGCCGATAAAATCTGTAATAAATATCTCTCCACAGAAACTAGTAGCCTGAAACAGGTAAACAATTGTATCGAAATTATACCGATATAAACGTGTGATGCAATAGGAAAGGAATCGACAGACGAATTCAAGTTGGAAGAAGAGAAGAAGAATAAGACGGATTGTGAGTCAACTAAGCATTTTTTAGAGACACAGACGACTTACCTGGTGATGAAGTTATGAAGCAAATTAGGATAATACATCAAAATGTGCAGTGCCTAAATAAGAAAATCGGTGAAATGGAGGTGTTTTTAGAAAATGAGGGCTGTGATATATTATGTGTTACTGAACATTGGTTTAGAGGGAATAGTATTGAAAGTATTGTCATAGGTGACTTTGTTCTGGCTAATCACTTTAGTAGGGATGCGGCGATGCATGGAGGTACAGCAATATTTGTGAATCAAGCGGTTGTTGGCAATTCTGACATAGGTATTAGTTTTATTGATAGAGTAGGTGAATTATCGGAGGATTTTCATTTTGAATGCACGGCAAGTAAGTTTATATGCTCATATTTTAAGATTATTGTCATTACAATTTATAGAAGTACAAGTGGGGATTTTTCTATATTTATTGACAAAATGAATGAATTGCTTGAAATCTTAATGAAATATAAGACTTATAACTTGATTATTTGTGGGGATTTTAATATAAATTTTCTGGGTAGATCAAGGGAACTGGATTGTTTTATTGATTTGATGGATTCATATAATGTTGGGATAACTATAGTTGAGCCAACACGTAAGGAGAACTGCTTAGATAATGTCTGTATTAGTAAATCCATAAATAGGGCGTGGGCTGCAGTTGTTCATAATGGGATATCCGATCACTCGGCGCAAAAATTAGTAGTTGCTTATAGTTTGCCTATAAAAAGTAACAAATCAAATTTTTATTAGGTGCTAAAGATTGGTCAAATGTTTCTCAACAAAAAAATGTTATACGTCAGTTTGATAATTTTGAGGCAGTGCTTAAATATAACGCAGACATAGCTTTCCGCTTTTAATCTTGAGACATAATACTAATAATGTAACCAATCAATGGATCACAAAAGGTATTCGCATATCATCGCAAAAATTAAAAGAACTATACATATTGTCACTGAGTGGGGATACTGCGGTAAAATATTATTATCTCAATTATAAAGCAATTTACAAAAAAGTAATTAAACAAGCGAAATTAATACATAATGACACAATTCTTAGAAATGCAACAAATATGTCGAGAGTGGCATGGCAAATAATTAACAACTCCACTAAAGGTAAACCTAAACCGCATAATTACACACTAAATGTGAATGGGGAAATTATTATAGATGCGGAAAATTTGGCGAATATTTTTAATAATTATTTTAACACTATGACCGATAGTTTAGTAGTAGTACGTCATGACACTGTAGGTACATCAAATATTGAAATGAATGTGAATTCATTTTTTTTTTAACCGGTCAATGAAAATGAAATATAATAATAATAATAATAATAATAATAATAATAATAATAATAATAATAACCTTTAATTGTCCAACAGTCACAGACCAATAACAGGACAAAGTTAAAATAAACCAAATACGTGAAGTAATACACATAAAAAATAATAATCAGATTCTAGAAAATATACAAAATAACAATTCTGGTGCATATCTTAAGTAACAGTAAATGCAAAAAAAAAAAATATATATTGTAAGGTAACATAACAATCCATCAAATCAATCAAATGAGTACAATAGCAGATATCAAACGTTAGATCTATTAAAATTAGTAGTCATGTGGTACATAGGTGACTTCACAAGAACATTAGTTTTCGCACGACAATTAACTAAAAGATTAACTGACCGAGTGTTCATAGACGGCACATTAAAGTTCACATATCCAAGCAGAGGTGGAGAATCAACGAAGTTACACAGAAGATTATTCAAAAATCTGGCACTATACTTACAACGTCTGTCTTGAAGAGAATCGAACTTGTGTAAGTGAAGTAACGACTCATAATCAGCCCCGCGACTGGGATAGGTACCGGTAGTTCTGTATGTTAGATATTTTAAAAACCGTTTCTGCACACGTTCAACAGAAATAATTTGGCTCGTGTAAAGGGGATACCATATTAGATTAGCATATTCCAATTTACTTCGCACAAGAGCACAGTATAGTGTTTTTGCAGTACGAATATCACTAAATCCTCGACACGATCTTATAATGAAACCCAGAGTCCGGGACGCAGTTGTACACATATTAGAAATATGCTCAGTAAAGTTTAATGCAACATCAAAAATCACTCCCAAGTCTTTGATTTTATCTTTCCTGGCTAATACCTGCGACTTTACAGTGTAGTTGAATTTCACCGAACTTAAACACTTTGTGAAAGACACTATAGAACATTTATTGACATTTAAAGACAGCTGATTTAAAGAGCACCATTCATCAATCAACACCAGGTTTGTTTGCAACTTAATGCAATCTGCCTCCGTGTTAATTATGTTATATATTTTTAAATCATCAGCGTATGCTAAATGTTCACATTTTAACTTCTTAAGAAGGTCATCGATGAAAATATTAAATAGAAGTGGACCAAGATTGGAGCCCTGTGGAACTCCAGATGGCATTTGGAAATGATCAGACGCGAATCCGTTGTAATACACATATCCGCTTCTGTTAGCAAGGTAGGATTGAAATAATTTCACCAGACGAGGGCTAAAACCAATGCCATCCAGTTTAATTAGGAGAATGGCATGATCAATGCAGTCAAAAGCTTTTGAAAAATCAGTGTATATTACGTCGACTTGCTTGCGTTGATCCACTGCTGTAGCAATATACTGTGTTAGATTGGCTAAGTTGGTAACAGTAGATCTTCCCACCATAAAACCGTGCTGATGTACTGATAAGTAAGGCTTAACATTATGGTATATGTTACAGTAAATAATATGTTCAAACATTTTCGCAAAGTTCGGCAGTATATTTATTGGCCTACAATTAGCTACATCTGCACGATTGCCACTTTTAAAAACCGGTATTATTCTACTTATTTTCCAGATACTTGGAAATTCAGAAGTATTAATGATGCGGTTGTAAAGTATAGCCAACGGGTAAGCGAGACTTGGAGCACACTGTCTTACTAGAAAGCTCGGTAAACCATCATTCCCTGAGGTCATGTCACACTTGAGTTTGGATGCACTTGAAATTACGTCATCTATAGAAACATCCGAGATATTGAAAGATGGACACTGACTGAAAATGTTCATAGGAATAGACGTGCTAGGTCGAAAAACCCTAGAAAACTGGTGCCCAAAGGTGTTGACGATATCCTGTGGTTGAAGCAACTCTACACCTTCAAAAACCATGTTACCAGGAATTCATGATGATGATTTGTGACTGTTAATAAACCTCCAAAAGGATTTAGGGTTAATAGTAATCTCTGCTTCGACAGATTTCTGGTAATTAGCATAAGCTAATTTCGTTTCATTTTTCAGTAAATGGCGAAGTCGTTTAAATTCCATTAAATAATTGTTAGATCTTGTTTCTTTCCATTTGCGAAAGTAATATTCTTTCAGTGTAATAACCTGTTTTATGTACGGTGTAAACCATGGTGGATAATTACGTTGGGTTGTTTTAGTTTTAGGTACGTAACGATCTAGTATGCTATATAGCTGATCATAAAACTCTGCAACAGCACCTTCAACATCATTACAGTGAGAGAGGAAAGTCCAATCTGTGTTGTGCAGTGTGGAACACAACAAAGCCATATTAGCTTTGCGGAAATTATAACGTGGGTTATTATTTGAAGGAAAATTGGATTGTTTCGAGTTTGAACCATGTATCAGAGTAATATCCAGAGCAGGGTGGTGAACGTCCTCAGCAACAAATGGTGACAGATCATGAGCAACTGCTATTTCTAATTCAGTGTTAGTGAATACTAGGTCTAAAAGTTTATCATTTAAATTAGCAACCGCATTTAATTGCCGCAAATTCAGCATTTCCATCCAATGTCTAATAATAATAGATTTCGCGTCAGTGCTTCCAATCACATTAAAGCCAGGAGAATTAAAGTCGCCAGTTAATAGGAACTCTTTGTCTGACATAAATATCCCAAGAGCATCAAAGAAAGCTTATGTTGAATTATTATTATTTATATTATTATTATTATTATTATATAGTATGAATTATATGAAATATGTTCGATTGTTAAAAATATGAAAGCTTCTAACACTGCTGGCTGTGATGGCATCACAACTACTATATTAAAACAGTGTATCGATGAAATCGTTACCCCTCTTACAATGTTAATTAACAATTCATTCGAACAGGGTATATTTTTTAAGCAGCTTAAAATTGCAAGAATTAAACCTATATTGAAAAGTGGTTCTAGTTTAGATATTAATAATTATCGCCCAGTATCCATTTTATCTGTGTTTTCAAAAATTATTGAAAAGGCGGTTGCAGTAAGGCTAATGGAATTTTTCGATAGCTGTAAGTTATTAAATCCATCGCAATTTGGTTTCAGACAGGGCCGCAGTACTGCTGATGCTATAGTAGAACTTTTAAATAAAATGTATGCTGTACTAGATCGAGGTGACGCGTGTATTGGGGTTTTCGTTGATTTGAGTAAGGCGTTTGATCTTGTAGATCACTCGCTCTTGCTTAGTAAAATGTATAATTATGGAATTAGGGGATTGTCATTGGATTGGTTTAAAAGCTATTTAGTAAACAGGGTGCATTATACTGAAATCGAAAGTAAGACATCTAAATATCTTACTCTTAAACGTGGAGTACCACAAGGAAGTGTGCTTGGGCCACTTCTGTATATTTTATATGTTAACGATCTATTAGAAATACCTAAACACAGGTTGGCATTCAGTGAGCGAAGTCCCATGTACACTACCGTCCATAAGTTTGGAAACATGGTAAAACTATTGAATGAACTGAATGGTAGGCGAATATACGATTAATGTTTGACATGAATGGGATAGGATACCTGCAGTAATTACTTTCGGTGAAACGTTTAGTACTACTTCGGTAATCGCTTAGTGTATGAAGTGAAGATATTAATCCGAGCGTAAAAATGCCAAAACGCAGGCAGTTGATTGTAGAACAACATTGCCGAGAGAGAGATTTCTCTACGGTTAATTAAAAAGAAAAACTAAATCCTTCATTAACTACAAAGATTTTTTCCTCCTTTTGTTTACAATTGAGATTTTTCAGCAAATTCAACTCCTATCATTAAAGTGATCTTTCATATTTGTAATTGTACTGTTATCTATTAGCTGGATGATCTTATAATATTTATCTCTATATTGGTCAAGTATGAAAGCATCTTAACGTTTCATTATTTCCCTTCCGATTTTGCCAACCTCATGGTTAATATCCAAAAGGATCAAATCAGTAAGTGGTTTATTTTTTTAAGGAATTCCAAAACTTTTTGTTGCTTTTTTTATGTGTGGTGGCTACCTAGTTGCAGTGACTCAATAAGCTGTATTACTTGTCTGGCTATCACTGCAACCGTATGTAGTTTTGTGTGTGTAAATTGTGTTCAAATGGCTTTGTTACAGCATCATATCGCCTTTTATAATGCTGTGCTGTTAATCATTCTGCTCCTAACAGTAAATGGTAAGTCGATCCGGATGTAAACTCTCTAAAAAATGTCACCGTCCGTCCAGAGAAATGAAACCCTGAACTGATACAATGCCAACAAACAACAAACATGCCAATGCAATTGTCTTGCTGGATCACAAAGGGCTCACCAACAAGACGGATTCCACATGAAATAGCATAATTTTGCAAAAAATCAAAACATTCTGTAAGTAGAGTAGAGTAGAAGTATTGACTGCACAACGTTAAGGTCAAAAGGAAGGACTATTGGGATAGGCAGCCAAAAAATCAAATCTCCATTTAATATTCTGAGCTTTCGGTAATTAACAACTAATTACCGAATCATCGTTTGAGTTTTTGGCTGCCTATCGCAATAGTCCTTCCTTTTGACCTTAACGTTGTACAGCCAGTACTTCCACTCTATTCTACTTACAGAATGTTTTGATATTTTGCAAAATTATGCTATTTCATGTGGAAGCCGTCTTGTTGGTGAGCCCTTTGTCATCCAGGAAGACAATTACCCTACTTTTTAGAGAAAAAAAGCAGTAAGAAATAAATTAAAATTAATGGTTTAGCCTCCTCAAAGTCTGGATTTATTCCCCATCGAGCTCTTATCGAATGAGATTGATTCAAAGAGCTGGACAGCACCAACAGCTATGGCAATAGTATTTATGGAACACTTGGCAACATATTGACTCAAACTATATAAAATAATTACTTCGAAGAATGTTTAAAATTTGTGCAGCGGATATTAAAGCTAAAAAAGGTCACCTAAACGAAAAATCCGTTACTGTTTCCAAACTTATGAAGGGTAGTGTACGTGTCTATTAAGTCATACAATAAGTTACCTGACAAATATAAACTTACGCCTTATAAGCAATTTAGCAAAAATATTAAGAAACTACTCATTTCGAAATGTTATTATTCTCTGGACGAGTATTACGATGATTCCTCTATGTAGAGCCGCATCCATTATCATCCATTATTGGAAAATTTTGGTATTCTTGTTGTTATTTTGATATTGTCTGTGCTGTTATTGCATATTGTATGTGTACATTGTATCAATATTGTAACCACATAAAATGACATATCCCATACCAAAATGGTCAACGGGACAAATATATATTATTATTATTATTATTATTATTATTATTATTATTATAGGTCTTAAGGTTCAGACACAACATCGAGGTTACTATTTCTCATCAGAAACAAGTAAAGCCTTACGGATTTCCACGAAACCATAATTCTAAAAAGAATTCGTCATCTCCGAAGTTGGTCAAAATTTATACTTATCCCCCATCGAAAATATATAACTTATACCTACATATAGGTAAGTATATATTTTTCAATTACCTAAGAGATCGTAAATAATTCAAACGTCACACGCGAAACGGACGACGGTACCGGCAAAAAGGACATATCAAATAGCCCGACGGTGTACTAGATGGTGGAAAAATACTCCGAGGAAACGTCACATACATCAATGTTTCGAAGAGTGTACAAATACCTGAAGACGTAGAAGAAGAAGTCGTAAATTTCCGATTCTATTCGGACAAAATATGCAGCCGTAAACGTCAGCCTATTTGTCACGTTACGAACACGACCTTCCAAATCTCTTGCGGAATTAGACTTCGGAAGGTGAGACGGCCGTGGCACAACTTTACGATAAAATTAAACCGGCGAGTATCAACGTCACGATTCCCTGTTTCTAAGGGAGGCGCTTAAATTTTATAATATAAACGAAATTATATGGAATATCGACTAGGTACTGATTGAAACGAGAGAGCACCATTTTCATAAAGCTCATCTGCCCGGCTAAATGAATATTACCAACGGTTGGTCGCGAAGACAACAGGAAGTTTGCTTATTTATTTTCTTTTATCCTCTGTTGACATTCGTTATTAATCTCTTTTATTAATTTTCTTTCGGTATTATGTTTTCGCGATAAAATGAAAGATAAATTGCGTGTTGTGCCGCCTTTATATGAGGGAAATGTCGCCGCCGCTGCGGAGCCCCTAAGTCCGCTGGAAAAGCCGTCGCGTTTCGGGATTCTGTTTCGAGTAAATTTTCCGCATTGATGGCGTAATAAAGCCTCGCCGTTTTTGCCTCATCCGTTGATGCCTGAAAGGATATCATTCCTGAAATCTATTAATAAAGAAAATAAAGAGATTGTCTTCTAACGTCGCCTTTTCTTTTCAGAGCGCGTCGTGAAATTATCTCTAGATTGTGCGCGAAATAATTTATTTATTTCAGTCTAATACACTGTTGAGAAAAAATGACGAACACATGCATAATTTTTTTTCAATAGTTTACAATTTTTTTTAATTCTAAAACCCCACCGGTGTGAAACATGAACAATAGCGAAACTAATACTCGCATGCACTCGATACAAATCATACAGAGCTTCGAATTAATTGCCTTTATACACACATCCAATGCGTAATACGATATCGCTATGCTACTCGATAACAACTCATCGGTGTCATCGACTCTTTTCCGGCTTCTGGTGTAGTATCGTCTAACAGTTAGAGGAGAGGACCGCTGTCCCGTCATCAATTCTTCCTTTTCTCCACGGTCGGAATCGCGCTCGGATGGGCCACGAAGGGCTCGTTCGACAAGAACCCTATAAATATTGATGGCAAAGCACAAGCGGAACCCCACTTCTGACTGATCGTTATCTCCGCGTGCGTTTTTCTTTTCTTCTTTCCATCGTGTCCTCCCTTATTCGTCGCGGAGTGCGTTGACCTCACTGGAGGATGACCGTACAATGGTGAGCCGTGGGCGCATTGATGATGCATCCTTCTCGTAAATGCAGTTGGTGTGAGGATGTCTTCCTAAGATCTGGCGATTTCATGTGAAATCTGAGAGGGTCTATTTTCCAAATTGCAAACAGAGATTGGTAACCATTGGAAACGTGCTTACCTATAATATGATACTGGTTTCGGTCATATACAGGGTTATTCACGGAACTGATTCGTCTCTAACTCTAACAGTTCTGAAAACGTACCATCTACAGGTCAAAATTTTGCGTTTGGAGGTCAAACGCAATAATGTAATAAAATTTGAGGAAAATACTCGTCATTGTGAACTTTTTTGTTTTTCACAAGCAATTCCAAGCGATGAAATTTGATCAAAGTGGGCGCCATTTTAAACTTTCTTGTTTTTAAACCAAGTTTTCAAAATCAATAACTACAGGACCTCAAGACCTGCAAATTATATGATTGCACTTTGCCTCAACTGTATGGCAAGGTAGGCAAGTAGATTTGAAAGGTCCCTCTTCTCATACAAACTTTGTCACTCTCTTAGGACTTGACTTTAAAAAAAAAACGAAAAACATGTTTTATTAATTGTGTCAAAAAGCATTCACATCAAGTTTCAACAAAATTTGATCATGAAAATATTCTTTCCGATGATCCTTCTGTTCTCGTCCAGGGTTGAAAGCAAACTTCTTTAGCCCTTTTATCTCCTTATTGGGTCCATCCGGCCCTTGAAATGTGGTTGTGTGGGTGGGGTCAGCTCCGGAATCTGCGATCACTAAGATGTTATGATCTTCGTAAGTGTAGGCTTTTTATAGATTGTCGATGTTCAGCACTCTGTTGACTCTTATCCTAGGCGGTGGTCGGTTGGGGTCTAGTTCCATTAGCTGTGAGACCAGAGGATTGGCAGCAGTGGTTGTACGGTCGCGCGCCTTATCGGCCAAAGTTAACAGGTAGTCCTTAAGGGATGGGATTTTCAAGTCAACTCGGAGTTGTTCATTCCTTATGAACCAAGTAGCTCCAACCAGCATCCGAAGGATCTTATTTTGAAGGACCTCTAGCTTCTATAGGTTCGTCTTCGCTAGGCTTGACCAACAAAGGGCTCCATATATAATTAATAAAGTACTCCTGCATGAAAGGAGTGGGAGCAATGCTGATCTTGCTGCCAGAAATCTCTCTGATATTCTTTTCATATGCTGTTGAAAAGTAAGCCTCAGTAATCCTGAGCAGTTAGAAGTCGGTACATTATCCCTCGCGGCACCCGAATTGTTCGTCCTGAGTAATGTTGTTGACAAAGATCCTTCTTCCTACGCACAACAATCTACGCAGGACAACAGATTCGACTATCTTGACTAAGCACGAGGTGAGCCCAATGGGACGATAATTCAGGGAGAATTAAGGATCCTTACCAGATTTTGGGATGGCCACTACATGAGCAAATTTCCAGATATAGGAGGGGAAATATTATAAGCGAAGGATGGAATTGATTAGTCTCACCACTCTGTGGAGCAAAAAATCAGAGAACTGCGAGAGGAAAAATATTCTTTTCGATACAAACTTTGCCACTCCCCTACAACATCCTCTTCAAATTTTACAATAGAATACCCTGTGGACACGCACACATGTCCACCTTGATCCTTTAATGCGTCACAGCGTGAAATATCTTTGTTGTGATAAGTGTACGTAAACGAATTAGCTTTGCCAGTATAAATTAACACATTGCATTTCAAAATATTAATTTCTAAACGGTTATCAAAACATCAGACAGCAAGTATAATACGAGGTATGGTAATTAAATTCCGAAAATTGTAAAATAAAAAACAGACAAATCAAGTTAGCAACCAAACTTTATTAACGGCCTTCACGGTAGTCCTCTCCTAACTCAGAACGTTTCCAACGATTCTCCCATGATTGGAAGCAGTCTTGATAGTCTTCTGAAGTTAGACCTTTCAAGACGCTGCCATGGAGGGTTCCTTTGAGGTGACTCTTCATTTTAGGGAACAAAAAGAAGTTATAGTGGCCCAAATCGGGGCTGTAGGGAGGATGCGGTAACGCTGGAATATTTTTTTGCCAAATATTCACTCCAAATCAAGGAGGAATCATCATCGTAGCGCAAGAGCCAGCCGGGTCGTTTACGGACAGCACGCTGTCGCAGCCGCTACAAGACTCCAACATGGAACTTTCCGGTCATTGTCTAGCCCTCAGGGATGTATTCCTAGTGAGTAATCCCATGAATATCGAAGAAAATTATCAGCATTGCCTTCAGCCGTGATTTTGACATCCCTGCTTTCGTTGGGCGTTTCCCACCCTCTTCCGCCCACTGTAGACTTTGTCTACGGGTCTCGGGATCATATTCGAATATCCAGGATTCATCTCTAGTAACTATATGGCTCATCCTTCACACGCAATGTGAGAACAAATCGTCACAAATTGATTTTCGCATTTGGTTTTGTTCCATTGTAAGAACTTTGGACACCATCTCACAGAGCTTTCGCATATTCAAATTTTCGTGTAACATCTAATTGTCTTTTTTATTTATGCTTGAGTCGAGCTAGGTGGCGAAGGAATTTCCTCACCAAGTTAAGTAATAAGAGAGAGTGGGTAGGAGAACACTCCACGTACTCCCTAAAGGAAACCACTATCAAGTGGTATGTGGACGGGTCTAAAACCGATAAAGGAACAGGTGCAGGCATATTTGGGCCAGGAACCAAATATTCCGAGCCAATGGGGACCTACCTCAGCGTCTTCCAAGCGGAGATCAATGCAATTGGAAGATGTGCTCAACTGAACCTTGACAGGAACTATCGGAAGCAGAGCATAGCAATTCTTTCCGACAGTCAAGCAGCCCTAATGGCGCTGAGCGCTAACGTGGTCAGCTCGAAATTAGTCTGGGAATGTCTTGATAGATTAAACAACCTGGGCAAGAATAATAGAGTTGCACTATACTGGGTACCAGGACAGACTGGAATCAGAGGCAACGAAGAAGCTAATTCACTAGCAAGAAAAGCCGCTACAACTCCGTTTGTGGGACCTGAACCGTTCTGTGGTATAGGGACGAGCACCTACAAAAAAGAACTTAAAGATCGGGAAGAGAGCCTCAGAGAATCCCTCTGGGAGAATCTTCCTGGTCTGAGACACTCCAAGATTTTCCTTGGAAACTACAATAAGCATACAGCAAAAACTTTGCTGGAACTTAGCAGGAATAGATTGCGCATTCTCACAGGGTTCCTTACAGGGCACTGTCACCTTGGTGAACACATGGCAAGGATAGGTCTAAAACAGAATAGCGACTGCAGGTTCTGCGGGGCTGAGGAGGAAAATCCGGAACACCTGACATCTTACTGCACCACCATCATAGAAACCCGAGCCAGCCATCTCGGTAAAGACGTTATAGACGAAGAAGACATACCTTCCCTGAAACCATCACAGCTAATGCAGTTTATCAAAGCTCTTGGACTGGATGGGGAGCTGTAGGAGCGGGCATACCCCCAGCAGCTTACAACTCACGCAAGGGGGCACTATAGATCAATAGGTCGCAGCGCAATATCACCCTCATTTCAAATCTAATCTAGGTGGCGATCAGGCAGGATTAGTTCTCAAAGACGGTCGACATTTGCGTTTGTGTGTTTGCGAATTATCGCTCTTGATCGTGGGTCGTCATCTAAGGATTCACGACCATTTTTAAACCGTGTTGTCCATTCAAACACACATGCTTGTGACAGACACAGAAATCTATATTAACCTCCCGTAATTTTCGTAAGATTTCTGCGGGTTTTTCACCACTTATGACGAAAAGATTGGTCATTTCTGCGACCGAGTTAAAAAACTTGAATCCGGAGAAAACGAACCACACATCCGATGACCATCGTCTCTGCGACTGAGAGAAAGGACCACTCTAACCATGAGCATGTGCCCCAGGCATGCAGTGTTGCCGGTTCGTACATCACAACTAAATTCTCGGAATTTAACTGCCATAATTAAGCTTCTAAATCTTCATCAGCAAAGAGGAGGCGTGGAAAGTCCAATGATTTACTGACATCTTTAATAAATAGCAGGAATAGGAGAGGTCCTAAGTTGCTTCCTTGTGGAACTCTCGAGTTTGGAGAAAACAATTTGGACAACAACTTCGTTTGATGAAATGTTTTCATATGGCATTTAAAATATCAAAAGATAAAACCCATATTCTATACTAGTTGCAGTAATTTCAACTCTTCTCTATAATATATATATATATTTTTTTTTCGCTTCTAAGTTTACTCGTATTAATTAAGCCATAAATTTCGTGTTTCACGTGTTTTTCCCTTTTTTTTTCCTTGTATACGTGGACCGCCCTACTTTACCAAACAACGACAGAATCGCCATAATATTTTACTTAATGGCCAAGAGCTTTCAACAGCAAACGGTTCAATAATAACGCACCCTTGCGTGACACTATCACGAGCCGGCTGTACACAGTATAACAGTGAGAACAACTAGAGTACATCGAACAAACTAATAAAACGCCCCATTTTTTCGTGCGACCTTTCAACGCACGCATAAATTTTAGATACCCTCCTGTATATTACAAAAAAATCTAAAAATATCTCCTAGTTGGTCCCTTTACCTTGGTTTGGAATTATTTAATTTTAATTTCTTTTTTTTTTTACAGAAATCTTCGATCTAATTCCATACATGTCGTCCTAAGCGATGACTTATTTTCATTATGAACGCACAATATCCGGAGCCCCGGAACGGCAATTTTTATGATACTTTTTTGCGCCGGCGGAGCAACGCCTCGTAAAAAAAGACCAACAAAGGTCGCGTTAAAATTACAATCTTCTCGGACAATATAAAAACGTACAGGAAAAAAGGGAATTAATTACGCCGCAATAATCAAATGTCATTTTCCCGGGGAGCCGGCCAAGGCAGGTCGTAGTGTCGGTTAGCGGCCCGAATCCGTCCGGGCCGGGGATGAAAATTACGCCGAAGCTATAAAACATTTTACTGCCTCCGGCCGATTAGTAATAAACAGTTTATATTCTTGCTCAGATTAAAAACAAAAAAAACACACACACACACAGAACGATATAATAAAATAAGAGAATGTTTGGGGATTTATTATTATATGAACCGTTTTCGACGCACTTTCGTGTTTAATTAGGAATAATACGGTTTGTTTGGTTTATATTTAACACTTCAACTAATTTTTATATACTGTGATATACAGGGTGTTGCGCGAAGAGTTCTGATTAGAAGTTTTTGCGGATGTAGTAATAGGCGAAATGTAAAATTTTATCAGATTACACTACCGATAATGCTGATTTCAAATATAAGATTTTCATAAATGATCTACTTCCGGTACACCGAAAGTACATACCAACTCGCTTATTTTAAATACAACACCCTGTATATTATATCAGATTTCAATTCCTATCTTCATTCTCATTTAATTGATACTAGCATTTTCTCTACCTAAATCTAACCGGTTTTGAGATATTTTATTATTTTACTTAACAATAACGAAACTTAATATTTAAACATTAATAAAGCGTAGGCCGTGGCTGTCAAAAATGTGACAACTTAATAGTAAATTGTCTGTGTATTCATTAGATGTTTTCATACTTTCCTCCAAAAGTTCATGTTTTATAGCAAGAAATGGCAAATTTAGCATCTACAAATGATCATGATATCATTATTTACGGCGAGTGTAATATTAAGCGGACGTGTCGTATTTTTAAGACAAAAGTTAATAAAAACAAATCAATTTAATGAAATATTAGAGGACATTTCCGGAAGTAGACCATTCATGAAAATATTATATTTAAAATCAGCATTATCGATAGTGTAATCTGATAAAATTTTACATTACGCCTATTACTACATCCCCAAAAAAAAAAAAACTACATCTCCAAAAATTTCTAATCAAAACTCTTCGCGCCACACCCTGTATACATATACAGGGTCCGCCATCCGTCTGAGATTGTCATGGCTTTAATATTGCAAAATTCGAAAAGTTATGTAATGTAGGTGGTAGCGGACTAGTAGGAGCACAAAATAAAATTATTGGTAATTATACAGGGTGTTGAGGAAAGGAGTGTGATGTCAAAGTTGTATTTTTTTTTTAATGGAACACCCGGTATATTATTACCAATTGTTAATAAGGGCACTTCTAGCTTTCTTTTGATATAAGGATATGGCTGTCTAACTCCAATAGTTTTCAAGAAACATCGAATTAAGGTTTAAAATTTAACATTTTGTAGAAATTATTTTACATCTACTCGTATGTACATTGATATTGCACAAAGTTTTTAGTGACCTTAACGTAATGATCTTTCGTTATTATCCAACTTCCTAGAAGGAAGCATGTGCAACTTAAGTAGGCATGGCTAGTTCAAATAAAATTGAACAAAAGAGTTTGATTTTCTCCTTGCGCGCAGTTAGTGTGCCATTGCTGTAATAATATCGTGATTAAAGATAATTTTTTCCCTTCCGGAAATGATAAATATGGTATACAACTTCATCAGCAGTTAGGTGAAGACGTCTTCGAGCATAGACTAGGATTTTGCCAAGAAATGAGACAAAGGCTCCAAATCCACCCAGAAATGTTAGACTGCATTCTGTTTAGCGATGAGGCGTCATTTCGACACAATGGTTCGCTTAACAGGCACAATATGCATTATTATGCCACCGAAAATCCCCACTGGGTTAGATACATTGATCATCAACATCAGTGGTTATTAAATGTTTGGGGTGGCGAAAGATACTTGGAATTTTTCAGAAATTAACTTCCGCTGCTTTTGGACGATGTTGATTTAGGAACTAGGCAACAGATGTACCTACAGCAGGACGGTGCCCCAGCACATTATCATCAAGCAGTCAGGAATTATTTTCAAGAGTAAGTTCCTGAAAGATGGATAGGGCGAGGAAGTCCTAGCTCTTCACAATGATTTTTGAATTTCAGATTTCCAGACAGTTGAAGACCCAAGAAACAGACGGTGTCGTGATTGGGAAGTGTTTTAGCGGTGAGTATTAGTTTTTGCGTTTTGTTGTAATTCAGGCTTAATCTGTTGCTCCCAAACCACTCTTCCGCCTCTCGTTCTGCCGTCTCTGCTTTCTGCACAAGAGCTTCTCTACCTCGGCGTCTGCACAGAATCGACGTATCGTCCGCGAACAAGAATGACTTGCCGCTGGCAATGGAACTGGGTAGGTCATTTATATATATATTTATAAGAAACAGCATTGACCCTAATACTGAACATTGTGGAACACCCCTCAGTAAGTCCATTCTATTAGACAATGCTCCGCTCCATGCGACCACCTGATTTCGATTACTGAGACAAGATGTTAATAACTTATGAGCCTCCCTTCGTATACCATAATGGTGGAGTTTCTGCAGTAAAATGTTATGGTTAACGGAATCAAATGCCTTGGTTAGGTCACAACAAATCAGCATCGCCTCCTCTTTGTCGTCCACCACATTTGCAATTTCCTCTAGTAATTCTACCATAGCTGTAATTGTCGATCGGCAGTGTAAAAATTTCCAAAGGCTGTAATATCTTTATTTATCATCTGATTTTAATGATCTATATATGAAACTGTAGGATTTCGTAAAGACTATGAGTTTCAGTGATTTCGCATTTTTCAAAAACACCATTCATTATAATAAACAAGTTTATATAAGTTTAATTTCGATTTCTTTTAATACAAATAAAGACATTAGAGCCTTCGGAAAATTTTGTGGAACACCCGGTATATATGCATGCATACATATGTGTTGGAAGTTATGTTATGAAACAACTTTAACTTCGAAGGTAGTATCCCTGCAGCACAACTCCCAAATAATGGAGGATAAAGCAATCGCTGGAGGCAGGGTTATGTACCGAAACTCCGAAAGCTCTTTTTAAACTGTAGTGCACTTTAGAACTATACAATTATTGAGATGGGCGATTCTAGAATGTAATATGCAGATAAGTGACCAGCGCATCCCCTAGGCTATGATCAGTGTTTGTTAACTTTACGAGGCCCCGAAAGCTTGGGAAGTCGAAACTTTGATATCACTGAGGTTAATCCTAAATACTGGCGGTAAGTATTATGACATCCAGATTTAAATAAAAAACTGCAGATGTGAGAAGATAATTCGTGATATGAGAAGCTACAAAAACAATTAAATCATCAAATTTTAAGTTTGTTAAGTAAAACTGCTCCTGTGCAGAGAAGATTAAGGAAGGGTAGTTTATTTGGCCGGAATAGCAATGCCTAAAGCTCTACCAGAAAGCATCAGCACTGAACAATTGAACAATGGAAGAGTGTTTAGTGAACTGATGAGTGTTTGTTGTGTTGTACCCACCGTCAAGCATGGTGGAGGATCGATTATGGTTTGGGAGTGTTTTGGGGGCATGTCAGTAGGAGAACTGTGATTAAAATTGATGGAATTTTAAGAGAAGCCTGGGCTGAAATAGGACCAGTTACTTTAACAAAATTAATAAAAAGAATACCACAACTGCGTGCTGCAATTTGAAGGCAAAGGTGAACATATAAATGTAAAATTTAATTTTTTTATTGCCTAATATGTTATCTCAACAGTCATATGCTAATATGTAGAACCGATGTGTACTTAGTGTCCTCCGGAAGGTCATTAATATAGATTAGGAACAATTATGGTCTCAGGATCGAACCTTATGGCAGTTCTCGTTTCACCGTTTGCCACTCCGACTAAGCAATCCCTCCTGTTTTATAGTCCCACTCTATCCTTTTGGTACAACTTTCACTCATAACTTCCGTGAGATTTTTGGAGACATGGTGACTTTTTTTTTGGGACTGCACGGGCGGACGAGTCGTAAAGGCAAACTCGGCCATAAGAAAGACCTATTGTGCCCCCGTGCTGTTTTATTCCTCTTAGCCAGCTCGCACTCGGACGAAAAAGTCCGCAGCCTGGTCGAGAGTTAATTTTCTTAGTCCAGGATCGTCCAGACGCCCGACCCCGAAGTAACTCCGCCTCTCCCTGTCCACTGTCGAGCAGTCGGCAAGAAGATGGATTGGAGTTTCCTCCGCATTCCCACAGTTTCTGCATAGGGGAGAGTTTACTATGCCCATGCGATGCAGGTGTTTGTTCAGTGCGCAGTTACCGGTTAAGAGTCCTGTGAGTAACCTCAACCTGACCCTGCTCATGGAAACTGCCTTGCGCAGTTTTTCATCATACGGGCGAATCCCGAAAATTTTGCAGTGTATCATGCCGGCAAGTGCATTCCCGTAGGAGCAATGCCTAACAGCGAGTTCAGATCTGACAAAGACTTTGATGCTGCCATAGGAGTTCCCACATGTACGTTCTGGACCCACGAGTGGTCTCTCACTGGCGCCTCTAGCTAATTTGTCAGCCATTTCGTTACCTCTGATTCCAGAGTGACCTGGCACCCATCTCAGTGTTGTATTGAGGCGTTCCGCCAGTTTTGCGAGAGTCTTATGGCAGTGTAGCACTGCCTCGGAATCGAACCTGACAGCCTGTAGTGCCCTAAGGGCAGCCTGACTGTCAGAGAGAATTTCCACTGCTCCATTAACCTGCGGGCAGTTTAAAATGCCTTCCGCGCAGGTCTGGATTGCGATTACTTCGGCTTGGAAGATGGACGCGGAGCTCCCTAGACTGAAGGCTTTACCCTCGGTTTCACCATCTTTCCAAATTCCAATTCCCGTGCCGTTAGGCGTTTTAGAGGCGTCCACAAACCAGCGAGATACCTCCCGTCTCGGTTTGTGGGCGAGAGTTTCGGCAATCTCTCTATTGGAGATGTTTACGTTGTATCTCCCACTGAAACTGAAAGTGGACGGGATCTTGTCCGCCCTCATGGACAGTGGTACTGTCTGCTCTATGTAGGTGAAGATGCCGGTATGATCCCCGCTCTACCGGAGAAGCCACTGCATCCACTACATTTTGCTCTGTAGGCCCCTAAAACTGCCTCCGACCACAAAACAAGCTGCAGCGGAGGAAGCCCAAGGATCACCTCCATCGCCGCAGTCGGCGTCGAAGACATGGCTCCAGTGATGCCTAAACAGGCAATCCTTTGGACTTTACTGAGTGCGTTGGCCGCATAGCCCAAACTAGCTTTGTGCCACCAGACCAACGCTGCGTAAGTTATAGAGGGTACTATAACTTTCGTGTACAGCCAGTGTACCATCATAGGTTTCAGCCCCCACGTTTTGCCAAACATTCCTCTGCAGGCCCAAAAGGCCCTCGTGGCTTTGTTTGTTACCTGTTCCAGATGTGGTTTGTACGTCAATTTGGCGTCCAGAGTCACCCCCAGGTATTTGACCTCAGAGGATACAGGTATCTTTGAGCCGAAGATGGTCGGACACTGAAGTCTGGAGAGCTTCCTTCTTCGAGTGAACGCGACCATGGTCGTTTTTCTAGAGTTAACAGTTAATTGTTCTCTTTTGCACCACCTTTCCACGAGTCCGAGTGCGACTTGCATCCTCTCGGATATCACGCCCTCGAACTTGCCGCAGATCATGATGGTGATGACATGGTGACTTGACTGGTTAGACTTTTTTTGATATATCCTATATTGATTTCTACTTCACTACCTCACAGTCTTTCTCCTAGGAGATTCACGCTCTGCCCATTTACAATCTGGTGTTCTCGGGATTGGGCTCCTTCATCCAGTACAATCATTATGAAAACGTTCATTTCCAATAATTCAGGTTGTGCAAATTTATTAATGCCATCGCGATGTCCATTCTTAAAACATTTAGTAGTAGTATTATTTTTGCATAAAACTGTAGGTTTTAATTACCATAGTTAGAATGATCCGAATTAGGTCAAATATGTGGTGTTTTGTTCAATAACTTCTTGCCTTCAAGCCTTCGTCCCTATTGGCAAAAAATTGAGACAGCCGATTTTCACAAACCTCTCTTGAAGCGAATTTTTCACCAGCAAAATTGTTCGCCATGGACAAGAGCAGATGGTAATCACTTGGTGCCAGGTCCGGACTATAAAGTGGATGCATAAGAACCTCCTAACCAAGTTCCAGGAGCTTCTGACAAGTCACGATCGATGTGTGTGGCCTGACATTGTTCTGACAGAACACAATTCCTCTTCTATTGGCCAAAGTTGGTCACCTCCTTCCTTCAGACGATCCAATAGTTGGCACAGTACAATTCCGAGTTCAAAGTTTTGCCGTAGGGGAGCAGCTCACAGTAGATAATTCCGACCACGATCGTTTCCGCTTGACATTGTCGTAAGTGAGCCACTTTTAATCACCAGACGCCAACCGCTTCAGAAATGGGTCGATTTTGTTGCGCTTCAGCAGCGATGTGGAAATTCTGTCCATGAGGAGTTCTTTTGCGTTAACTCGTGTGGCACCTATACATCGTGCTTGTTCTTGCATCCAGTCTTAGTCAAATGGTTACAAACGGTTTTTTATGCAATCTTTAGCTCTTGGGCAATCGAAACAGTGCTTACATGACGGTGGGACAATGTTCATGATTTTGTCGATATTTTCGACAATTGGTCTTCCAGTGCGTGGTGCATATTTGACATCGAAATTACCGGAACGGAATCGTCGAAACCAATATTGCAGATTTTCTCTTTGCTAATGTCCATCTTTGACGCGCGCTCTAACACAACTGAGTCAACTAATTGCAAAACTGTTAGAAAAGTTTGGTCTAAATTTCTATCGGGATGTTCCAGTTAAGTAATGATATCTATAGCTTACAAGCTGAGTACCCTATATACGAGGGAGCGTTTTTATATTCGCGGAATGAGCGGGTTGTAGGGGGTGATTAGGCGCATTGGGGGCGTGGCCTGTGCAGTGACTCATAATTACTATAAATACGAAGTTTCATTGTTATTAGACAGTTAGTCTTTGAGCTATCGTCAACCAAGTAACATAATCAGGAGTGAAAAGTGAAATATGGAAAAAATCGAATATCGTGCCGTTATAAAGTTCCTTACCAGGTAAGGCAAATCAGTCGCGACCATAATGAATGAGATGTCATTGGTTTACGGCGACTCTTGTCCAGGAAAAACCATGGTGTACAAGTGGCATAGTTTATTTAAACAAGGAAGGGAATCCCTTGAAGACGACCCGAGGCCGGGCAGGAGCATTGAGGTGACCACGCCAGCACTAAAAAGTTGAAAAAATTGTACTCGAAGATGCTCGACTAAAGAAGAAACAACTCGCAGAAACGGTTGGAGTATCCGATACAACAATTTTTAAAATCCTACACGATCATCTCGGCATGTCTAAGATCAGCGCAAGATGGGTGCCGAGAATGTTCACGCCGCCGCAAAAACAACAGCGCGTAGAGTGTTCGCGTGCATTTTTGGACCTCTGTAATGAAGACAAGGATGGTGTATTGAGTCGAATTGTTACTGGAGACGAAACTTGGGTTCGTCATTATGAACCTGAGTCCAAACAAGACTCCATGCAGTGGCATAAAAAGGGCACAGCACCTCCCAAGAAATTTAAAGTGTCACAATCAGCTGGGAAACTCATGGCAACGGTATTTTGGGACTCGGAAGGAATATCGTTGATTAATTATGAAGATAAAGGTGTTTCTATAACCGGAGAATATTACGCTTCAATATTAGAGCGACTAAAAGAAGCCATTAAAGAGAAAAGACGGGGAAAATTGTCGAAAGGTGTGCTGCTTTTGCACGACAACGCGCCCGTCCACAAGAGCCGCGTTGCGTTAGCTGCCCTGCATAAGGTGAGCTTCGAAATTGTGAATCACCCACCCTACAGCCCAGACTTGGCCCCGAGTGATTATTACCTCTTTCCGAAAATGAAAAAAGAGCTGCGGGGTAAAAAATTTACTGCCGATGATGAAGTCAAGGAGGCAGTTTCGGCGTATTTTGCAGATAAAGATAAATCATTTTTTTATGAGGGTATAAATAAATTAATTGAAAGATGTGAAAAATGTATCCGTCTTGCAGGTGAATATATTGAAAAAGAAAAATAATTTGGTTTTTTTATTTCTACCCCTTATCCCCCATTCCGCGAATATAAAAACGCTCCCTCGTAGTTTAGTAAAGTTTAAGGAACTTGTTTATGTTACTATACATAAACTGTATTATTTGTAATATAGGAAATGTCGAATTTGAAAAACTAGAGTATATACAAACGGATAGGCTTACAGAGGATCGGATACACATACATACATAGATACATATACGCAGATAGAGTAGAGTATAGTTAGGTAGTAATAGGTTGATACCATTTGTAATCCGGGTAGATGCGGAAAGGAGGTAATTTAATTTATGTTTGTTTTATGGTACCGCGGTAGTTTGGCCATCGGGTTTCGAGTTACGCAGTACCTATCGAATTAGCGGGCGCCTGTTCATTTCGGACCTTTTACTAGGTCCACCCGGAGGCCATCTTTCACTTATTACGCTTTATGAACGTCGGTTACCCCGGTGGCCGGATAAAATTAAATGCGAAATAATTCCACGGCATAAAGCGAATTTTGATACGAGGGTTGCAGGTCTAGTATACCATGTACTATATATAGGGAAGAGATAAACTATAAATGACAGGGTAGGAGTCGGTAAAGGGCGAATTATATCGGGGTAATTCGAATGTATGTTTGCGGTTTCGGGTTATTACCATTACCTTAATTACTATTGATTTGTGTAGCGTTTTGTTTCGGTTTCGCAAAATGATCACCTGATAAACGTATCATTTTAATAAAATACACCTGGATAATAAAGACAAAGATGTGATCTATTTTCAAGACATGACAAAGGACTACAAAATTCAGCCAACTATAACAGAAGTAATTCATTGAATGATAGATTATTAAGTCAGCTTTGCATTGCTGACAAAAAAAAAACCAAGATACTTATATTTATTAATTGAATTTAAATTAAAACTACTCACAATAAAATTTTGTGTAAATGTTTTTAGTGAGAAGGATGAACCTGATGCTTTAATAATAAATTATCAACATTTGGCGTCCATTTTGTAAGGTTTAATCTTAAATCTCCTCGGCTAATGATGTCCAGTTTGATTCTTTTTTTTTTTGGTAGGAGATTGGTAACAGCGCTGAACCCCCTTTCCACTAGGTATGACGATGGAAAGGAAATTAAAAATTTCCTCGCTATATTCCATAATACCGGATAAGTAACGGATATGTTGTTTTGCAGCCAGAATTGCTGATATCCGTTTTTAAACTGAACCTTAAGTTCTTCGTTTGTACTTAGTTCAGTCAGTTCCTCTTGCATTATGACATTCGTTTCTTCCATGCGCAAAAACTTCCTAACGACTTTACTGAAAAATTGTTGGCTTATCAGCGCCAACGCAAAAAGCACAACTACAATCTTGGAAATATGGGAAATGCAGATCAAACACCTTACGGTAAATAAGAAACGGTCTTATTGAAATCAGCTGGTTATGAAAAGTCCAGAATTACTGTTATGCTTCTTGTTACTGCTGACGAACAAAAGCTTCGACGTAAAACAATGCCCAAAGAAAAGCTGTCTCCAGGAATTGTTTTTCGGGTTCAAGAAAAAGGTTCCACGACAGAGGAGTTGGTATTAGACTGGTTGAATGTGATATGGGGAAGCGCCCAACGGCTCTCAGAGAAATTCCCGTTCCATGCTAGTCCTTGATGCATTTCGAGGTCACCTTACGACAGCTGTTAAGGAAAAAATTGAAGCATTGAATTCTGATCTTGTAATAATACCGGGTGGTATAACATCTCAGTTCCAAGTCCTGGATGTGGTGGTTAATAAACCGTTTAAAGACAACCTTCGAAAAGAATACAACAATTGGCAATTATCGGGCAATCATCCATTGACACCCTCAGTCTCTCTTGTAGGAGAATAGATTGCGATTGCCTGGCAGAAGATCGAACCTGAATCGATAGTTAAAGGTTTCAAGAAATGCTGCATTATGTGCCGATGTGACATCAATGAGTTCTTCTGAAAACAGATCAGATTCTGAATAAACATTTCCGTTTCTTTGTTGTTACTTACGTAATATTAATTTTGTTTTACATTAGATATGTGTTATTGCAGCTGCCTGGAGGAAGAGCAGCAGCTAAAAATATAATCAAGTCAACTCCTAGACCTACACGTTTTGCTAATGGAATGTGCTATTCAATTGAGTCATCCATTTTATTATATTTTCGTAAACCATTATTAGATAACATTTGCAAATGGACAAATAAAGAGCGAGTTACAGTTTTGAAAGATAAATGGCAAAACCTTGAAATCGAAGAATTAAAAGTATTTATTGGGGTCCTGATCCCCCCATCGGGGTATTCAATTGCATGCAATTTCCAATCAAGCAATGAGTAGAAATCGATTCTAGGACTTATTAAGTTGTTTACGATTTGACGATGCTGCAGCAAAAAAAGCTAAACAAAGAAATAACAAACTGCAACCAATTCAGGAATGGTTTGATATCTGGAATTTATATTTGAGGGAACCGTATAATCCAGGATGGTACATGACGATAGATCAGAGGTTCCCAAACTTGTTTGTGTCGTAGACCCCTTGCGATGTTTTTCGGTTTTGGGTAGACCCCCTACTTACCTGATATCGATTTTTAGTAAATTTCTAACTGTAGTGTAAGTTTAATGTTAAAACCATAAAGTAAAACCACATGTTAAGTTTTATACATTTATTAATTATTGAATTATATTATTGAATTTAAATTAAAACTACTGACAACAAGATTTTTATAAAATATACTTAACATAAAATAAACTAAGCAATAAGTAAATGTTTTTAATGAGAAGGATGAACCTGATGCTTTAATAATAAATTATCAACATTTGGCGTCCATTCTGTAAGGTTTAATCTTAAATCTCCTCGGCTAATGATGTCCAGTTTGTTTCTTTTGTTTTTGTTAGGAGATTGGTAACAGCGCTGAACCCCCTTCCACTAGGTATGACGATGGAAAGGAAATTAAAAATTTCCTCGCTATATTCTATAATACCGGATAAGTAACGGAAATGTTGTGTGTTTTGCAGCCAGAATTGCTGATATTCGTTCTTCGTTTGTACTTAGTTCAGTCAGTTGCTCTTATATTATGACATTCGTTTCTTCTATGTCACCATACGGGTTAAGTATCCACGGTGGTATTACCATAGTCAAAACATCCTAAAACCTTTGTCTGTGACAAATTGGGGAACTGGGAAAATTCGCCCCGTCCAATATTTTGCTTCGTCAGTTTAACTTTGTCAAGAAACGCTGATAAGATGGACTTTGTTTTAATCAAATTTAGACTGTCGCCTTGTATCTGCGAATTACCCATATTAAATTTTGTAAACAAATCTGTTAAATAGGCGATGTCTGTTTTCCTCTTCAATAAATTGTCTTTTAAAATTTTATCTTTAGTATCCAGAAATTCTAAAATAGTCTCAAAAAGTGCAAAAAATCTTGTCAATCATAAGTCTTTCGACAACCAGCGTACTTCAGTGTGAAGGAGTAATTGATGGAAGTGTTCGTCATTTTCTTTTCACACAACTGCGCAAATAACCGCGTATTCAATGCGTTACCTCGAATTCGGTCTACTGCATCAATGATTAATTGAAGAGATTCATGCAATCTAACACTCAAATTTTTAGCAACTAAATGTTGTCGATGGATGACGCAATGTATTGCTAACATCCCTGACACATTTTGTTTTAAATAGCTTATAAATCCACGATAACGTCCAACCATGGGAGGTGCTCCGTCTGTAGCTACTGATATTATATTTGATAAAGGGATTGCTTTTTCAATGAAGTAATCCATCAAAACATGAAATATTGATTCACCTTTAGTGTCGGTTGTCAAAGTTCTTGCGAAGAGCAGTTCTTCCTAGATTTCTTGATTCATAATAAAACGAACATATGCCAATAATAATGCTGCATTACCAGGTAAAGTTGACTCGTCCGGTTGTATAGAGAAATGGGTCGTTTGCAAATAATTACACAAGAAGCTTTCAATATCAGAACTCATTTCATCAATACGTCTTTCAACAGTATTATTGCTTAAGGGAATTCTTTTAATGATATCAGATGCAGGTTTGTGTAAAACAGTTTTTAAAACCTTTTCAACGGCTGGCAAAATTAACTTCTCTCCGATAGTATGCGGTTTTCCGAATTTTGCTATAAGTAGCGAGATATTCTAAGACGCCCGCAAACCAGCATCGTTTCTTTGTGACGTCAAAGCGAACATTCTGTCCAGCGTGGGTCTCTTCTGAAGTTTATCTTTGAGTGTTTGAAAGTATTTCAAATCTTTATCTGTTTTATCATGGTGACATCTTCTCAGATCATCCTACAGCTTAGATGATTTCATAGCATCATTGCTCAAAACTTTGTTGCATAAAAGGCACACAGGCAATTGTTTGTCCGACAATGATGGAATGAAGCCAAACTACAAATAATCAACGCTGTACTGTCTACATTTCTTTTCAGATTCGGACATGGCATCAGTCATCTGTGGGCAAAATTAATCTATTTTAATAAGACATAAAGTCAAGCAGCTGTATATTAAAAAATCAAAGTCAAATTTAAATCGTATGGTCTTAGATTTTATGGCAGGCGTAGGTGTACAGCCATTATAAATGAATGTGAGAAGCTGCACAGTTGTGGATTTCTTATTTTCTTAATTTTTCTTTCAAAGTGGTAACATATTGTATGTTAATAATAAAATACATACGTGCTACGTATGTATAGCTGTCTTCTTTTAGATTTTTCCGAAAACGTTTCGTAAACCGAACATCTCCTTGCAGCAATTACTTCGGATTACGGAGATTGCAGTGTAATTATAATACCGATTGTTTAAACTTTGAAAAAGAAACTATTGAGGAGTACTCGTATAATTTTGAATGATTTGAATATTAAACTACTAATAACTGAAGTCATGATTGGCGTAATTTACCTATATCTTTGCTAACTACGAGTACAAAACTAATATTTAATAAAAAATAATATACTTACTTGTCTGTGGCACTCTCAAACAAAATAATACTGATTCACAATAATTTGTGTGATAAATTACCAGTTTATATTTTTCTAAATATTTTTTAGCACTTTCCATTTCAAGATTCAGGAAACGAATAAACGTATTTGTCTCACATTCGTATTTATAGAGTGACGAATTGAACAAGTCAGTGCAAGTTCGCGAAGCTCTGAAACTGCGCGTAAGCTTTAACAAGATGATACTACATCCTACATCCTACAACTTACACAATTTTATAAATATCGGGCGATCGAGAAAGATTGTCTGAAAAAAACTACTTTCCCAAGTCGATAAGTGTGTACTTATTTCCATTTATGCGTATGAAGTTAGCAGTATACAAAATTTAGTGAAAATATGTCATTTTTGATGTTTATTTATTCATTGGCGTCCGTTTATTTTCTTGCTTTTTCATTGTGTATTTTTTACCTATTATCGTAATTTATTTTCATTAAAAAGTCTTTTTAAAGGCTATTTAAGCTCATATTTAGCGACTGCGGTACGTTAGCATTACTCCTATTCTATGTTAACATGTTACAAGTAAAACTGAGTTTTTAGGTTATAATGCCTCTTAGTTTTAACCAAGAAAAGTTTCTTTTGGAAGCATATTTCCGAAGTGGAGAACGTGAGAAACGTGGTCAATGGAACCACCGAATTTCCCGATATTGACCTGGATTATGAATGGCATTAGATTATAATAAACGTATAGATTATTGTCAATGGTTCAATGCAAATTGAAGGGATGACGAGCTGCTAAATTTATCCTTTTTTCCTGATGAAGCATATGGTTTCATTTATCGGGATACGTAAACTCACAAAACTATACAATATGGTCAGCTGAAAATCCTCAAATAGGTGTTTGAGTTGGTATGTCACGAAGAAGAATTATCGGACCAATATTTATTGAAGAAACAATTACAGCTGCAAATTATCGTGGAATTCTTAATATGTTTATAAAACAATTGCACGATAATGAGATAACGACAAGTTTCTTTCAACCGGATAATGCTACTGCCCACACTGCAAGACAGACTATTGATTATCTACAACAATTTTATGACAATCGATAGATTTTTATCTGTTCGGTTATTTGAAGAATAAAATATTTTGCGAACGGTTGCACACATTAGACGAACTGAAGGAAGCTGTCAGAATAGCATTAGGCGAAATTGGACCAGAAATGTTGCAGAATGTATTCGAAGGTATGAAGAGAAGAATCGACACATGTTTACTTAATAATGGTGGCCATATTGATCATAATTTGTAAATAAAATTTATTTTATTATTAACGTTACTATTACGATCTATTATATTCAAAAAAATAATTATAAAATATATCTTTACATTTGGTTTTTAAAATAAATAATTGTTTCTCTATAAATTGCTTTTTTTCAAATTTAATCCCAAGTAATTCCGATACTGACATGTAAGATACCTGCTTGTTTATGCAATTCCGTTCATCACAAGAGATTGTTAAGTTGCCTACCTATATACTACAATTAAACGATTCGCAACGTCAATGAAAACAATTTCAGGTGAGCGGCAATTTGCAATGTTGTGGTCATGTTCGCATTTTATCACGATAGCGGCACGGACAATCATTCTCGATCGCCCGATATATATTGTAATGGTTGGCTTAGTGAGCAAGGGAGCAATTAGACCAGCAGATATTCCGTGATTGGAGTGTTAGGATGACAATTCAATCCACCGTGCGGATGTCTGACGTCGAAAGCTACCTTGTGAACATCAAAATTAAATTATAAAACCCCAGTAATAAAAACACGCCATTTTGGAGACACCAGATATATTGCACAAAAAACAGCACCCTGTATATTAATATCAAAATTAAAATAACGATTAATAAAAAAAATATATAAACTAATTGAATCTAGGAAAAACAATAATGAAATTTATAAAAGAAATCATTAAGAATAGAGATGACATTTTGCCATGAAAGAATAATGCTTCCAATCACACTATAAAAAGAAAACAATGTAGATAATGTAATTTCGTAATCAGCATAGAATAAGGAACATCATATCTAACACAAGCTTCAGGAAACATTACTATTTCATTAGTTCCTTACAAAAGATTGTCCAATTCTACAGTTTCAAATCGGCACCATTCCCAAGTGTCAAACACAATTGTCAAACAACAGAGTTAATTTACAGAATTTTGTAATAACCCTATTTGAGACAGTCTGAGTCCGATTCCGTAGTTATTTCCAAAATTCTAAAATAAATTAAATTAAGTTTTCCAAAAACTTCATTTCGCAAACGATTTCCTTTTGTTTAAGAAATTTTACCTCATCCAATAAGAGCCAATGACGCCAAAAATACTTCCAGGATTCGCTAAAAAAAACTTGCAAAACGACAGTCGAATTTAATCGTTCATCGAGGACACAGCTCGTATTTTTCATCCTAAAAATTTTAAGGAAAAAATTTGTACCTTTAACCCATAAATTTCAATAACCATTAATTATCCTATTTGAATTCGTTTCCCAGCTTACCCAAGTTCCAAGCACCTACAACCTAAGAGACCCGTCCCGAATCGAGACCGTCCTCAATTCAAGGTCACTCTGGATCCACCAGGTCAGATCAGATTCATACAATTCATACTAAATAGCACCCGTTCACCCGTTAAAGCTTAGTGTAATCTGTGTACATATATAAAAAATAACCTAACCTAACCTAGAATAATATTTTAATGGTAAGAAAAATATATAGAATTCTATAATATAATGATAATAACGACCGCTGTTATTTTAATTTTGTGATAGGACGACAGAGGTCGGTAGAATAAGTTTATATTTTAATTATATTTTTTTGTTTTGTTAAATCAATTTATAAACCAAATCATTTATTATATGTACATAATTAAATAAATACATGTCATTCTAAAGAAAGTGTTTTTAATTCTATACGAAACAAACAACGAACTCAATTCCCTGTAAAAATAAAAAACCGAAATATTTGAAAAATAGGCTTTGGTAGAGCATATCAGTATAATATAATACATTTTTTACTTCATAGGTACTTTTATAAATAATGTATATGTCTTTATATTATAAGATAGTATAATGTAAGTAAGTAGGTACTATCAGTGTACTATCGTGGACCCCCAATTTTTTCTTCGCTGACGTAGACCCCTTGCAGCTTGTCATAGACCCCTGGTGGTAGATATAGACCACTTTGGGAATCACTATTATAGACTAAAAACAGTAATAATAATGTGAAAATAAAACAGTTCTCCACACGAACTTTATTCACATCTACATAAAACCGAAAACTCCTTTGTTATTCTCCCGTTCTTTCAATACCGTTTTATCCAGCGACCACAAAAGATACTTTACGCAGGAAAAGAAAAGAGAGAATAATTCTCCAACAGACGCAAAGTTGCACAATTCTAAACCTACAGCATTAAAAATTAATCTACCTGCCCTTTTCGCAAAGTTTCCACCGTGGCATAGCCGCCGCCGACTTGTTCGTTAAAATATCCAGATTATTATCATTTGCACACAACACAAGGAAAAAACGGTTCAAAGCTACGCGGAGAGAGAACCTTTTTTAATCCCCGAGCCCAACGTGGTACGAAAGAGGGTTGTTGACCCCTCGGAAACAAAGCATACGTCCTCATTTATATATATATTTTTTTTTTAAAAAAAATTAATAGCAGTATATTTTGTCATAGAGAAACTATGATTATCTAGGGAATCTTTAGCAGCGTTAATTTTATAAATTAGTTTCGTATGCTTATGTTTGATTAAACTAGTTCTTTTTATAGAAGCTACTACGTTTTACATAAAATGGAACAAGAGCCGGGGAGCTAATTTAATTTGCAAATAATTATTCAACGACATGGGAACCCGTTCGTAATAATCTCGAGTTTCAATCGCGCGAGTCATGCAATTTATAATACAAGCAAAGAGGTATAATTGTATAATTTTCCATGGAAAGAATACGATTTCTAAAAATACGTTGATTTCCAATTCCAGTTGTTGCTTTATATTACCTCTATACATACCGGTTTCAACAACGATAGAAAAGATTTATTTATAAAGGTCTTTAAAGGTTTTTTTAAATAAATGCAATTCTACGGTCGTGTGCGTGTAAAAATAAACGCATAATAATGCGAAAGCACGACATTTACGTTCTCAAGCTGCAGTAAATATAAATAAAAGCTCTGCTTAAAAATAGATGCGTCGACAATAGGTCAGCTTATATTTAACTAAAGCAGCTCTAAACAAAAAAAAATCAATATAGAATATTACTACCACACACTATTCTTTCTTAAAATTCGTGCGGACGCTGGTGTACCTCAGGGCTCTCTACTGGGGCCTGAATTGTTCATCCTGTACACCAGCGATATCGAACATGAGCGCCCGACTAGTCGTTTATGCCGATGATATGGCGATTTACCCGTCGTCAAGAAACGACGCACTTGTCTGCAGAAAGCTGCAGAGGTCCGTTGACGAGCTTCGTGAGTCGTCATCAGAAGAGAAGAGCTGCTCTGGAGTCTCCAGGTAGAGTATCTTGGAATGGGCCTCACCTTCAAACATCATTTTTCTCTTCCCTCAGTTTGAGGCTTAAGTTAATGATCTACACGGTGTGTGCAAGATCTAGACGTACCACCTTTGTTTGATCATGCGCTGGCTCCGACCAGAGAGACCTTCGTTTGGATTTGGTCCAGTATCTCGGAGAGCTGGATCTCGATAGGCAGCCACCTCGTGTCGAGACGAGACGGATCCTACAGTCGATGGATTGACCGGCATATGTCAGCGACAAAAAGATTAATTGATAAACAGGGCAACCTTAGAGAAGAGGAAAACCTCTGACTAGAAGCTAAAATTGGAAGAGTAGTAAAATTATTTGCCCATGATAGGACGAAGCATGCATTGAAATAAAAAAAGAACGTTAAGCTTCTCCATCTAAGTCAGAAGAAATCCTTTTTGGTTGTCGAACAAAAAGATTCTTCGCAAAACCAAAAAAATGTTTTTCAAAATCAAAAAATATTTAAAAACACTTTTTCTAACAAGGAAAAAATGCATTAGATTAACAAAATAACACGTAATTTTTTTCTTAAAATCAAATATTTTCATAAAATTTAATTTTCGTGGAATTTAAAGAAACAGTTTCTACGTGTTTTCTGAGCTTCAGTCATATTTATTGGCATATGTTTTGCATGTTTTCTTCTGGAGTTACAATTTGGAAGTGACCTTATCCTTTTTCGTTTTCGAGGGCACACATCATTCATTCATTCATTCACTCAGTTAGGGCTGGACACCTATAGTCCAGGCACTTGAGCTGGGTGCTCTTTGTACCATCCCTACTGGAGCCCTCATTTCCAGTTGAGAAGTTTACTGTCCTCTATAAAGTCCAGTAACTTGCCCGCTGGAAACTTGAGTACCCTCGAATGCTACAGTAGATCCTTTCCGAAATGTTTCTGCCTGAGTACCTTCAATTCATCACATGTGCAGATTACATGTAAACTTGTTTCCTCCTCTAACTCGCATCTCCTGCACCAGGGTTCGCTCACCCGACCCGTGTTGCATAGATGCTTCCTTAAGGGACAGTGTCCAGTTATCAACCCAATAATGGTCTTAACTTGTTTTTTATTGCGTCTAATCAGGCTTTCAGAGAACTTAACCTCACCGTCCCCTATTAGCGCTTTAGTATGGAGTTTTCTTATCTAACCAAGACCAAATCGCCCTTCTACTAGAATCCCTTGTGATTCCACATACGGGTTCTGGTCCTATGAAGTGTTTCCTAGAACCCTCCTTGGCTAGTTCATCGGCTATTATATTGCCTCTAATATCCTCATGTCCAGGCACCCAGATCAAAGATACCTTGTTGTCTTGTGCCAATTTATTGAGGTGCTGTTTACAGTCTCTAACCAGTTTTGATCTGGTAAGAGGATTCATAACTGCCTTGATAGCGGCCTGACTATCAGTCATTATGTTTATTTTCCTCTTCGTGCAGCCTCCCTTTGCAGTCAGTTCTGCACAGGCTGCAATAGCGAATACTTCTGCCTGGAAGACCGTTGCATGCTCTCCCAGGCTTAAGGATATCCTATGCCTTGGGCTCAGACCATAACTACCGGCACCTGTGCCCTTACTGGATTTGGATCCGTCCGTGAACCAGTTATCAGAGTCAACGAAGTCACCCCGTGGCTGGTCTCTGTTCGGTATTAAGATTTTCACCTTTTCAGTGAAAATAATTTCGGGTGCCGTACTGTCCGTTGACATTTGCAGCAAAGACTCGTCCAGTACCGTAGATAGGATATAGGATAGGATGCTATCCCAATATTGGGGCACCACACTTTATTGGCTTTCAGTCTAAGGATCGCGGCCATAGCCTCCGCCTTTACGTAAAGCTTCAGCGGAGGGAAGCCCACAATGGTCTCCAAGGATGCGGTTCCTGTGCTGTTAGTTGCTCCGGTGATTCCCAGCAGCGCCTCTCGCTGGACAGCAGTTAGCAGTCCCATTGCCGAGGACACTTCTGTCCTTCTCCACCAGACTACGGCTCCGTAGGTTATCGTCGGCCTCACCACTACAGTGTATAGCCAATGAATCACCTTCGATTTCAATCCCCAGGTTTGACCAACAACTCTTCTGCAGCGCCAGAATAGTTGCGTTGCCCTGTTCGTTATGCTGACTACGTAATTCTTTCGGCTCAGTTTAGCATCAAGCGTAACGCCCAGATACTTTACTTCCTTGGTTAATTGTAACTCTTGCCCAAACAAGGGGCACACATCATCGCCATTACTCTCAAAATCAGAATCAGAACTGCCACTGTCATTGGACGTACCAGCATCACGATTTTCAAGCCAACTATCTGCATTGGCAAAATCGACAAAATTAAAGGATAGTCCGAACTGCCCATTTCTTAGTTCTTGTGCGCATCGAATAATTACCAATAACTTGGTTGAGCAAATCTACGCCACCCATATTAGCGTTGTAACTCTTCACAACTGCCGGTTGTTTCACTTCAATATATTTACGTTCAGCTTTAGACAAGAGTCCAAAGGTTCTGCTCCACATACAGAAGATGCAAAATGAACTGGTCGTGAATCAAACCATTTTACAGCACATATATTTATATCTTTTCTGATTAGGAGATCGAAGGAACCTCTTCGAGCTTTTTTGAGTCCATCTTCTATCTTTCTTGAAAACAGTTTCCTTCTGGATACGGTTGTTCATTATTGTCCCAGCTAACGTAATAGAACCTAAAAATAGTGTGCCAATAAGCGAAATTGACGCAAAGTACCTATCTGTATACATTTATGTTCCATGGGATAGGGTATCTGCCAATTTTAGGACCACCAATATCTAGTTTTTCGGTGTGGGAATCAAAGCAGACTCCTGGAGTGGTCATTACAAAGTTTTTTAGACCAAAGGGATTTGGTTTACCACGCACGTACTGTTTCATGGGTACTTTTCCATGGAATGGTACCATAATTTGCTCTTCAATCGATATCTCTTGTGGTCGGAAGTTTTCCCTGCAAGATTTTTGAACCATGTCTAACATTGGATGTATCTATCAAAACCTCTCTGCTTCTTTATGTTCTTTACTAACGAAATTGTCATCAACTATCTTTAAACGAGTTCGTAGCGAATAAAAGCGATAACAAAAATTTCTCCCATACTTGTAAATGTAGCTAATGCTTCAAAACAACTATCGCCGAAGTAGCGATTGAAATAGTCAATAAATTGGCTGTTTGACTTCTCTAACTTGCGGCCAAATTGTCTAGGCGGGGGGCATGAAAGTTACCACGAAGCCATTTTCTTTTTGTAGAGTTTACAAAATCTGCAAGAGGCACATCATCATCAGACGAGTCGCTATCTGCACCATCTTCTGCATTCAGCATTCCTTGCTGCTAAAACGGCCTCATCTTCGTCCTTACTGGAATCAGACAAAAGATCGTCATCTAAGTCTGATCCATTTAAGTTTATGCTCGCGGCAATTTCCGCTAGCTCGCGTTGTGTTAGACATTTAAAAAAATGCATTCCTATCGCATGTCCCCCTCAAGCAGAACCACTAATTGTTAATAAAATTCTTGGGTTCAAGTAAAAAAAAAAGAAATTAACTTACTGGTTTTTGTAAGTTTTGTAGTGCTCGCTGTAGAAAATTTAAAACCGTAGTATCATATATGATACCTGGGAACTGAGGAGGTTAAAGAGTATATTGGTGTAGCTAGGGAATTATTTTTTAGAAGCGTTTCAGTCAGATTTCAGGATTCAATTCGTACAGTAGGAACAGTGTGGGACAGTGAACACACATCTAACAAATGCTTTAAGATCACCATATGGATGTGCGTATGGTCATTTGCTGGCACCTCTTGTAAAAAGGACACAATCATTTTATCATTCTTGTGAGGGTCTTCTTGAGTCATTTCTATATCAAATTTGTCGGCCAACACTATATAAAGGCAGCCAGAAACAAATTCAAAAGAAGACGAAGATCCTATCTAGAAGGCTATCATCATTTTGTGATACCAAAGGCATTAAAGACTACTACAGCTAGCTATATACAACAGTTGTACTACTATAAACAAGAAGTTCACACGAACACCTTCCACAACATTCATACAACTGACAGGCTACCATTCTAAAACCAATCGCTAGAATTCGATTCCACAGAATTACAATTGAAATCGCATCCTATCGTGCGATTAAACTATATTACATAATCCAAGGAATTCCCGACTTTGCAACTACACCCGTTTTACGAAGCAAATCGTCTCTCGTTACAACAGAACAATTCGTACACGATACCATTTCGTTTTTAGTACCTAGATACCTACACATTACAACACTATTCTCTCCGGTTTTTACCCCGCCACCGCCACCCCTCTAACAACTATCGGTACACGATCCAACGCCGACGGTGTGCTATCTTAATCTGGGGGAATCCCTCCCTGTCAGATGCACACCCATTACGTAATGACTGTTAGTTAATTAAAGTAAATGTAATAGCTATTAGAAACAGAGACCGAATTTACATAGTAAGCGGGAGGCAGATTCTCGGTTTATAGCCTGTAGGCGATAGATAGAGGTCGCTGACTGTGACGTCGCGCACGAGGGATACAACCGAAAACGGCGTCTTCGCTTGTGTAAGGTTGATATTTAATTGATTGCTTTTAATTCGTCGCTAGTATAGAGAATAATGATTTCTTGCAATAAATCTTCTATCTTGATAAGAGCTTGATCAATAAAGGTCCCAGGATGCTACCTTGAAGAAGACCAGATATAATTGGAAGCGAAGAAGACAACCGATTATCGTAAAGACCTTGCTGTGATCTATTACTTAGGTAAGAAGAGAAGAAATCGATACATGTAGAACTGAATTTATAGTTTTTGCTTGAGGTTGTGTCGATGCATGAGCACGCGATTTTGACGTAAATGTCATTACAAATCTGTCAAAATCGCGTGCTCAAGCATCGACACAACCTCACAACTGTTTGAAAAAAAAATAGGACACAAATGTTAAATCTTGTTCAAAGCAAAACACTGATGCTCTAGGTTTGCGACCTTTGACGTCTAACAGTTCTGGGGGAATTTCCTTTTTGTTCTTTCTTACTGTGCCAACGACTGTTAAATAATAAGGATCACAGAGCATAGTTTTGGCCAAATCTATAGACGTGAACCAATTATCCATAGTGATGTTCCTATTGGATCCATGGACAGCTTTAGTCAGTTCTTTGACATAGTAGGTACCAAGAGAATCTCCATTGGTTATTGTCCCCCTCTCTAAGTAAGGAGAAGCATCGATCATATATTTAGAACTGGAATCACAAACCATAACTATCTTGATGACCTACTTAGCTGGCTTATTTGGCATGTACATTCTGCGGCCCTGAAACCCTAAAAGCTACTCGTCTATTGTTAAGTACGATCTAGGCTTGTAATTTTGATTGCAGTTCAATATAAATTGATCCCAAATGCTCGTTATGGCAGTAAACGGATCTGAAGATTTTCGCAAAGGCCTAGTTGTTCGATCGTCAAACACTAAGCAGTTTAGAAGAAATTTAAAACGTTCTTCGCTCATAGTAGATCTGTAAATACTTGCCGATATGTTTGGATCAAACATCGAACGAACTTTTAATTGGTTGTTTTTCATTGAAGCTGAAAAGAGTAGTAAACCCATTAGCGTCATTATTTCTGCTGTGGTAGTTTGTTGTATCGCTGCCAACTGCAGATTTTTATAGCTTGCTGCTCAAAAAATAATTTAAAAATATTAATTTCTGTTCTTGCGTTTTGACAATTTGTAGTTGGACCAGGTCTAATATGAACAATATTTTTTGATAAATTTCTTCCTACGCGACGTCTTGAAACCGAACTCCATCTATGTCCATTCCTTCCCTTCAAACGAAGTCTTCGTGGTACGACAATATATGGATTGGTGTTCATTACTTTGCTCAAAGGTACATCATCGTCGCTTTTATTATTTGGATTGGTGTCCTCATCCTGTAAATTATTAGAATTTTTTTGTTGCTGCATCATTTGCCTGTGACTCATTCGTTTCGGCATCCAGCATTTCTTTATCTATATTACTATTTATCATTTCAATATCTCGTCAAGTGTATCAGCCGCATAAAGATGGTATTGGTAATGATGAATTACTGAGGGTAAAGCAAACGTATAAATGTTGAACAGTAACGGACTGAGAATTGCTCCTTGTGGTACACCGCAAAACACATTTAATGAAGTAGAAAATGTTGATCCAAGTCGGAGATAAAATACTAAATAGGACATCATGATGAATAGTGTCGAAAGCTCTGCTATAGTCTAGTAAAATCAGGACTGTGGCCTTAGATTGACCCTCAATGTGAGTAAGGACCGATAAACTGCTGTGGGTTGCTCTAAAACCAGGCTAAATGCTGTCACAATTAACGAACTCACGCAACTGAGCCTCAAAGCACCTCTCAAAGATCTTACCCAAAGCCGTTAGGATGCTTATCGGTCGTAAATCTTTAAAACTCTCCACACTCCTAGTCTTAGGCAATGGTATGACGATGGAGGATTTCCATGCTGTAGGAAACCGAGGCAGAAGTTAAATATGTGCAGAATGTAGTCGAGCAGTGAGGGTATGCACCATTTCAAGACAAACACATTTATGTTATCAACCCCAGTTGCATTGCTCTTCTGATCTCTCAAAGCGCGAAAGACAGCGCTCAGGTGTGACAGCTTTGAAAGCGAAAATAGAAGAGTGATATTAGGATCACTGATTCCGGGAAACCTCACGAGAGGGGTGGGAATGTTAGAGAGAAAATGCTTGTTTAAAGCTTCTTAATTTCCTTCTAAAGCCTGCCTCTGTTATCTGAATTCATTCAACATTGGTGTGGTGGTGGAGATGTTCCAAATTTCCAGTTCCATGAAATCTGCAAAGAGCGGCATCTCTGAATTTCATCACCAATTTAACGTTATATATATATAAATCAGGGAGCTGGATGACGAGAAAAAGACAATTGTTTGACTGGTGCATGATTATCAAGTCGATGTCGGGCAAATCGTATATCAGAAGCCAGGAAACACCCCGCAAGTCGGAAAAAAAATTTGGAAAAAAGTGCTACATAGTTGGAAAGGGCAAAGTCCCGTGCTGTTCTATTGAACAAATTTTTGGCCAACAATCGCATTTTGATGGACTACGAAACGTACGTTAAAAAAAAGGAACTTTGCCGGGGCCTCAATTCGACGAGAAGATTCTGGTATGGCAAGCTATCTGCTCGTGTGGTTTAAAAAGTTCAACGTTCTTTACAACTGGTACAAAAAACGGCGAAAATTACCCACAGCAATGTATTAGGCAGCCCCTTGTACCACTCTATCGCAAGCACACAGTGTCTCCAATATTTTGGCCTGACCTAGCGTCCGCTCAAATTAAATTTATTCAACCAAGAAATCGAATGACATTGGGCATCAATATCAAGCGCGAGTTGCGTAAGAAGGGTGCAGCTGCCACAGACATAGCTGATTGCCGAAAATTTTGGAAACGCAACTGCTCGAAAAATTTCACGATCGTCAATTCAGACACTTATGGTAGATGTTCGGAAATAAACTGTATTTACTATCAGCTTTGAATATCTTTTATCAAATTGAAGCTGTTCCGCTCTTGTGGACATGTCTAACAGATGGTTGGAGTAGGGGAGAGGGGTCTTGGCTTAACCGCCCCAACCGAGAGGAGACAACCTCAATAAAAACCTAAATCCCAAGATCGAGAGGGCCAAACCGAAGGGATGCGTGGCAGAATAGGGGATCAGTCATTATTGGTACCCACCTAGGGGCAACAGGCGCACCCCCTTGTATATATGCCTTGTGTCTACAATAGAAGCTCTGTAGGCATGGACAGATTATTTCTTCCATACTCGTGGGACTAATCATGGAACCGCTAAATGAAACCTTTAAAACTTTAATTAGGTAGACTGGAATCCGAAGAGAATCTAAAACTTGAGGAGACTACTGAGAATCCACAAGCTATGGAGAACTGAAGTGACTCGGGAAGACTCAAAGAAGACCGAGCACCTAAGGACAACAGGGTTCTTTCAGGAGCGCAAAGGAAGAAAAGAAGATCAGAGAAGGTATTGATAGAAGTAAGATAAGCCGTTAACCGAACAGTCAAGTATAAGGCTGCTCTTAAAGGGATTACGGCTACCATAGTTCCTGAGGAGTACCCTGCCAGTGTGGTGACCATTTAAGAGGCTTTGGATGGAGGAAGTTTGAATCCTCCCGACTCATGGACGATTACTATGGAGTAATCTGTGCTGAAGAGGACTCATTCAACACAACGAATGATCTTCTGGCACAGAAAAGAAGAAACGGAAGATGATCTAAAGTGAGGGACTTCCAAAGCAACAACGAATGTTGGCATTCCTACCTAAGAAGACTAAGAAGGAGGTTTGAAACAGTTCGAGAGACAGAATCCAGGGCTTAGAGTTGACCGCTGGAAAAGCAATGGGAGATAAATAGACAGATATATTTAGGCCACTTAAAACTATTTTCGGAAACAGGTAATAATCACTCGGGGCCAGGTCTGGGCTGTAGGGTGGGTGATTCACAATTTCGAAGCCCACCTTATGCAGGGCAGCTAACGCAACGCGGCTCTTGTGGACGGGCGCGTTGTCGTGCAAAAGCAGCACACCTTTCGTCAATTTTCCCAGTCTTTTCTCTTTAATGGCTTCTTTTAGTCGCTCTAATATTGAAGCGTAATATTCTCCGGTTATAGAAACACCTTTATCTTTATAATCAATCAACAATATTCCTTCCGAGTCCCAAAATACCGTTACCATGAGTTTCCCAGCTGATTGTGACACTTTAAATTTCTTGGGAGGTGCTGTGCCCTTTTTATGCCACGCATGGAGTCTTGTTTCGACTCAGGTTTATAATGATGAACCCAAGTTTCGTCTCCAGTAACAATTCGACTCAATACACCATCGTTGTCTTCGTTACAGAGGTCCAAAAATGCACGCGAACACTCTACGCGCTGTTGTTTTTGCGGCGGCGTGAGCATTCTCGGCACCCATCTTGCGCTGACCTTAAACATGCCGAGATGATCGTGTAGGATTTTAAAAATTGTTGTATCGGATACTCCAACCATTTCTGCGAGTTGTTTCTTCTTTAGTCGAGCATCTTCGAGTACAATTTTCTCAACTTTTTGGATAAGTGCTGGTGTGGTCACCTCAATGCTCCTGCCCGGCCTGGGGTCGTCTTCAAGGGATTCCCTTCCTTGTTTAAATAAACTATGCCACTTGTACACCATGGTTTTTCCTGGACAAGAGTCGCCGTAAACCAATGACATCTCATTCATTATGGTCGCGGCTGATTTTCCTTGCCTGGTAAGGAACTTTATAACGGCATGATATTTGATTTTTTCCATATTTCACTTTTCACTCCTGATTATGTTACTTGGTTGACGATAGCTCAAAGACTAACTGTCTAACTATGGTCTTTCTTTCTCTTCTGAGGCCAAACCTTGGTTCGAAAGCCCCTTATTCATCTGGGAGAGGTTCCTCTAACCCGGGTGTTTGCTGGAGGTATGTTTGAGTTCTCAAGTCAAGTTTTGACTAGAAAATTGGTGGAATAATGCACATTCTCAGGGTTGAAAGTTTTCTATGGCAAGGGCCCTTCTGACCTGGATTCTGGGAGGCGGTCTGTCCGGGTCGAGCTCAACAAGATGGCTGATGAGGGGATTTCCCGATCGTCCAATTCCCTCCATGGCTGCGTTCGCTAATTTAAGGACGTGCTGTTTGAGTGAAGGCACGCCAAGGTCTTCTCGAAGTTGGGTGTTCCTCACGAACCATAGAGCGCCCGCTATCAGGCGGAGGATTCTGTTCTGAAGGGTCTCGAGCTTCTTGAAGTTGGTTTTCGCCATGCTGGACCACGAGAGTGAGCCATATGTTATAATGGGCCTCAGAAACGAGAAATAAATCAAGATCTTGATCCTCATGGAGAGATCGCTTTTTGGACATAACAGCGGGTACAGATGTGATCTTGCGGCGTTAAATTTACCCACTGTTTTCTCAATGTGTTGCCTAAAGGTGAGGCGAGCGTCCAGCTTTACTCCCAAGTAGGTGACGGTCGGGCTCCAGGGGACTCTGAAATCGTCAACGATCACGCAGTCCGGCGGCGGGCGGAGTCTTCTTGTAAAGCGAACGGCAACACATTTTGAATTATTTATTCTGAGGCGCCACCTCGTGGCCCAGTCGATGATCTCGTCCAAGGATTCCTGAAGTCTCCGGCGCATTTGCTCCTCATCCCTGGAGGCAGCGAAAATGGCAGTATCATCTGCATAAATTGCAACTTCAGTTCCAAGTTGTTGGGGGAGATCGCTCATGTATATTAGAAACAGGCTCGGACCCAACAGAGAACCTTGTGGGACTCCCGCTGCCATCTGTCTTACTGATGATAAGTTAGATTCATGACGAGCCGCGAACTTCCTGCCGTCAAGGTATGAAGCTATTAGCCGGACCAAGTTGGGGTTCATTCCCTTGGAGGCCATCTTGTAAATCAGTCCCCTGTGCCACACCGTGTCGAATGCACGAGCTATGTCCAGAAAGACAGCTCCCATGCTTTCCCTTCTCTCCAGCGCGTTTCGGATGGCTTCTGTTATTCTGAATACCTGGTGTTCGGTGGAATGGCCCTCTCGGAAACCAAACTGTTCATTCTGAAGAAGGTCTTGAAGGAAGATTTCTTCTTTAAGCTTTCTCAGAATTATGGCCTCGGCAATCTTAGCAACGCTGGAGTTCTGGGGGAACAGGGGATCCTTCACCGGCTTTGGAATTGACACGACTATGGATTTTTTCCAGATGTTCGGGAAGTAGCCTTTTCGAAGAACTTCATTCACTATTGTCACTAGAGCTTCAATAGCACTTGGTGGCAGTTTTTTCAAAGCCGTATTAGAGATGCCATCAAAGCCGGGACCCTTACCTGGCTTAAAGGATTTAATAAAAAAGCTGACCTCCCCGGAGGTGGTAGAAATTATTGGTTCGCCCTCCAACGTAGTTACTAACTGTCTAATAACAATGAAACTTCGTATTTATACTAATTATGAGTCGCTGCACAGGCCACGCCCCCAATGCGCCTAATCACCCCCCTACAACCCGCTCATTCCGCGAATATAAAAACGCTCCCTCGTAGATCCATACATAAGGGTTGAATGCGTTCATTACAGAATTCATAATAAACCAATGTAGAATAGAACGATCTTTCACAAACGGATAACGTTTAAATTACAATTGAACCCAACGCGTACAACGAATTATCAAATTTAGATAAACGTTTTGATTTATCCCACCCCAAACCACCAATATAGCAAAGATAACAGCATTTTCGCCGGGGCAGCCGAAAGCACACACTAACGCTCTCATCGAGGAAAAATATTAATGGTTTTATATTATAAAAGCTATTTTTTCCTCTGTGTATATTTGCTTTTTGCGAAATGAATGCTTTTAATTTCCTACCCCAACCCCAAAAGTCCTCCTCTTCCAGCGATAATGTACACATTCCGGTTTACGTTTATATCGGAAAATTCTATTCCGTTACGGTCGTGGAAAAATGTATGTTTGCGTTTGGCCTCCCACCATCCCGTCGCAACCCCCCTCTGGACATCCGCGTTCGCTGTATATCCAACGGTATTTTTTCGTTGATGCGTTTATTTCTGCATACATATAGGGGTAGTAAATGCATATATGCAGATATTATCGTTAAAACAGCTGCATACGGTATATTTTTAATAACTTATTTGCTTATCTGCTTTTAAACAGCGTTTAGCCGTACCGATACGCCAATAAATTATAGGGTTTCGATTTTTGAACGTAATACAGTTGAAAATTTCGCGTTTGTTTTCGCTCGGAAGAAAAAATAATGTGCGAGCGTTATTTTTGTTGATTTATTATGAAGGCGATAACCATTTTTAACTTATTTGTTCGGGAAATATTGTAATGTTTAATAGAGGTATAGATTCAAAATTTTCAATTCGAATTTATTATTTATAATTCGGCTGTTCCACATATTCTAGGACCAACAATACGAACCTCTGCCAAACTGAGTGACATTTGTTTATTAAAATGGTGTGATCAAATGCTTTTGGCAAGTCACGAAAAATTGCAGCAAAATCTTAGCGGTCCATGCAATACACAAGAAGGATCCAGTTGTTTGTGTACCAAGCTATTGTCCAATCTCAAAGATTAATATTATTGCCAAAAAAAAAACGGCACATATTTCGAGAGCAATCCTCAAGCATTAATATCCATGTTTGTCCAAATCGATTCCCTTCTAAGTGGTCATCAGCACTCCTACGGATTTCGAAAGCAATCCATTTGGACTTACAATATACAACAAATACACAAAAAGTTATAGACCCTATCAAACTCTACTCGTTCTAGGATTTTTTAAACACTGGATAGAATTGATTTTACCCATACATTCTTTGCTACCCTTATTATAAAGAGGAACTACTTTGCTGGTCTTAAATATATCCGGAAATATACCTTATTTATTAAATAGACCAACGGTTGAACACATACAGCAGCCAATAATTGTGAACAATTGTACAACAAAACTTGCTTATAGCACTAGTACAAAAATAATCAATTTGACTGCTTGAGTTCCTCGTTACTCTAGTTGGCTCTGAAACCATGCTCTGCAGCTCGAAAGAAGTTAATAAATTACTAAGTTCTACTGTAAGGCAAGAATGCTTTCGTTGGTCAATGTTAAAAACACCGCAGAGAATAACTTCAGTTGATGCCATTTTATAGATTTTGGAAAAAGAACTTGACATCAGAATCAGGAAATCTAACGTTAACATTTCCACTTTCTAAAGTTAATGATACTCCGCAAATCTCAAAATCCTTCTCAACACAGAATGATCGCAAATACAGTGTTCCCTCGCCACTTCGCGCTTCATGTTTCGCGGCTTCACTGCTTCGCGGTTTTTTTCCAAAATATTCATCAAAAAATAAAAATGAAAAAATATAACCATGTAGGCAGCCACATTGCGGAAAGGAGCGTTGTTTCATGTTGATGCGCGAGAGAGAAGAATCCCGGTATCTCAAACAGAGATGAGTTGATCAAAGAGGGCAGAAGTTATGCAACTGTAGCACGCCATTACGGGGTAAATGAATCTACAGTGCGGTACATCAATAAAGAGGAAGCAAACATCCGCAAACCTGCTTCAATAACCTTCAATAAAGAAGCGAAGCGTGTGGTAACTCCGCGGATTGTGAAAATGGAAGCAGCACTGGCATTGTGGATTGCTGATTGCAGGAAAAAGACAGTGAGTTTGGACACTAATATGATCAGGACAAAGGCCAAAGCTCTCTATGACCAAATCTTGCAATGAAGAGTCTGAAGAAGGTGCTGACGAACCTCAAGCCAGTACTAGCGCTGCCAGGAGTGATTCGCCTCCTCAAGGACGAGGCTTTTCAGCCAGCAAATGCTGGTTCGAAAAATTTCAAAAGAGATACGGCCTCAGAAATGTGCTTCTGTATGGTGAGGCTTCCTCTGCTGACAATGATGCTGCTTGTCGTTACGTGGAGGAAAAGTTTCCTAACCTCATCAGTGAGGGACGCTACCTCCCTGAACAAGTTTTTAACATGGATGAAACAGGTCTTTTTTGGAAGCGGATGCCTTCACGTACATTCCTCTTCAAGGACGAAGTGAGGAGGCCAGGCTTCAAGGCTCACAAAACCGTGTGACTGTCATCATGGCGGGCAATGCTGCAGGTTTTATGCTTAAGCCAGGCCTTATTTATAAAGCAAAAAAACCACGTGCATTAAAAAACAAAAATACGGCTCTGTTGCCCGTGTTCTGGATGCATAACTCCAAGGCCTGGATAACGAAAGCTTTGACCCTTGAATGGTTCCTCCATTGCTTCATTCTCCAGGTGAAGCAGTATCTGTCCGAAAAGGGCCTCCCCTTTAAAGTCCTTCTCCTGATGGACTGTGCAGGAGGCCATGCAATGGACCTGCAATATGACGGTGTGCAGATAGAGTTTCTGCCCCCGAACACTACATCTCTAATTCAGCCGATGGATCAAGGTGTCATTCGCGCCTTTAAGGCACTCTACACTCGGTCCACGATGAACAGCCTCATCTCGGCAGTTGACGATGCCAATGACGAATTCACCTTGAAAGCATACTGGCAAGCATTAAAGGACATGAAGAATGAGACCATAAAATCTAGCTGGAAGAAATTATGGCCGAACGTGGTGCACAACTATCCAGGCTTCACTCCTGAAGAAGTTCATCGCTCAGCGGTGGAGAAGGCGGTGAGGTTGGCTCACATCATAAGGAATGAAGGATTTGTCGACATGACGGAAGAAGACAACAACGCCCTTATCGATTGCCACTCGAACCCACTGACCGATGAAGACCTCCTTGGGATGACAAAATCTGCAGGTGAGGAAGAAAACGTAGAGGAAGACGAAGACGAAACTGAAAAAGGTGGCGATGCAACAATTTGCACAAGATATTGACGACAATATGGTTCGAGCTGTCGAGTTCAGCAATCGCGTTGACGGGGTTATTCCCTTGTACAGGGAATTTGGATAAGAATTGTAGCAATTTCCCAATTGTTTAGGAGCCATAGACGATAAATAATTATTCATTACATATTTTTTTAAGCTCCAGCCTTGCCATATGTGATGCAAGATATTGCTTTACATTTGTGGATATTGGAGGTGCTGGGCGTAATAGTGATGGAGGTGTTTTTGCATCATCTAATATCAGCCGGTGTTCAGAAAATGATTCGTTGAACATTCCATACCCTGTACAACTTCCAAATTCTGCCACAGATGTAGCCATACCATTTGTTTTTATAGGAAATGAAGCTTTTCATTTGTCAAAATTTATTATGAGGCCATATCCAGGGAAGTTTTTGGAAGCCCCCTATCGTTTAAGCAGAGCACGACGTCTAATTGAAAATAGTTTTGGTATACTAGTATCTATGTGGAGAATATTCAGATATCCCATAATTGCTAGAAAATAGTTAGTAAAGCGAATTATTCAGGCAACAGTGTGTCTTCATAAATGGCTATTGAAGTAAAAAAAAATTGCATTTTAATATTTAAGGAGTTATCTAACTGCTGGTCTCGTCGATTCTGAAGATGATATGATGATTTGAATAACGACGCTGGTAATAGAGCAATGGTAAGTCTCCAAAGATTTGGCGGCAACACTTCTTTGGATTCTACGGCTGCAAGAAGTGAATTGACAAGATTTTTTAATGATGAAGGAGCAATTCCTTGTCAACGTAAAATTTTGCCAAGTATATAATTTATAATTAATATACTTGTTTGTATTTATATTTTTTATTTCCGTTATTGTCTCTTCTTCAGAAGAACCATATTCTTCCCGCTCTTCCCCTGAAGATGATGCAAAAGTGGTTGTATTCTTTGTTGGTTTGCGAAATACAAACAGCTCAGCTCTAAGTTTTCTTTTCCCTTTTAAGCTTTCGGTCCGCTCTATTTTTCCTTTCCTCTTTCCTTGCTGCTATATTTTCAGCCGTTGTAAGCACTTGAGCATGCTGTTTGCGCTTAGGAATGGTACTAGAAACTGTGGGTACCGGAGAATCGGTATCAAGAAACTTCGACGGCGTCATTTCAGATACCCCAGCAGCAGTTGTTGTGGTGATAGATTTGTCAGATACGCATAGTCAGGAATAGGAAGGCTGGAATGGATGCACTCCACCTGCTCGAAAACCCACGCTTCCTGAATTTGCTACTCCCTATTCGATTGCTACGCTTTTGAAGTAGCATTTCAAGGGCTTGAAAAAAAGGCTGAAGGAAATGCGTTGTGTGACTAGGCAGACACAAAAAGTTACGTCATGTTGGTGGACTGTTTCGAGAATTTCAGGAAAATTGACATGTGAGCCATGGCCATCCAGTAGTAGTAAGCATGGACCAGCTGATTTTTTGGGAATAAAATGATTTTTTAGCCAGTTGAGGAATATCTCTTCATTAATGTATGCGGATTCCCGACTCATTTCCAAAAATGCACCAGGAGGTAAATTGTCCAACCAGGCTTGCTGCATATTGACACCTTCGAAAATTATATACAGCAGTAAAAATGTTCCTTCAGCATTGCTACATGCAACAACGGTAACAGTTTCTCCTCTCTCCGATGACTGCCTTGACTGCACTGCCTTGCTACCCTTTTCAGCGATAACTTCATTTGAGGTGTTGTTCAATTGTAGGCCGGACTCATCTACGTTGTAGATGTTGGAAGGTCTGTTGAGCAAATTATGTTCTATTAAAGTGGCTTCAAGAATCGCAAAATAGGCAGCTACTTCATCTTTGTTCATTCCTTCAGCTCCTGCATTGGACACTCCTTGGGCTTTTTTTGGAATATTTATTTTCTCTTGCTAAATTGAATGCCATTCGTCGTAAAGCAAGTTTAGTTGGAGCGTATCCGACTTTTTGCAGTCTTTTTACATGCATCACAATCTTCAAGCCTAAAACAGGAGGTTGGCCAGGCCGTCCTTTCTTTAGATTATTGGACTTTAAACGGGTCCGCAAAGTTTTTTCGGGAATGTTGCTCAATTTAATTAATTTATTTTTTAATTGGGAAGCGACTGTTGTCTCCACACTCATGTTACTAACCTCAATTTCAGATCATCTGACACGAGTTTTAAAGGCAGATGTACGATTGTCTTTCGATAATCGCTGGGTAAAAACGTGTTTCATACTCCGAAAATTTAATTCAAGTTCTAACACGAGATCTTCGGTGTAAATTTTGTCCTATCTGTCAAAAGATGCGAGTATATTGAAAATAATCTAAATAATATTCTAGAAGCGTTCACAATTTACACCGTCTCCCGGAAATACTGACTGAAACTGAACGTAAGCCCGCGCTGACAGCAGTCATCCGGCTTGATTAAAAATTTTTAATACATCCCTCTTCCACAATTTCCAGCGCGAATTGTAGAATTCCCCCGCATTTTAGTCGATTTACGCGAATCTGCACGACCGGTCATGTCCGAGATGGAAGCCGGTTATTATTTCGCCTGTCCTCTACCATAGTTGAAGGGACAACGGCCCCTCTCGGCCAGCTGAATTTCTAATTTAGAACGCCACGTCCATATATATATCCATCGTGCAACTATTAACTTGGATAGTCGTCCTATAAAGGATGACCCTAGTTTTAATTCGTGTGCGGTTGGCAGCACTGATGGAAACTATTGTGTCCTCGGTTCGATCGGGATTCAGAGAACTGAACCTGTCAAAATTGCTTCTTTTTTTTATAACGCTGTTTGTGCTTCTCCATTTAATCTGCATATCTACACATATTTTGTGTTGTATTATTTAATTGATAGGTACTCAAGAAAAGGTAAGACGCAAGTGAGTAATATGTACAATATAGGTAGGTCAAAACAAAAAGAACAAAGTAAGTCGATTTGGTTGAAAGGGAAATGTAATTATTGACTTCTGCTCCAGTATTTTTCTTTTTTTTTCGTAGAATAAATGTCCCTAAAAGTTGTGGCATAATGGACCAACGTTTACTTTGTTCTGTGGGACAGAATGTGAAGATGTAACGCAGGAAATTAAATTGGCCTTTTCCATTTTCATAAGGTGTATGAGAGGTTGCAGTTGCTTTTTAAACATAAAAGAGAACTGTACAGATCCTTTTCTGAAACTTTCTTCTGCTTTTTATAAACTGTATATCCTTTGCCTGCAATTATCTTGATCTCTGCTATAAATTGCAAAGGTGAAAGCATCATGATCGATCTGTGCTCGGTTTGAAAATGATGCAAACTTCTTAAGCCGTATTATTACGATGGATGAAACTTGGGTGCATTTTTACGAAGCAGAAACAAAGCAACAATCGATGGAATGGAGACACTAACCTACCTTCTCTTATTGGATAACGCACCTGGACATCCACCAAATCTTGGCGAAATTACCTCTGAACTTGATATTAAAGTGGTTTCTTTAGCTCTGCATACCACTGCTTTAATACAACCGATGGACCAAGGAGTTATTGCTGCATTTAAGGCCTATTACGTTCGTAAAATCTTTCAAGATATGATACATGAAACTGATACTTCTGGCATAACTGAATGATGGCATAGCTTGAAAGATGTTAACAATCTTTTGCATGAAAGGTGTCTGGCACAAAATTTGCGAAAAATGATGAAATTAGGTAACCGAATTGGCCAAGCAATTGGGCCTTGACAACGTTGAACCCGAAGACATCACTAAATTGCTTCAAAGTCATGCTCAACCCCTGTTCAGTGAAGAACTAGAAGAATTACACAACAGCTGACTGGGCAGCAGGAAGAGCAACAGCATGATAGGGAAGATTAAGCCAATGCAAACCAAGGATCTAAAGGACATACTCGCTACCATAGACACTGACTGGGAACGCAGCTTTACCATAAGCAGAGGTATTATGGCCATGCTGCCTCCGTACCACGAAATTTTACAAAAGAGAAAAAAAATCGCTTAAAGCAATTAACATTGCATTCGTTCTTCAAAGCTAATGACCTTCATCAAAAAAATAAATGTGTAGATTATGTATAATAGTTATATTGATGTTGTTCATGTTATCTGTTAATAAACATACTGTAAAATGGGGCTATTTAGCATCTAACATAAAACGCTCAAGATCTTCAGTTGACCGTGACGATATTTTACAATTCCTCAACAATATAGACTATGATCTTCGTGATATAAAGGCTCAAAACTTTTACAACTATGACGAAACCAACATTACGAATGACCCTGGGGCTTAGAGGGTTGTGGTTCCAAGAAATACCAAAAAGGTTAGAAAGGGTGCAGGAGTACTCGAAAATTTCTATTAGCTTAATGGTTTGCCGAAATGCAAATGGAGATTTACTACCTACTATGGTTGGTGGTTTACCAGGCCTGAAACATCTATGACAACTGGACCCAGAGGGGTCCCGTAGGGACCAAATACGTCAGTAGCCCGAGTGGTTGGTTCGATATAAATCTTTTTGAAGTGTGGTTGTTCAAAATATTATTGCCACACATTGAAACTACTGGAAAGGATGACGATAAGGTCGTTGTAGTTGGAGACAATCTGGCTAGCCATTTTTCTCCAAAAGTCATCCAAGCATGCAGAGACAAATCTATTTACATGACTCCATCCCCGCAAATGCGACTCACCTCATGCAGCCTCTCGATGTGGCAGTTTTTGCGCCAATGAAGAAAAAATGGCGGAAAATTTTGGACCAGTGGAAGAAGGAAAGTAGATACCCGGGAAGCCTTCCAAAAGAGCCCACAATTGCTTCAGAGGTTGTGGATCAGCATTGGCGATACTTGAGACGGATTCCATAGTATCTGCAAGAACTTTAAATGACAGCTTAATAGAATTGCTCAAGGAACATCGTGGTGCAGGTGACAAAACAAAGCCCAAACATGGCAAGAATATTGTACCCGGTGCTAACATGTCCAAGACGTGGTGTCGACATCTACTGCAGAGCAGGGTGCTTCTAACACTTCAACGTCTTCAAATGTTCCGAAAGTAACCAGAGGAAGTCAAAGGAAAAGGCAAAACAATTCAAAATGTAGCATTTGCTGCATCAACTGGATCAAAGGACTAGGTAGTAAAGCTGTGTAATAAATTTTTGATTTATTTATTTAAATCCAATACACACACGTGGTAGTAGTTTAACCGGAAAGAAGATTCCAAATATGTGCAAGTGGAATTCATGTCACTCATCGTTTTACGACGATTCCTTTTACGACTATATTTCCAAGAACGAATTTCGGTCGTAAAACGAGACTTGTTTAAAAAAAAAGGTTGATGATTCCAGTTCATTTAAAATCTTTAGCATCTGTTAATGTAAAACGTTTGGTTGAAGGTAAACGACCAATCCAAACGATTAATCTTGGGTTGGTCGTCACAAAGCACTAAAATGCTTTAAGTATGGCTTTTATAACTTGGTTTTAAAAAATTAAATTCTATGATTTCTGAGCCTGGTGTCTTCAGTAAGTTCCTAAAATAAGCATGTGACAATCGAATTTCTGTTTTGTTCAAGGGAACAGTTAAAAAAGGTGTTGTGTTTATAAAAATAAATACTAATATTAAGCTTATTCGGTATTCTTATTATTATTATTATTATTATTATTATATTTATATTTTGTTTTCCTACTTTTTTTCGTGCTGCAGAAGAAACATCTACCATAGTGTCGGTCTTGATCCAAGGCAATAACATCGGATACTATTTGACAGATTTCTCTTATTCGCATTCGGGATAGACGTGGAACTTGTTGAACCGATGCACGCCTTTTGAGGTGATCGGTGACTAAGTCAATTGAAAGTTTTTCTATGAAAAGTCTTAGGAGCATATCTGACTCTGGATTTTTTTAAATTAAAAACTGCAAACGCGTTTGTGGCAATTAGATTTAGTAGACGGTAAAAAATAACCATAGGCCACCCTCTTGTTTTCCCAGCGCAATTATAATTTGCACAAAATTGGTCAACTGTATCAACACCATTTTTAGTATGATTATACATCATAATAATTTCTAGTTTGTTCTTATTTCTATCAATACTGTCATCATCGTGCATGGTTGATACCAGAAGTACATTTTTGTCCTTTTTTTTTGGAATATACAACACTTATGTACAATCTTCGTCAAAACCGAACACACTTGAGCCTTCTGGCCTGACACCTCTTATAAATTCTGGAGGTAGTTCTCTCTCTGATTGGGGGCGTGTTTTTCAATGGTGTCAGTTTATCCTTACCAGTAAAGAAAGGATCTATAACCTTTATTTTTTTCATAGGAGGTTGATATAAAGTTCTGTTTTGTAACTCTTGTTCCGAGTCAGAATCTTCTTCGCGCTCCTCTACATGGTCTTCCTCACTGAAATCTTCTTGATCATCTCAAACGTTATTTTGGTCTTCGTCCTCACCGAACTCTTCCCATAACTTCCACAATCGTCCTTGCTCTTTTTCATAACTCATTTCTAAAATAAAGAATTATTTAGCAAGCTGTTTTAGAAAAAATAATCAAGATAATCCCTCCGGTAGACTGAAGTACGGCATATATAACCTACACTGGGTCAGTTAGCCAGTCACTAAATAAGATAGCTAGCCGCACAACCACATCTGCGCATGACACACAAACATAGAGGGAAAATAATGGGTGCTCGGTTTCTCAGACGGCATATTAGCACTGCAGGGTCAAATATATTTTCTAGACTCATTATCTCGACATAAGTAATATTGCGCTGTTAATTATTTTCCAGCAGTGAGTGGTACTCAGTCAAGGTACTGATCCTACTGACATGCTCCATAGAACCGCGGTTTGATCCTCACAATACCAGAGGACAATATACCACTGCGACCATCAATCCTTCTTATAATGATGTTATTGCACATGTACTGCCAAGTGGAAGTTTGGTTCGACTTTTTGACGACTGAATGGATTAAATCCATGCTATAAAGTCGACGAATAAGCGCTACGCTAGGATCAGAAACTGCTAGTCAGTGCCAACAGGAGATGCCCCCAAGGAGGGCTCTTATCACAGCTGCTCTGGTGTCGTGTATTATAAGGTACGCGGACGATCTGGTCATCATGATCCGTGGTAAGGATGATCAAATAATATCGCAAGTTATGCAAAGAGCTCTCGACTACACGCATAGTTGATGTAAAAATCATAACCTAGGTATAAACCCCCAAAAGATTACTATCATCCCTGGCGCCCCGAAGTACCACCTACATAAACTCACAAGCAAAGGCACCCAACTGTCCCTCGCCGATTTTGATAAAATTTGGCAGGAATGTAGAACATCGAAAAATATTTGACACGTATTTTTTTTAGGGCCCCGTTTTTGGGTTTAGAGGGTGTAACGGGGGCTCAAAGTTACCCTCAAAAACACATTTTTTTTAATATTTCAGAAACGAGAAGAGATATCGAGATGTGGTAAAGACTAGATCGTTCCTTGCTGCGGGCTCTACATTTTAGGTAGAAAATAGAACAGTGGCGTACCACTATGCATTTCCAAATTGAATCCGCTTTGGTCAGTATTGTAAATATTTTCTAATCCATATTCACGTATTAAACTGTGTATACTTCTGACAAATAAAGTTGCTTCTGCGGCAATATTTACGGCATTAGTCACTTGGGTACTTGTTCGGAATTTCGTAATTTTGCGGGAAACTACATTGTGGGTTTGTTTGAATTTTTGTATCCACCAATGCGATGCCTGAAAATTTGGAACGTTCAACTCTTCTTGAGCCTGTAATGCCCATCCCCTTATACCCGAGTCATGGACAATCTTTTGAGAGTCTACAGCACTTTGGAGCTGGTTAAACACATATTCGTCGTCTGGTTCCGCCGCTTAACACTTGTTGTTCCCATCGTCTTAGCTGCCGAAGTGAATTAACCTTATAAAATCTATGTTGGACATTTTTTTGAGAAAGTCGTCCTTTTCTGCCACTTTTCCAATATTCAACAGCATTTTGTTTGTACTGGAGGTCTACATCAGCAGGTTCCTGCACTATTTCATCGCTAGACATCTTTTCTTCGATATCATAATTGACTCTGTCGTCTTCCTCAATATCCACTAGCTGTGGCCCAGGAAAGTCAGGTTGTGAATCGAAAGACAGGGTGCTTGTTTGTTCAGTGTCATAAGCGGGATCGCTACAGCCACTGATAATGATTTTTTGTTTGTGCGAGTGCGCCTTCAGCACCATTCTGTGGAGATGCAGGTGTACCATGGTATTGCTTATTTATTAAACTTGTTAATATTGTCAAGACGTTCAATATATTTAACGCAAAAAGAACCACTTGTAATGACTAGAGCAAGACACTCTATGATACTAAATTTTTGCGAGACGACCGCACGCTTATATAGCGGCAACGATAAATAAAGAAATGCATTTTGAGATCAGCTTGGCAATAATTTTTGCATTTTTTTGCCAAGGCATTATGCAAGTTTTTTACGTCTAGATAAATAAGCGTTGGCGACATTTTTGAATGGTGGTACTCTTTCTATTGTATCAGATTACATGTTTATTCTAATATATAATAAACAATTGTAATTATTAGCTTAAATACGAAAATGACGCTAAATTCTCTATAATGAACATTTAGAAAAAAATCCAAAAACAGGTAACTTTTATTTTTTCATGTAGTTTAAAGATAAAAATAGAAAAGATCAATTCATAATATACAGGAGCAGGGGCGAGAAAAAATTGTATTTTTTTGACCCCTCAACGAGCCTACCTAAAATGTAGAGCCCGCAGCAACGAACGATCTAGTCTTTACCACATTTCGATAATATTAAAAAAAAATGTGTTTTTGAGGGTAACTTTGAGCTCCCGTTACACCCCCTAAAACTAAAAACGGGGCCCTAAAAAAATACGTGTCAAATATTTTTCGATGTTCTACATTCCTGCCAAATTTTATCAAAATCGGCGAGGGACAGTTGGGTGCCTTTGCTTGTCAGCTTTCAGCCTTTGCTTGAAAGCTGAAGATCAAATATACCATCGATGCCAAGAAGATCCAGAGACGGCAGAACACATTTTGTGTAAATATGTTGCTGCCAGTCATACCGGACAACAACGGTTCAGTAGGCCGTTTCTAACGCCTACTGACATCCAGGACAAAAATCGCAGACTAATTTTAAGGTTCATCAAAACTCTCCGACTAGTCTAACAACTAGAAGGGCAATATTATATATTTAAAAAATATATTTAATAATATATTTAAAAAATACTACAGTAATTTGATTAAAGAAACCAAAGTAAATTATAACAGTAAGTGCATTCTTAATGCTAACAATAAAAATAAGTGCGCGTGGGAAATTGTGGGTAAAACTATTACTTCAAATAAAGTAAAACCTTCAATAAAAATCAAGTGTCACCAGAAGTATGTGGATGATCCTTCAGAGTTAGCCACATTATTTAGTGAATACTTCAGTAATGCGAGCTTCGATCTGCAAGGTAACTCAAATAACATTAATATGCCCGCTGACTGTGCAGACACTATGTTCCTTTTCCCAACAGATGAGACTGAAATATATAATATAATCATGAGTTTGCCTGGTAAGATATGTGTGGGAATTGATAACGTGCCATCTAGCGTACTGAAGGAGGTAGCAACTTGTGTTGCGGCTCCCCTTGCGCATCTAGTTAATCAATCCTTTGACCTGGGCACTTTTCCAACGGCTTTAAAGATTGCCAAGTTGATTCCAGTATACAAAAAGGGGGACCGTGAAAGTGTGGCAAATTACCGCCCCATATCAATATTGTCTAGTTTCTCTAAAATCTTTGAAAAGGTCATGTACTCGCGTTTATACGATTACTTTGAACACAATTCATTATTTGCTGAATGTCAGTATGGATACCTAAAATCTCGATCTATTAAAGACGCGCTGTTTCAAGTTTTGCAGCAGATTCACGACTTGCTGGAGGATAAGTTCATGGTGTCCTCCCTAATGTTTGATTTGTCTCATGCATTTGACCTAGTTGATCATGAGTTGTTGTTGAATAAGTTACAGCGATATGGCGTACGTGGGGTTTGTGGGGACTGGATTGCATCGTATTTGAGAGATCGGAGTCAGTTTGTAAAAATTCATCAGGATGGTAGAGTGGGTTTCTCTGAGTCAAAAACAATAAATGTGGGAGTTCCCCAAGGTTCTGTCTTGGGCCCAGTGTTGTTTGTAATATACGTGAATGATATGCATAGATCTTTCAACCTTAAGAGTATATGCCAATATGCGGACGACACTTCGGCAATTATATTCGGAGGAGGGACTCGGGAGTTGTCTATACGGGGTACGGAATGCGCACATAAAATGCTCTCCTGGACTCAGTCAAATCGCTTGCATTTAAATACCCTGAAAACAAGTCTGATTACTTTTAACTGCCATAAAAGGCGTGATTCATCGGTTTTGGTGCGTGCGAACGCACTATCTGTGCCTGAATGTGTAACAAACAGATTTCTAGGTTGCGTGATTGACAAGCATTTGTCTTGGAATAGTCATATTGACAGTGTTGCCAGAAAGATGAACTCCTTGCTGTATGCTGTTAGAGTACTAAAACAGAATGTAAACACTGAAACTCTAATAACATTTTACAGGGCCTGCATAGAATCTAGATTAAGATATTGTATATTAGTGTGGGGCAGATCCTGTTCTTTAAAGAGATTATTTATTATTCAAAAGAAAATTATGCGTGTTATTTTTACTTTAAGAAATAGGAGTTCATGTAGGGATAGTTTTGTAGACAACAATATACTTACACTTCCGTCTCTGTACATCTTTGAGTGTGTGGTCTATACCAAGTCTAATATATCAGAGTTCCGTTCCAACAGATATTATAATAAAACTTATAATACACGGGGTGTTGATGATCTTGCTGTACCGTCGCATAAGGGTCAGTTGTTTGAGAGGTCACCGTACTATAACTGCGTTATGGCCTACAATAAGCTTCCAAGGGATCTGAGAGAGATACATCACCTGAACGGTTTTAAAAACGCTGTTCGAAAATATTTAATTGACAAATGCTTCTACGGCATTGATGAGTTTTATATTTAATATATATATATATATATATTTTTTATTATTAATATACACCGAGCTCTTGTCATGGAGGAGGGGCGATGTAATATATACATTGTATTTATACATGTTTTATTTTAGGCTTATACTAGATTTTATATTTTATTGTTGATTATGTATGAATCTCTTGACAATGCAGATATTTGCTTCGCAAATCAGACTGCTAAATAAATATTATTATTATTATTATTATTATTATTATTTTTTTTTTTATTTTTTTTATTTGGACCTCCCTTCCGTCCTCCCCCAGCACCCTCCAATGACCCGGCCACAGCCAACCATAATCAGATATGCCCAGGCCACCGGCTGATGCCGGACCCTTTATTGATTACTATTGTTTTTATTGGTAAGTACAATGTTACAAAGTTAAAGTTCCTCAATATACATGTCTATTTTTTACAGGTTCTATTATATGGATGTGGTGAGATGAATATGGAGACGAAAGGGTTTCGGCGGTCCCGAGCAGCTCGCGAATACTCGGCACCGCCCATTCTTCGCATCGACGCCTTCCTAGGAAAGTAGGCCGATGGAACTGCTCGCCCTATGATGTTGGGTGGCCAGCTTCATGCGCCCTCAACAGACGGAGGGAACCCAGAATCACATATTTTTGCATCGTGGAGGTAAGTTTCTTTATATCAGTTGGTTTAATCTTTGTTATTTTTTGAATTTCCCGTTCAACTTCTGGCCTCATACCACCTAGGACACCTATGATGATTGGTATAAATATGATCTCGTATTCCTGGTAGCTGTTTTTGATCTGATACATTAAGTCAATGTACTTTGTCCGTTTTTCCTCTTCCTTTTTTATTAAGTTGGTTTCACAGGGACATGACATTTCTATCACGTACATTTTCCTGCTTCGGTAGTCTAGTAAGGCCATATCTGGTTTGTTAGCCTTTATCTGGGCAGTGGTGTGAAAAGCAAAGTTCCAGAGTATTTTGCACTCATCATTTTCCACGACTGTCTCGATAGATGGTCTTTGATATGGATGAATAGTTTTTTTATCGATATTATATATGAATCTAATGTGGTAGTAAAGTACGCTTAGTGCCATATCGTGTCTAGTGATGTATTTGTTCGAAGCATATGAAGGACAGGCAGAGAGCATATGCATTAGAGTCTCGGGGTAGCCTCCACATGCTCTGCACTGTGTGTTGTTTATGGGTGCATGCATTACCTCTTTTCGATAGACAAGTGTGCTTATTACTCCATCCTGGCAGGCCGTGATAAATCCTTCTGTCTCGGAATACAAGGTGTTAGACATAAGAAAGGCAAACGTTAGAGATCTTGATAGCTGCAGCTGTTCGATATTTCTATAATATAATCCATGCATAGGTTTCTGAATATGCTGGTTTTCTAACATGCTATTACATGCACTCCTCAACGTGTTCCTTAATTCTAATGGTTGCAATTGCGTCATTGAGTTTCGACCGGTTGTTTCTCTTAACTGGAGTGGGAGATCAAGAATGGCTGCAGCTCGCTCCGCAGCCTTAAATAGAAAAGTGTTTTTTTGCTGTGTCTCATGGTGTTTGACTAGCCCTAGCAGAACGTCGTCGGTGTTGTAGACCTTGTGGGCTGTGGCTATTACTATTTTGTGGTGTAAGAGCTCCATGTTAGTTAGTCCTCTCCCTCCGCTATTACGGGACATGTACAGTCTCTGCACTGAGGCGTTCGGATGCAGACTTCGATATTTTGTCATTATCTTTCGGGTGTCTCTGTCCAGTTTGGTTATTTCGTCAACATTCCACTTGATTGTACCAAACGTATGTGAAACAACTGGAACAGCTAGCATATTTGTAGCAGTAGCTTTATTTTTGGCTGTCAGTTCTGATGACCAGATCGAGTGTAGGAGATTCCTGTATCTTACCATGAGGTCTTCTTTCACCTGCTTCAGGTTGCACATAGTTCTTTGCTGCATACCTAGATATGTATAGTATTCTTGGTTCTGTAAATGCCTAATCGCATTGCCATCAATTAATTCTATTGGGTCATTAATTTTTCCCCCTATTCCACGCTTAATATGGTACACAGCGCACTTCTCAATTCCGAATGTCATACCTATATCTGCGGAGTACTCATGAACTGTGTTTAACATCTGCTGGAGTTCTTTTTCATTGTGAGCATATAATTTTAAGTCATCCATGTATAACTGGTGCGTGATCTTGTGTATTCGGTTGTTTGGTCGGCCTGCCATATATCCACTGGACGATCTCAGTTCCAGAGACAGCGGAATCAATGTGATACAAAAAAGTAGCGGACTAAGCGAGTCGCCTTGGTATATTCCTCGTCTGTATGTGATTGGCTGAGTGACATCTTCTTATCTTATCTTATTATTATTATTATTATTATTATTATTATTATTATTATTATTATTATATTACAATAAATCCATGCAGGTTGCGGTGAGCAAAGGCAGCAGTGCTACTGCCCACACATCTAATCCTTCATTTACATGTCAATAAACTTCCTGTGAAAAATACATTAATACTACTTCCACCTAATTTAAAATGCATGAGTTCCATATATGAAGTATCCTACCTCCTACTTTATACAATTCAATACAAAATTATGTTATCATCTTTAATTAAGTAATTTCAATTCCCACCACAATGGTGTATACATCAGAAAAAAACGAATGCACGTTTATAGCGTGTATATGAAACCAACAAAAAAAAAAAACTCGGTTATATTACATACATACGTTTATCATCCCCTCGTCGTATTTAAAACGAAATGTATGATTTTTTCGACATAATTTACGATCCCTAAATATAGACGGACCCGGATAGAATTTCTTTCCAGCGTATACGCCCGTGCACAGGGTGCATATTCAGCGACATATTTCATAGTAAGCACACACATTTACATTAATGAATCGCTAATGTTCGCTAGGACGTATTTGTTAACATACATTTCCATTTGAAATAAGTTTGCATTGTCCGCCTGTATTATTTCGCGTTACTTTTCGTCCCGCAACATAGCCGGGTTTTATTTCGCGTATTAATTGGATATGCACTTCCGTATATGTACGCGAACAATGGACTTTGCCGAAGCCCGAACGGCCGTGTAGCCGTTCGGTTTGAATTCGTTAAGTGCCCAGAGGGCAGAGAAATACGATTCCGACTGTCAGGTTCTTTTATTCTCGATTATATTCTACGAATGGTGTAATTGTGATATGAAATTGAGACCAAATAAGTAAACTAAATATTTCCTACAGTCTAGCAGTCTAGCCCACATCCAGGATACACCTCTTGGTGACGTGAGATGGTGGCCTCTCTAGGTCTAACTCCCCGAGGTGTCGAACCAACGGATTCTCCGACTGTGCAACCCTTACAAGGGTACTTCTGGCCGACGCCATCGCATACTCACTCAATTCGGAATCTAAAATTTGCTCGTGAACCAGGAAGCTGCAAGAATGATTCGCAGCACCCTGTCCTGAAGAACGTCGAGCCTTTTAATTTGCGATTTGGCGGCGTTGAATGAGATCAGGAGACCGTATGTCAAAATCGGTCGGAAAAATACCGTGAAGATTTGCAGTTTTAAACGCAGACTCAAAGAACTTTTTTTTATATTCGCGGAATGAGCGGGTTATAGGGGGGTGATTAGGCGCATTAGGGGCGTGGCCTGTGCAGCGACTCATAATTAGTATAAATACGAAGTTTCATAGCTCAAAGACTAACTGTCTAATAGTTAGTCTTTGAGCTATCGTCAACCAAGTAACATAATCAAGAGTGAAAAGTGAAATATGGAAAAAATCGAATATCGTGCCGTTATAAAGTTCCTTACCAGGCAAGGAAAATCAGTCGCGACCATAATGAATGAGATGTCATTGGTTTACGGCGACTTTTGTCCAGGAAAAACCATGGTGTACAAGTGGCATAGTTTATTTAAACAAGGAAGGGAATCCCTTGAAGACGACCCGAGACCGGGCAGGAGCATTGAGGTGACCACGCCCCAGCACTTATCCAGAAAGTTGAAAAAATTGTACTCGAAGATGCTCGACTAAAGAAGAAACAACTCGCAGAAATGGTTGGAGTATCCGATACAACAATTTTTAAAATCCTACACGATCATCTCGGCTAAAGTCAGCGCAAGATGGGTGCCGATAATGCTCCCGCCGCCGCAAAAACAACAGCGCGTAGAATGTTCGCGTGCATTTTTGGATCTCTGTAATGAAGACAAGGATGGTGTATTGAGTCGAATTGTTACTGGAGACGAAACTTGGGTTCATCATTATCAACCTGAGTCCAAACAAGACTCCATGCAGTGGCATAAAAAGGGCACAGCACCTCCCAAGAAATTTAAAGTGTCACAATCAGCTGGGAAACTCATGGCAACGGTATTTTGGGACTCGGAAGGAGTATTGTTGATTGATTATAAAGATAAAGGTGTTTCTATAACCGGAGAATATTACGCTTCAATATTAGAGCGACTAAAAGAAGCCATTAAAGAGAAAAGACGGGGAAAATTGACGAAAGGTGTGCTGCTTTTGCACGACAACGCGCCCGTCCACAAGAGCCGCGTTGCGTTAGCTGCCCTGCATAAGGTGGGCTTCGAAATTTTGAATCACCCACCCTACAGCCCAGACCTGGCCCCGAGTGATTATTACCTGTTTCCGAAAATGAAAACAGAGCTGCGGGGTAAAAAACTTACTGCCGATGATGAAGTCAAGGAGGCAGTTTCGGCGTATTTTGCAGATAAAGAGAAATCATTTTTTTATGAGGGTATAACTAAATTAATTGAAAGATGTGAAAAATGTATCCGTCTTGCAGGTGAATATATTGAAAAAGAAAAATAATTAGGTTTTTTTATTTCCACCCCTTATCCCCCATTCTGCGAATGTAAAAACGCTCCCTCGTACTTGCATACTAAAAAGTAAAGAAATATCACCGATATCGATATAAGCTCACATGGGAATTGTTAAAAGTAAATCTTTAGCACGTTCTTATTTTTGGTGGCCCCAGCTTGATAAAAGTATTGAACAATTATGTAAAAACTGTTCAAATTGTAATCTAAATAAAGACAATCCTTCTAAAGCAGAATTATATCCTTGGGCTTTTCCCGAGCGACCTTGGGAGAGATTACATATTGATTATTTGGGCCCCCTCTTAGGTAAATACATATTAGTAATTGTGGACGAGTATACTAAATGGGTTGAAGCTTTTCCAGTAGTCTCAATGAACAGTGCCACGACAATTAATATTTTGAGATCTACATTTGCCCGGTTTGGCTTGCCAAAAATATTAGTTTCGGATAACGCGCCTCAATTTGTAAGAGAGGAATTTTCAATATTTCTAAAGAAAAATGGCGTAAATCATATCACAAGTCCACCTTTTCAACCACATTGCAACGGTGCTGCGGAAAATAGTGTTAAGTTAATTAAGAATGCAATTAAGAATACTTTAGGTAAGAATGATCACATAGATCTAGATTTAGTTTTGTCAAATTTTCTGTTTGATTATCGAAATGTACCGCATTCATGTACAGGAACAAGTCCAGCCATGTTAATGTTTAATCGTAATTTAAGAGGTAGATTTGATTTGTTGAAACCTGATCATGAGTTATTAAATAAAGTAAAACATATACAATGTAAACAAAAACATTATTATAGAGGAACAAGTTTAACTGAATTTACTGAAGGGGAAGATGTAATTGTTAGAGATTATCGAATATTGAATAAACCTAGATGGATAAGAGGTAAAATAATTAAGAGATTAGGTAAAGTTACGTATATTGTAAATGTTCCTGACTTGGAACGGGACTGGAAGCGGCATGTCAATCAAATTAGCAAATCAGTCAATAATATGTCTGAAGGTGACCCGATAGATTAAGGTACAAAATATAAATACTCTTTCGAAGGTAATTTAGACGAGGAAATATATCTAGGTAGGTACCTACTTTAATTAATTTATTCCCCAGTAGAATTAATGCTGGAAGTTTTGATGAAACTTTATGGTTTCAACAGGATGGTGCGCCTCCGCATTATGCTGTAGATGTTCGAAGGTACCTAGACGAAATTTTTCTGAACAGGTGGATTGGTAGACGTGGACACATTGAATGGCCAGCAAGGTCGCCAGACCTTAATCGTTTGGATTCTTTTATGTGGGGCCATCTGAAGAATGTTGTTTATAAAACGAAACCAGCACATATTGAAGAATTACAAGAGCGAATCCGAACAGAAATAAATAATATTTGTCAGGAAACCATAAACAAGGTTCAACAAGAATTTATTCATCATTTAGGTTACTGTCAAATACAGCAAGGGCTACAGATCGAACATTTAACATAAAGTCGTGTATCTGTTATTATTAGTTATCAATAAAATTGATAAATAAGATTAGTCGCCTACTTTTTTGCAATTGATAAGAAATAGTTGGTAGCACGTACATATCTTTCAAATTCTGTCCGCTAGACCCCAAGTATCTACCTTTTTGCTTTAGAAAATATCGAATTTATTCCATACTTTATTTGACATTAGTAAAAATAGTGACATTTCACAAAAACTAATCGCCTACTTGTTTTATAAATAAATGCACACAACATTAAACGGTTAGTACAAAAGTACAAAAGGAATGTCAAAAAGTGACAACAAAGAAACAGTATGAAACCTTTTTTAATTCAGGGTGGTCCGTATATTCTAAAACTCGAACAATATATAGGGTGTTCCATTTAAAAAAATGTCGATGACGTCATTTCTCACATATGGTTCACTGTATATATTTAATTATAACGCTAAATTAAAGCAAATTAAAATCAAAAATCGATCTGTTTCGGGAAATTTCCTTAAAATTGTTTGTTTCGCAAAAATTGAATTTATTCCATACTTTACGGACACACTGTATATGTATATATGTTAAGAGTGGCAAAAACATTATACGTTAAAACCTGTACCGCAGTCTTCATGTGCCCGTTAAATTGAATAGATATACAAGTAAATCTTAAATGTGTATTATTAAAACTCCCGGTACACCACAATAAGCCCCTTCTGTGTTTGAAAGTAGCTGACTATGTTTTCTTTTCTCTGATTTATATAAATCTCCAATATCAAAACTTTTACTTAAGTGGTACAAATCTCTCAAATTTTGACCACTTTCTCTAACCTGATCTGTAATCCAACTAATTCTCCTTTCAGAATTGCCACTATTCAGAGAATATTTCTTTTTTGGAAAACTTCATCTGTATAATTCATTTTCTCCAGTCCAGTTTTGAATGAGTGTATTAAATAAGTATTAATGCCACTCCCCGCCCAATGGTGACACCAATCTTGAGGTGTCCACAGACTAAAATACATGGACGTCATAAAAGTAGGGGAGACACCTCTTGTAGTTTTTTTAGTTTTTGTTAGATGGCGCGATAAAGCTTAGTACAGCGTTTAAAGACATCAAACTCTCGACATGCAGTATTGTTTTTCTGTTGTCGTTGAGAATACGTTCAAAACAAAACTCGTCTTTGCTTTTCAGCTTAAAGTAAATTTGCTCTGTGTTCTTCCGAGTGGTTTTACCAGAAACTGTTGAATATCAATCAAAAGGTACGTTGATTATTTGAGTCTATTTTTAGTTAGCTATCGATCGCAATAATATAATTTGGAATTGTGGTTATGTGGAATTATCTACCAAACTGCTTTAGTTTGCAGTTGGGGCTGGTAGTAAAAAATTGTTACAACCAACCCCAACATATTTTCGATTATCATTTTTTATTAGTCACATAATAGGTGTTCTATTTCTAGATGAGAACTTATGAATGGAAAACAAATAGAAGAACTGTATCCTCCGATGTGATAAAAAACGCAGTTTTGTTGGTCACCGACAAAAACAGGCCCTCTAGAGCAGTAGCAAAAGAGTTAGATATTTGTCATGTTACACTTTTTCGCTATGTAAGGAAGATAAGACAAACTGAAAGAGATCTCGATAGAACTGGCTATATTCCTAAGAAATGTGCAAGTATTTACTTTGGGCTGACGCCAGCTGATGTTCGGAAGTTGGCTTACGATGGTGCACTTCACCACAAAATAAAAGTTCCTGGAACGTGGACTGGGAACGAGAGGGCTGGAACCGAATGCCTAAAACGAAATCCCACTTTATCAATTCGCGTACCTGAGGCTACAAGTTAAAGCCGGGCCACATGCTTCAATAAGACAAGTGTCAATAATTTTTTTGATAAGTTTGAGGCTGTTTTGAAAAAATACAACTTAAGACCATCACAAATCTGGAACATGGATGAAACCGGCGTGACCACAGTCCAGAAGCCTAGAAAGATTGTCAGCATTTCTCCTTCTTCACAATCACCAGTCTCACCTTACCATTGAGGCGATATCTTTAGCGAAAGACAATAATGTTATCATGTTGTAGATGTCGGTGTGTATAGGCCATTCGAGACCTATTTAGCCATATATGAAGATGCATGGATGCATAATAATCCTGGAAAAGTGATGGCGATCTACGACTTACCATGAATCGTAAAGGAAGCACTCCCTTTGGCACCAACCCCAAATAATATCATGAAAGGTTTCTCAAGAAGCAGAATTCACCCTTACAATAGAGAAATCTTGCAGCGGCCTCCCCAAAGTGCCATAAATTGCTCGACCTTCGAGGTACCACGAGATTGCAAGACCAATATAAAACACAGAAGATGAAGTTGCTGAAGCCTTGTCTAGGCCAAGATCCAGTTCTGAATTGTCACTTGAAAGTCTAAAGCCATTTCTAAAAGCACCGAAAAGAAAGCAAACGACTAGAGGGCGTAAACGCCGTGTGACTGCAATATTAACTGACATACCAGAAATGAATGCATTGAAGGAAGAACAAAAAAAAAGAGAACAGTTGTAAACAAACTAAAGGAGAAACAAGTGAGCAAACAAATATTCAATGATGAAAGCGACAGTGACAAAAATGAAGACGACGAGAAGGAAACATTGTGCCTCATATGTTGTGAATCCTATTGTTCTTCCTAATGTTATTTGTTTAATTTTTTTGTCAAAGAATTTCCAGATTATGATTTATAAACTCTTAATGGTATCAAGCTATAGTTTTGTTGATAAATTATATTAAAAAACCTACCTATTCATGTTAATTATTTCAATAATCAGCTGTTACATCTTACCCCAATGGCTGTAACATTTTGCCCCAACGTTGGGGTTGAATGTAACATTTCACTGCACATATACATATATTTTTCTTGTTACCATGCTTAATAAATCATATCAAAAAGTACTTCCAAAGTAGCTTGAATGTCTGATCTATCGTTTAATCAACATGGATGTCCAAAATTGGTCAAGAATGAAAAAACAAAAATTAAAAACATAAAAATTTTATTTTTCATCCCCGGTCTCCTCTACTCGAAAATTGAATCACGTATTAAATATAGAAGCTGGGTACCGCGTTGCTCACTACGTACCGGAGACCAAGAAACAGTTAAAGCAGTGGACTTTTCTGGGCAAATCAGCTCCGAAGAAAGCAAAGATCGTTCCATCGGCCGGACCATTTTTTGGGATTCCCTCAGCTTGCAATACTGAACAATTTTGTTAACTGAGGAGGAAAACTGCAAAGATGGTAAACCTACGAATTATTTATTTAAAGTGTCCATAAATGGTGGGCCATTACCCTAATTAAAATTGAAAATTGGTGTTATCTCTAAACAAAAAAAAAACTTCATTAGTTTTGAAACCAACCACATTTTAATACAGATGAAAATTTTTGCACAATTCATTTTTTTCCCACCACGATATGAAGCTCCTATACGTTATCCTACTTATAAATAATATCCTCTAACGTTTGGAAGGGACCTCTCGGACATAAACCGAACAATATTCCGTGGTTAGTCGATTGAAAAGGACCGGGAAAAAAAGGACGACGGAAGAGCACAAGGAGAGACGAAAAAAAAAAAGGGAAAATCGAAGGCCTCCGAAAAGGATAGAGGACGAGGATGATATATTTATATGAAATACGCTCTCTTATATCTATAAATCTTGTTCCTTTATACCTATTAACCCGACGGCAATGAACACGTATCGTATCGAGTGGAACGGCAACGTTGGGATCCGCTGTTTTTCCCACAACCTCCGAGGCCCACTAGATAAATAAAATCGGATCCTCTTTATACAAAACGATGGAGTTTAGAAAGCGTGCGGGAAGGGGGTGGGATGGGAAGGGAATTATATCGACCTGTCCGAATTTTTGTCTTATTAATTCTGGAATAATTTAACTGAACTTATAAATTTGTTTAGCCCCGTTGGAATATATTCTCGCCGACATCGCTAGATACATATAAAAAAGGAGGAAGTTATATTAGAAGCGTCCGAATTTAAATGACTCAATTTCGACGCATAAAAGTTCCTTAAATTTACCATAGAGACCGCCGCTTATTACCGAAAAACTCGAAGTAAAGTTTTTTACGACCTGAGGTGTATCTCTACGGGTGGTACTTCTTCGGTTCGTTGACGAAACTGGTGCGGTTGTGGTAGGGTGGTGTTATCAAAGGATGGGGTTGATTTTACCGACACAATTTTTGTGTATATAATAGGAATGTTTAATTGAACATACATTGAGTATAACAATTCCGACCGAGTTTAATTACACAAATCAAATATCTTTCGCTAATAGGCAAACACTACATATCGGTATCAGTTCGATGCATAAAGGCAATTAATTGTTATCCGCGATCAAACCATAATCTACGCACGCACAAATAAACCGAACAGGTAAATAGCCTGTGCTGTATAGCCTACCCTTTCCACGTTAGATATCAATTTGTACATATCGCCAGTAATCATGTATACCTAGTAGAGTCGACAAATTTGCGTATCTGTTATGCAGGTGGGTGTGTTTCTAGTTTTGGTATACATAGATGAAATTTCGGTTAGAACTTGATTGTATTGTGTATTAAGTAAACAAAATCCTGATTGAAATCAAACAAATACATTTTCTCTCCTGTCAAATGGTTGTGTAAGATCTTGAAGGATTCAACAACAATATACGGCTATTTCAGTTTATTAAAAACTACTTTGAATTATCCTAGACTTGCGTCTAGAAAATCGATTTGAAGGATTTATAATAAACAATCTAGAAATCATTCGTATCCACGATCCTCCACGTCTCTTAAAAGTAATGAGACATACAGGGTAGAATCAAAAAGTAGTAGGACTGAATTTTTATAAGGTAAGGTGGGGTAAGTGAATAGCCGAATTTTAAAAGCTCGAGTTTAATTATCATTTTAAAGCAGAATAATTAAGATATAAACTTCATAATTTTATAAAGTAGACTCGTGCATATGATGTCTTTGCGCATATAATATTTCAGATATTTTTTACTACTATCTGTAGTACACATTCGCTAAATTATATATGTAATCAGAGGTTTCAAGTTTTGGGAAAGTGTGTTAAAATATGATATATCATCTTTTAGTACTTGAAAAAAAAATGTGTTAAATGTCAAATCTAATATTATAAACTTTTTAATTATTAAAACCCGTTTTTGCTCAAGTTTTTTTATTTTGGAAATTTTTGCTAATTAGCGTTTTTTTGAATTCATAGTAGTGGAAAGGTGGAGGTAAAAGATGTCAGGGCTAGAAGAGGCCCAGAGCTGTATACTGACCACTATATGGTACTAGCTAAAATTAAAAGACAGATAAAAAGAGACAACGAATCTGAAAATAAAGAAAAGGCAAAATTTACAAGTATAAGAACTTACAAACTACGAAATGAAGCTGTGGCAAAGAGATATCAAGACATGGTAGAAAATAAAATGGAGGAACTTAAACTGGACAACAATGATGGAATCGAAGAATATTGGAAAAACTTCAGGGAAATATTGTTATATTCGGCAAGGTATACCTGCGGGGAAATGAAAGGACGCAGTGCAGTTAAGCAGACAGCCTGGTGGACAGCAGAAATTAAAAATGAAGTAAAAATAAAGAAAGAAAAATGGAAAGGATACCTGGGATGCAGAACAGAAATAAAATACGAACTATACAGGGAACAAAGGAAGAAAGTAAGCAAGATGATAAAAGAAGCAAAAGAGAAAAGCTGGACAGAATTTGGAAATAAGATGGAGAGTGATAGTAAGGAAAACCAAAAACTATTCTACAAAGCACTAAAAACAATCAGAACAGGAAAACCGACAATGCATGCGCCCATTATGGACAAGGAAGGAAATATAATAACAGATGATAAGCAGACAATGAGAAGGTGGAAGGAGCATTTCGAAGAACTGCTAAGTATAGATGGAAACGAGATTGAGATAAGCAAAAGAGATGAAGAACACCGAAGAACTATTGAAGATGAGGAAGGACTAGGACCCATAACTAAAGATTAAATAATAGAGGCTTTAAAGATACTGAAAAATGGTAAAGCCCCAGGACACGACAAAGTAACTACCGAAATGATGAAGAACTTAAAAGGAAAAGGAATAGAAATATTTTGGAAAATATGCAATAGAGCATGGGAAGAAGGTAGGATACCGGAGGATTGGAAGATAGGTCAGATAGTGCCAATATATAAAAAGGGAAACACTAGGGAATGCAATAATTATAGAGGACTAACGTTATTAAGTACAGCAGCAAAAACCTACGAACGCATACTGGAAAGAAGATTGCAAAGATACGTGGAACCGACGCTAGAAGAAACACAAAGTGCATTCAGGAAAGGAAGAGGTGTTCAAGACCACATATTCACCGTGAAACAAATAATTGAAAAAACGATACTAAGTGCAACAAATGCATATTTTGCATTTGTTGACTTAGAAAAAGCATTCGATCGAGTCCGTAGAAAAACAGTGTAGAATAGCTTGGAGAAGAGAAATGTGGACAACAAGTTAATAACAGCAATAAAGAGCATGTATACAGAAAATACTTATTACGTAATCAGTAAAAACAGAAAGTCTGACAATTTTGAAATTAAAGGTGGCCTGCGACAGGGAGGAGTACTAAGCCCGGTTCTGTTTAATGTATTCATTGACGAAATATTAAAAGAATGTAAACTACACATGAAAAAACTAAGTGTGGGATACAGAAATCTAGAACCAATAGAACAAACGGAATGCATATTCGCAGACGATTTGGTCATTATGGCAAACACCGAGAAAGGGCTACAAGACAACATAAACATATGGAATAACGTATTGAATAAATATGGCATGAAAATAAACATAACAAAGACAAGTGTGATGACAGTAACAAACGGACAAGAAAAAGAACTAAATATAAAAATTAATAATGAGAGAATACAGCAAGTTGAACATATTAAGTACTTGGGAGTGAAAATAGAAAGGAATGGGAACCATGACATGGACATAAACGATAGAATTAGAAAAACAACAAAACTATACCATGCAATGAGACGAACATTCATACGAAAGAGAGAAATAACAAAGAAAACTAAGATGACGGTATATAGAACAATATTTAGGCCAATTCTGACATATGGGAGCGAAACTTGGGTACTTTCAAAGAGAAATAAAAGCAGAATACAGGCGTTAGAGATGAAATTTCTGAGAGGTGTGAAAGGCATAACAAGAAAAGACAGAGTGAGAAATACTGACGTACGTGATGAGCTACAAATAGAACCCGTAATAGAATATATAGAAAGGAAACAACTAGGATGGTGGGGACACCTGCAGCGTATGAAGGAATGCATGCCAACAAAAAGAATATGGACGTCCAAAATAAAAACAAAACGAAGACCTGGGAGACCAAAACTAACATGGGATAACGAAGTTGCCAAATTGATAGAGAACAGAGGCCAAACAATACTGAACGCAAGAGAGATAGCCAAAGACAGGAAAAAGTGGAAAAACTTTGTACACGAATTACAATAGTATAAGAATGAAATATCCCTACACCGAGAGGTAGACAGGGACTTTTAGATTATATATATATAGTAGTGGAAAGAAAAGACAAAAAATATATTTTTTGAAAAATTTGAAATTATAAACAAATTACAGCATGTTCCAAAATTGGAACTATGGGCAAGGAAGGGTACATAAACTTTTATGGCAAAATTAATTAAAATATCCTATGAGAGAAAAGTTTGTTACAAAAAAATACAATAATGTAAATTTACAAAATCTTTATTATATACAGGGTTTCCACGGCCAAGTGGGACATAGGCAGAATACATATAAAATCGGTTTTCGGTGAATATTATCTCCCTAATACTACTTCATTCAAAATTAAGGGCCGCATATTATAACTGGGTTAACAATGAACAATTCCATAATCATGGTACAAAGAAAGTCATTTTAATAAAGCCAAAAAATTATTATTTTTAAATCTAGAAGCCTATAATTTGAGTCTTTTACGTGAAATTTCTTAAAACATGCCTCGTGCAAATTTACGCGACATTTGTCACGTGCTTTTGTACAATTTTTTTTTCACAATGCGCACCTATTCTGTTTCTCTATTCACTATCCAGTGGTCAAGTCTGTCGTAACGGATTTCACTAAAAACCCGTGAAGTTAATTCTTTCCTTGAAGCAGGTCTGCCGCCATTTGAAATGGGTGTACTATATTTAGCAAAATATATCTGGACAATTCTCCTCCGGAATGCAAGTAAATCATATTTGTCATCATAGCGTGCTCTATAAACTTGCCATGCATTATGAACAGCCATATCAATTCCAAAAGCAAAGAGAGGCCACCACCACTTTTTTGATCTTATTGCCACTCTGTAATTGGCTATATTTTCGTCCATTCTTTCAACACCTCCCATAAATTTATTATGTTGTAATACAACATTTGGTTGAGTGACTGGTAATTTTTTCTTTTCTTTTGACACCCATCTATTCGTTGGTCGTACAGGAAATGTACTGTCACATGAACTAACTAAGAGCACAATTGTTGTCATTCCAACTAGTCACAGTACAGTTATTATTTGTATCTGTGCAACAATCGTAGTAACCACGTTCTTTCTTTTTCATATCTTTTTCAGATATAATAGGGCATTTTTCTATTCTATTAGATTTTATAGTACCGGTATAGCCTATTCCCTTTTCAGTTAATGCGGCTACTAGTTTTCGGGCGGAAAAGAATCGATCACCATATACCTTGAAAGGTGTATTTGCCGGCAACATGTTTACCAAATTCATTACAACAGAACCGCCGACACCCAAGTCAGATTTAGTATATGTCTTTCCTTGATATGGTTCAAATTGCAAGAGGTAGCCTGACGATTCACACATGCACCACATTTTATATCCATATCTTATTGGCTTTCCTTTCAAAAACTGTTTGGCACCATGTTTACCAAAATATGGAATCATGCTTCCATCTATGCTTATTTGTTCGGGGTAATAACCATACTGACGACACTTTTCATTTAGTTTCTGAAAATAAGGTCTTACCTTTCCAAATTTGTCATTGTCAGGAAGATGGGTGTTATCTGCACAATGTATATATCAAAATGAAGACGGTCTTGGACTCTGACCGGCGTACAAACATTCGTCTGATTGTTGATGTGTGAGAGATTTCGTACGGTAGCGTTCAAAAAATGATTACCGAAGATTTGGCCATACAAATGATGTGCGCCAAGTTTGTGCCGACAGTCCTGAGCGTTGAGCAGAAAATAAATCGAGTGCAAATTTCCCAGGGAATTTGCAACTGTGTCCAAGAAAATCCAAATTTCATTGACAAAACCAGAATGAGCAAGGGAAGGATCAAATACATTTTTCTTGCGGCACCATGAGCGGGAGAACCGTAAAGACAAGCTCGGCCATAAGAGAGACCTATTGTGCCCCCGTGCCGTTTTAGTCTACTTAACCAGGTTGCACTCAGACAAAGAAATCCGCAACCTGGTAGACAGTTAATTTACTTACTCCAGGATCATCCAATCGATCCACTGTCGAGCAATCGGCAAGAACATGGACTGCAGTTTCCTCCGCACTCCCACAGTTTCTGCACGCAAGTCTTTTACGCAGTCTTTTCTCATACGCGCGGATCCCGAGAGTTTTACAGTGTCTCATGCCGGCAAGTGCATTCCAGTTGGAGCAAAGCTTAGCAGTGAGTTCGGATCTGACAAAGGCTTTGTCAGCCATTTCATTGTCTCTGATTCCAAAGTGACTTGGCACTCATCTCAGCGTGGTGTTAGCCATATTTACTCAGTTTTATAAGAGTCCTATGGCAAGATAATACTATTTTGGAATCAAACCTGACAGCCTGTAGCGCTCTAAGGGGAGTCTGACAGCACCGGGTTGCCCTCCTACAGTTCAGATTTGACACCCTCTCACTTCTTCATTTTTCTTCGGCTCAAGCGGTACCTCAAGGAATACCGATACAGCTCAGTAGGAGACATCCAACGGCTCATACGCATTGTATCCGAGCGTAAGGGTGCTATTTCAACTACTACAAAGGGTTTGTACCGATTAGTTCAATAAAAAACTTCAAATTAATTCAATCGTACTACTTTTTGATCCTACCCTATAATTGGGTGAAAGGAGATGTACATTTTACTTGGAAAAAAGGGATCACATTTTATTTTTCCGTCGCACTAGTGGTGCCGTAAGTGACCTCAAGTAAACCAAATTAGGCGTTTTGATATTTATGTTTAGGATCCAGTCCCTGGGTGTCACTACCCTGCAGGGATGCCCACTTCCTTGCCAATACATAGGGTGGTGCTGGTAAAACCGAAAACGTCTAGGTAATGGTGCTACTGCATATGACTGGAAATTTTGGCCAACCCTGCACATCGAGTGTAACTATAATTGGATAATTTTGTACGTGTTTTGGCTTCTTCTCCGCCCTAGAAAACTGATATAATTTTGACAGTTTCTTTTGGTCACCAAATGAGGGCAAATCAGAAGGCCGTCATCTTTGCAAACTGCTATTTTGCAGAGAAAGACGTTGAACAGATGGGAGCGTGGCTGGGAGAATTTCATTAAAAACTGTAAATGATCTGTTATTCAGGATTTCCTGCCAGTGTAGGTCAGAAGCAGAGCAAACAGACAGTAAAAGAAAAAGAAAACAGTAGCAATAAATTGTGAGTGGTAATGTAGTAGACCATAATTAACTGTCTCTAGAACTACTTGAAGCTTACTTATTATTATAGCCTGTTCAGTGAAGCTCCAGCACAAGGTACCACAGCTGATAAGAGAGTGGAATCGTGTGGCTTGACTTGATTAGACTCTACACATCTTCTCGTGCAACAATTTTCCAATCACATAGTCTTGGTTTCTAATCCTTAAGCCATAAGACCTCTTAGATTGTGAAATTTCAGCGTATTCTGACCATCTTCAGACTCACCTGCGTCGTTTCTTGTGTCAATTTCTCTTCAATTTAATTGGCTTGCACGTTTTTCAATCTGATAATCGCTAGATATCAACCATTTGTGATATATACAACGTATGAAGTTTATTTCAGGTTTAGTTCCATATGTTCAGTTTTTAAAAAGATAGACAACTACAAAGACAGGTTCGACGAAGTAGCCAGAGATAAAAAAATGGTGGATGGTGTCACAGCTTCCGAACTGCAGCATCAGTTACAAATCTGCAAGCAGAAGGAAGGAAAGACAGGATAGAATTTAGGAAGTGCGTAAGGCAGACTCGAATAAGGAAATGAATTCGAAATTTATTCATGAAATGTTTTTGTAATTGATTTCCTCTCATCTTGAACGATGTAAATCAAAATAATGTTTATGAACACGTAAAACTTTTATTACAGAAACATACATCACGTCCAAACAAAGCTTTGTTCTTACAACAGTGACCCGACACAATCCTTTTCCTACATCTTTTTTTTCTTTCTTGTTTTCTCGTTACAACATCCTCTACCGTAATAAGTATACGTGAGTAGCGAGCAATGTTACTGTATACATACACGTTACATGAACGTCCTTGTATCTACTCGCATACATGCACATTAACCATGTCAGAGCCTTTAATATGGGACCATGATAGACGTTGTCTTTATGCGCGGACGTAAAGCTTGATGTACGACCGTCACATAGACAGCAACCTACTTAGATTTACAACCCAGCACACTGAGTGTGAGTGGGACGCTAGCGCAACGGCACTACGACAAACGAGAAGACGTTATTTGTCAACAGTTACGTCATGCATAGATGAATCTTCTGCACTGGTCTTCTTATTCCCCGTTGTAATGTAATGTATAGTGTATATGTAGTCTGGGATCTTACAATGGAATATATGTACACGATAAGATATTTTCATTCTTTTTTAATCTTCAAAGCGAGATACAGGATAGGAGTTGGTTTCGACGTATTGTTAATGTTAGCGAAGAAGAAGCGGTTTTATCTTTATTAATGTCTTTAAAAAATTGTCATATTTCGAGGAACAACAACATTAACAGAATAAAAATTGCAAGAGGGAGTATCACAGGACACCAACCAAAAATAGTCTAAATAGTTTATTTATTCTTAGTTTATTATTATTAATATTATTATATTTGAATGTAATGTCAAATATATCCGCAAACTATAAAATTGTCGCATTTCATAGCTTCAACAGATAGAAATAGATAGAAATTACTCTAACAGTTAAAATAATTCTGACAGATGTCAATCTGTCAGAGTAATTTCTTTCAACAAGTATATGGCACATAAAAATAGTTATTTTGTTACAATTTTTATTGTAATTGTCAAGTTTGCCAATTTCAACTGTCAAAAAACAGTCCATGTGAAACACTGAAAAAAAATTTTTTTGCAGTTTTGACAGATGCCGAATTCTAAAAACAGTATTTCAACAAGAGCAAGTGTCAACATGTTTGTGGTTTGTGGCGGTTGCTAAATTAACGCTAATTCATACCAGATTTGACAAGCGTAGGCGTCAAAATTTACGTGACAGCTGTCAACTGTCAAAATGCTTGTGACAGCAATCGAATTATAAAACCATTTAGTTAGAATTTCGATAAGTATGACTTTTAAAACAATTTTATAAACGGCATTTGTCCCGATAACAATATTTCTTGTACCTGTCAAAATTGCGAAAACAGTCGTATTTCACAGCCTCAACGGTTGCAGGCGTTAACATTTTTTTGAATGTGATCAAATTTTAAAAGCATTTGTTTTCTTATTGTCTCGGCGGGTGGTGCAGTAAAACAGTTAAAATATTTCTGACAGCTGTCAAACTATACAATCACTTTTACGGTTTTAATAGGTTTAACTGCTAAAATATTGTCTGCAATTGGCTAGTTATAAATACGGTATTCTTTATCAAAATCAACCATTTAAATAATAGAGGTGCGTGTGGTAGCCATGGAAACTTTTCGACAGCTGTCAAATTGTTAAACAGAATCATTTATTTTAGTTTAGACAATTGTAGCTCTTAAAATAAGTTAATTTAGTCAGTTATGTATGTCGCAAAGTTTCATGCTTTTCGCAAATGTCAAACAGTCAAACTGTCAAAATACTTGTGATAGCGTCAAATTAGAAGCTCAACGTTCTATCTCAGACTTAGCAACTATAGCTGTTATAGGCGTTTTATAATTTAGAGTGTTGTAACGTTCGAAAATTTCCGACACCTGCCAAATTATAAAACGATGTTCGACAAGATTTGACAGTCAAACTTTAGCTGTTATCTGTAAGCTAATCAATTTTTCTATTTTTTTTTTGACAGTTACATTGTGAAAGTCGTAAGTTTTGTAAATTCATAGCTTGCTTTCAAAATCAATCACTTAAACAATAGAGTTGGAAACAATAGCCATGGAAACTTTTAGTCACCTGTCAAATTGTAAAACAGAATAATTAATTTTAGATTAGACGATTGTGGATCTCAAAGTTTGCCTGACAATGGTAAGTCAGTTAGTTATGTATGTTGTAAAGTTTCGAATGTCCTAATTGTCAAATACGTTCTGCCAGCTGTCAAACTGTAAAAATATTTTTTTATTTGGCACAAGAGTATTCTTAAATGCTTCCATGGTTGTCAATTCTTACTATTCTGGTGGATCAAACAAATTAAATACTTCTTGCATAGGTCAAACAGTAGAACTGTCAAAATACTAGCCGTAGCTGTTATAAGCGTTTTATAGATTAGAGTGTCGTAACGTTCGAAAATTTCTGACACCTGCCAAATTTTAAAACGATATTCGACAAGATTTGACTAAACTTGTAAGCTAATTTTTTTATTTTTTTTTTTTTGACAGTTACATTGTGAAAGTCGTAAGTTCTGTAGATTCATAGCTTGCTTTCAGAATCAACCATTTAAACAATAGAGGTGTGTGATAGCCATAGAAACCTTTTGACAGCTGTCAAATTGTAAAACAGGATAATTTAGTTTCGATTAGACGATTGTAGATCTCAAAATTTGTCTGATAATGGTAAGTCAGTCAGTTATGTATGTTGTAAAGTTTCGGATGTCGTAATTGTCAAATACGTTCTGCCAGATGTCAAACTAAAAATGTTCTTTTTTTCTATTTGGCACGATAGTATTTTTAAATGCTTCCATAGTTGTCAGTTCTTTGTAATTTGGCGGATCTAACAAATTAAATACTTTGCGCATATGTCAAACAATGAAACTGTCAAAATACTTGTGATAGCTATCAAAATAGAAGATCGACGCTCTGTCTCAGACTTTTGACAATTGTAGCTGCTATAAGCGTTTTATAATTTAGAGTGTCGTGAGGTTCAAAAATTTCTGACACCTGGCAAATTCTAAAACGATGTTCCACACGATTTGACAGTTAAACTTTATCTGTTATCGTAAGTTTTGTAGGTTCATAGCTTGCTCACGTTGCAGTTGTTTCCGATAACTGTCAAGTTATGAAAGCATTTGTTTTTTGACAACTGTCAAATTGCAACAACTGTAGTTTTTGAGGGTTTGACAATTGTAAACGAAATATCTGACAGTTGTAAAATTGTTGAATTAATTATTGTTTTTGACAGTTTTGATCGTCGTAATTGTCAAATTGTAATTGTAAACGTCAAAATATGTATGACAGCTGTTAACATGTATTTTGTGTTGTAAAATTACTTATTAGTATCACAATATTTTTGACAGCTTTCTGAAGATCAAAATGGTGACGGATTTCTGACAGCTGTCGAATAGTATTACTGTATAGTTTTTTTTTTTGTATTATTCACAGTTCAAACGATGGTCAAACAAAAATTAAAAGCCGTGACTATGCGATTGCACAACTTTCGGATTCATTACCAATGAAAACATGTCTTTCCTTCAATCAACAACAACTGCCATCGTTCCTTATTTCCCTTGTTTATATATCCATTACATTCTTCTACGCTACTCTTTCACTTCAAAAGGCGGGTATTTTTCCCGTCGTGTTTTTTTGCGTTTTATAGCGAGACGATTCCGCGATAGCTCTACACAAGCGACGGTGTCTATTTCCTTTTTTTTTTTTTTTTTGAGAAAGATCGATACTTCGTGGCGCCTTAGGCTCAGTTTTCGCGTTTGCTGCTCCTCTATCTATTTATTCGCTTTCGGAATAGATACTGCTACGTTATATCCTAGCTTGCCGTTAACGAATGTGTACTGAGAGGTCTGTTGTTCTCCGAGGAAATGGAGCCATATCCATGTTTATGTGTTGATGGTACTAGATTATATGTAGATTGTTGTACAACGAGAAAGGAAAATATCTACGAGCGAGATTCGCTTGTATCACTGTTGGAAGCGAGAAAACAAGCAGTGCGGATAGATACTTTCATTGAGTGTAATTTGAAATTATATCGAGTCAATTTCATTAGATTAACTTTCTTATTCAACATTTACAGACGCTTTTCTGAAGGTCTGAATTTAAAATAATTATCACAACTGTCGAACTGTAGAACAAATAGATATTTCATACGATGTTAACAGGTGTAATACTCCCTTTTACAGTTCTGATAGTTATAACTGTCAGTATATTCTGATAGCTGTCAAAATGTACAAACATGTACGTCGTTTTGATCGGTGTAACAGTTGTATAGTACTGACAGCTGTCAAATTAATAAAAACAGGTATAACTTTTATTATATTTCCAAGAGCTGTTAAAATAATTCTGACAGCTGTCAAATTATAAAACTGTTATTTATCACTATTCTAACTCACAATTCCAGACGCTGTACGTTTTTGCTTCTGAAAATCATCAAGCAAACACGCTTATACTCCCCTGACAGTTTTGGTGAGTGTTAAACAATCTATGACAGCTGTCAAACTGCACCACTAGGTATTTCTTATGATGATACAAAGTATAAGGATCATATTTTCGACAGTATTTTATTTGTTAAATTCCCCAAAATAATAAGAACTAACTATGGAAGCATTTAAAAATACTTTAAAATACATTTTTACAGTTTGACAGGTGGCAGACCGTATTTCAAACAAATTTTGAGAGCTACAATTGTCTAATCTAAAATCGATTATTCTGTTTTTACAATTTGGCAGCTGTCAAGAAGTTTCCATGGCTACCACACACTATCATTGTTTAAATGGTTCAGAATCAACCATTTAATGTGTGCTGAAATTTTTTGACAGCTGTCAAATTGTAAAACAGAATAATTTATTTTAGATTAGACAATTGTAGCTCTCAAAATTTGTCTGATAATGGTAAGTCAGTCAGTTATGTATGTTGTAAAGATTCAAATATCGTAATTGTCAAATACGTTCTGCCAGCTGTCAAACTGAAATTTTTTTTATCTATTTGGCACAAGAGTATTTTTAAATGCCTCCATAGTTGTCAGTTTTTATTATTTTGGCGGATTTGACAAATAAAATACTTTTCGTCAAACAGTGGAACTGTCAAAATACTTGTGATAGCTGTCAAAGCTCAACATTCTATCTCAGACTTAACAATTGTAGCTGTTATAAGCGTTTTAGGTATAATTTATAGTGTGGTAACGTTTAAAAATTTCTAACACCTGTCAAATTCTAAAATGTTCGACAACTGTCAAACATTTGACAGTCAAATTTTATTTGTCATTTTTAACAGCTGCAAAACGTGCCGGCGGTATAGATTTAATTTTTTTTTCAGTTATGTTATGAAAAGTTTCGTAGATTCATGCTTGATCACGTGGCAGTTGTTTCCGATAACTGTCAAATTGTAACAATTGTAGTTTTTGAGGTTTGACAATTGTAGACACAATATCTGACAGCTGTAAAATTGTAGAATCAATTATTGCTTTTGACAGTTTTGATCGTTGTAATTGTCAAATTGTAATTGTAAACGTCAAAATGTGTCTGACAGCTGTCAACGTGTATTTTGTGTTGTAAAATTAGTTACTAGTGTCACAACATTTTCTAGAGCTTTCTGAGGATCACAATGGTGATGGATTTCTGACAGCTGTCAAACACAGTATTGTTAATAGGTGTTGCATCACAGAATTATTGCATAAGATTGTGTGCCCTAGCATTCTATTCTTAGTCCGACACTTTTAATTGTGTTTGCAAGTGGTTTACTTGTATTTATATTTATAAAAGCGCAAGTGGTTTGGTAATAACGGGTGCGTGATTAACATCGAAAGCACTTCCTTGAATACACTAACAATACTTTTCTAATATCTACAGTTTAGAGGAAAGTTTGAGCGCAAAAGCACAAAAGCAGCAAACAGGGGTAATCAAACGGTGAACAAAAGCGTTCTTTTTTCTTTCTAACATCAAAACGTGTCCTGTATGTGGGCGCTAGCTGAGGTATCTATATCCATCCATAGTCATTTTTTTCTCCCGATGTCTATAGCATTAGTTTCTCTTTTACTCAAAAACCTCGATTCCCTGTGCGGGTGTGTAACCAATACGGTACCTCGTTTTATGTTGGCGTACAAGGACATATTGTGGAAGTTTCCGAGGCTTCGTCTTTTAATAAAAGGGCGCATTTTTTCCTTCTGCTGCTCCACCGCTCGGTATAGCCATCATCATGACCAAACTCGCCCTTATCCCATCAATATATATTAAAACTTCGAGGAAGTTTTCCAGCGTTATAAATATCAAACTTCGAAAGTTAAACAATAGAATCAATAAGCTGGTTGTCCGGCAGATGTGATATAAAAAGTTTCTCTTGAAGTCTAAAAATAAAATTCCTTAATGTCGGATCTTAGTTCAATACTGGAATAGGAAGAAATTGTATCTCGACTGATATTCGCGCTAACTTCGTTCAGAGATGACACGGCTTGTTGATATTGCAATCGATGCATCGATGCATCGCTGAAAAACACGTACATAGAGGGATTCGTTAGCGACCTAAATAAAACTTCTTGATGGAGGAAAATCGCAATTCCATTGAACGTAAAAGAATATTATAAGAGGTTATAGTCTCAGCGTGTTATATGATATTTTTCATCTTACAGAGTTGCACTACGGCAACTCTGATAGTTGGGACAATAAAAGTTATAAATGTGAAGTTTTCTGGACTTAACCGACCACCATTTTCGCAAACTATTTGCAGAATATTCGACGGAGGTGCTCCATTACGTCATTAACTGGTTTGTTTTGCTTTTTAAACGGAGTATACTTTGAAAGGACTCGCCTGTGTCTTCCTATCACCTTTTGATTTTTTAATTTTTTATTCGACTTGATTAGTCGACACTTGAGCTCGACTAACAGTCGAGGTAGTTTATACTTGTTTCTTTTTAGAGTTCTTAATTTTAATCTTCATTTTTAACCGCAGTTAGCACAATCCACAATGACACATGTCAAAAATATGTTATGCCAGTTACATCTGTCGATATATTAAGAAAATAACGATATAACGCAAGCAATTGTTAAGACTGTAAAAAATGCGCAATATAATCGCTGTCAAAAATACATATTTTGACAGTGACAACTATCGGAACTGTCGAGAAATTGTCAAAGAGAACATAGATTGATTACTGTGTTTTTACAATTTGATAACGGAAGGAAAGACGACGGCAGTTACACCTGTCAAAAATCGTAAACGCCTGGTTTTATAGTTTGACAGTTGTCATAAATATTTTAACTGCTACACCTGCCACAAAGTTTTTACAATTTGACAGCCGTCAAAGATATTTGACAGTTACGGCTATTAAAATAATAATAAATTATATGGATTTGTAGTTTGGCATTGTAACTATCAATTTATTGGTAACTTTATAATTTGACAGCTTATAAAATTGTTGGCGAACACCGTTATAATTTGGCAGGTGTCAGATATTTTCGAACGTTACAACACTCTAAATTATAAAACGCTTATAACAGGTGCAATTGTTAAATCTGAGATAGAACGTTGAGCTTCTAATTTGACAGCTATCACAAGTATTTTGACAATTCCACTATTTGACATATGCGAAAAGCATTTTATAAACTAAATCCGCCAAAATAATAAGAACTGACAACTATGAAAGAATTTTAATAAACTTGTGCCAAATGAAAAAAAATTAACATCTTTACAATTTGACAGCCGGCAGAAAGTATTTGATAATTACAACATTCGAAACTCGAACAACATAACTGACTGATTTACAATTGGCAGACAAATTTTGAGATCTACAATCGTCAAATCTAAAAATGATTGTGTTTTACAATTTGACAGCTGTCAAAAAGTTTTGATGGCTACCGCACACTACTATTGTTAAAATGATTGAATCTGAAAAGGAATACTGTATTTATAACTAGGTAGTTGCCTGAAATATTACGACCTCCCTCTCCCTTGAGACAATAAGAAAACAAATGTCTTTAAAGTTTGCAACAGTTGGGATTGTAAAATACGACTGTTTTTCAATTTGACAGCTACCACAAATATTGTTATAGGGACAAATGCCATAATAGAAAAAAAACTTGTTACTTACAAAAAACTTCTAAAACTTGTACCAGTCGAAATTCTAACGAATTACTTTTATAATTCGATAGATGTCACAAGCATTTTGACAGTTCCACCTACTAAAACTGTCAGAAGCAACTGGCGTAACTGCTTCACATCAGTCAGACGCATTTTTTCTATTGAAGCTATGACATGTGACCAATTTTATAGTTTGCGGATATATTTTACATTACATTCGAAATTCTAACAGCTGTCACGTCAATTTTGAGCCTTCACTTGTCAAATCTGGTATAAATTAGTGCTAATTTAACAACCGCCACAAACATGTTGACACTTGCTCTTGTTAAAATACTGTTTTTAGAATTTGGCATCTGTCTAACAGATTTTGACAGTTGCACCTGTCAAAACTGTAAAAAAAAATTGAAATAATAAGAACTGACAACTATGAAAGCATTTAAAAATACTCAATTACAAAATAGAAAAAAAACATTTTTAGTTTGACAGCTGGCAGAGCGTATTTAACAATTACGACATTCATTTAAAATTTCAACATACATAACTGACTGATTTACCATTGTCAGACAAATTTTGACAGCTACAATTGTCTAATCTAAAATAAATTATTCTGTTTTACAATTTGACAGCTGTCTAAATTTCCATGGCTACCACACCCTTCTATTGTTTAAATGGTTGATTCTGAAAGCAAGCTATGAATCTACAGAACTTACGACTTTCACAATGTAACTGTCAAAAAAAATTAGAAAAACGGATCAGCTTACAGATAACAGATAAAGTTTGACTGTCAAATCTTGTCGAACATCGTTTTATAATTTGGCAGGTGTCGGAAACTTTTGAACGTTACAACACTCTAAATTATAAAACGCTTATAACAGCTGCAGTTGCTAAGTCTGAGATAGAACGTTAAGCTTCTAATTTGCCGCTACCACAAGTATTTTGACAGTTCCACTGTTTGACATTTGCGAAAAGCACGAAACTTTACGACATACATAACTGACTAAATTACCATTGTCGGACAAATTTTGAGAGCTACAACTGTCTAATCTAAAATATATTATTTTACAATTTGACAGCTGTCAAAAAGTCTCCATAACTATAACTATAACTCTCCAATAACTAGCCAATTGCAGACAATATTTTAGCAGTTAAACCTATTAAAACCGTAAAAGTGATTTTAAAGTTTGACCACATTCAGGAAAATTGTATACGCCTGCAACTGTTGGGGCTGTGAAATACGACTGCTTTTACAATTTGACAGCTACCATAAATATTGTTATTGGGACAAATGCCGCTTAAAAGATTGTTTTAAAAGTCATTCCAGTCGAAATTCTAACTAACTGCTTTTATAATTCGATAGGTGTCACTAGCATTTTGACAGTTCCACCTATTAAAACTGTCAGAAACAACTGTCGTGACTACTTCACATCTGTCAGGCGCATTTTTTCTATTGACGCTATGAAATATGACAATTTCATAGTCGGCGGATATATTTTACATTGCATTCGAAATTCTAACAGCTATCACTTGCAGCTTGACAGTTGCATCTGTCAAAAGTGTAAAAAAATAATTTTTCAGTGTTTCATGAATTTTGACAGTTGAAATTGGCAAACCTGACGATTACAGTAAAAATTGTAACAAAATAACTATTTTTATGCCCATATACTTGTTGAAAGACTAAAAAGGAATTGCTTTGACAGATTGACATCTGTCAGAATTATTTTAACTATTACATCTGCCAAAACGGAAAGCAGCTGTCAAAAAAAATATTCGAGTATCTTAAAAATTAATCATTAAATAGCCAGATTTTCTAGAGCTCTTGAGAGTCTCCCATCCCTGCTGAGCCTGTGGCCATTTTAAAATTAGTTTGCACGCTAATCTAAAATTATTACGTCCAAGCACCAAACGAAACGGTAGACGAAAGGAGCAACAACAACTAATATTTTTCTCAATTAAAAAAGCAGAAAATAAACACAAATTAGATCCCGCCCTTGTGCCTGTTTCAATTTAGGCACCCCTTTTTCCATAACCAACGTAAAAGCAGGCCTGTTAGCCGGCCAATAATACGCATAGAGTATTATCAAACTTACCGGCGTACACCGCGCTGGTGGGTAGGTAGGCTTACGCAGAAATCCATTTAATTTGGTGAAAATGATTCGCTTACCTGCAACAGAAGAAAAGAGAAAAAGCTCAGTATTATATTAATACAGAGAAGACCTTTTTTTTAATTAAGGCAGAAGTTTTAATTAATTTACGTTTTCCTGGCTGTCTACGCGGGGAAATATTTTATATAAAAAAAAAAAAAAAAAAACGGGACGCCAAAGTCGAAGTTCGCGTTCTACTGCCGGGTTTCCGATTCGATAAATATAAAGGACCACTAAGACTTGTTCCGGCTTCTTTCTAATTTGCCTGATGTAGTTTCTGATTTATGTCCTGGATAGCTTCGCGAAAGAAGGAGCGTTTATAATTAATATTTTTTATGCTAAGAGAAATTGAAACTCTTTAGTTATTCTTTTACAATTTACTCAAGAAAATAAACAACATAGTACTGGAAAATCTAGTATAGTCCGGTCACTCATCTCAGTGACCGGATTGTGAACGTGAATGGTTCACTCTATATTTTTATGAATAGTAATGCTCAAAAAGAGAATGTTTTCGATTTTTCTACATTCACATTATAATCTGTTTAATGTGCTTCAGAGTTATTCATTTTTTCACAGATTGATGTTAAAGGAGGGGACAGAGTGTTGATGTTAGAATCGGCCACAACAGCAAAGACATCATCAATATACTGAGCAATAGTTTCTAGATCTATATGACTCGGAAGCTCATTTTATATAAATTAAAAAGTAAAGAGGACCTAGAATGGAGTCCTGCGGCACCCCTATGTTGACCAGCTAATATTGGCCAATATTGATCAGCTCAGAGTAAAGCCGGCAACTTTCTTAATTTAAAAAGGTGGCTGCTTCTTGTTGTGTGGGTGAAACATGTTCATACTTGCACAGCAGCCACTGCGTCTCAAAACAAAGTTGAGGTCTTTGATGCCGAGGACAGCTATTACAAGATCCCCATCTCCCTATTTTTTCAAATCGACTGGAATTTTGGAGTGTGTGGCCTTGGACTAAGCAGAGTGGTACACAGAACAATGCCTCGCTGAAGTCATTAAATCGATGAAGAAGAACCTGCGGTCAAAGTCAAAAATGGATACTTGGTTTTCCGATTATGACAACGCTCCAGATCACAACGCCAAAACTTGCAACGAATTTTTGACCACTACAGGACTGAAGCTTCTTCAGCACCCTCCTTACACTTCAGACAGACCTTCCTCCCTGCGACTTTATGCTACTACCAAATGTGAAAATAAAACTGGAGTGGAAGTGGAGCGGTTTTCCAATAACAAGTGTGCCTTAGTTCCTTGTGAAGCTTAGCACTACTAGTTAAGTTCCTCAAATGCAGCACTGTCAATCTTCTCGAACAGACCAGTTCATTTCAGTGAATGGGCAGTGAAATTATTCGACAAAACATTTCTTTAGCATTCTTTAAGAGCATGGTTCGATTGAATGTGCTAGAATTTGTGATATCCCCAAGACAATCCACTTCCTTACCACGACCTGAAGGTTTTAATTGAACCAGCGTATCCAATTTTTTGGTTTCCTTGGAAAATATTTGCGATGAAAGCAAATCCTGGTCTAATATGCAGTAGATGTGACCAAGATTTTTTATGTTGACAAAACTGGATTTTCAACAGCCCAGAAAAGATGACTTGTAACAGGGTTGCAGTACCTTTCAAGTGGTGAGAGAGGAGGCAACACAATTTCAGTTTGTTTCTGCAGTGCTGCTGGGCAGTTCATGCTGCTCATAATTATTTTCAAAAGGTCGCAAATCGCCCCGGAATTAAATGTTAGAGCTCCAGAAGGTAGCCATGTTGAAATTTCTGAGACTGGCTATATTAACGACTCGTTATTCGTCAAATAGTTAGAGTTCTTGCACCCACTTCTTCCATCTAAGGGGAAGATCTGTTGCACGAAACTTTCAAAGGGGTGGTGAACTCTTGTGCCTCTATTTAATGCTCAACCTTTTTTATTCAGGATCATAATGATGAACCCAGCTTTCTGCCGCTTAATGACGGCCAACTTCGTCTCGTCAGTGTCAAACTGTTATACGGTAACAATTCTTCCATGTTTTCTACAAACCTGTGTTAACCTCGAAGAATTGTTGGGGTCTTCAAAACAAACATTTCATCCGTAACATTGGGATAGACGTAGGCATTTAAAGCTCGATTGTATCTTAAGGAACTTATTGTAAAGAGCTTCTCCTCTATTGCCTCAATCTTAACAATAAATATTTTTAAAACTTCTTTTTTGGTTCTCTCATTATATAAAAATTTACAAATAATGAAGGTTCCTATCACAGGTTTGTCTGTACTGCTAGTAGATTGATTTTGGTTATTATCAGTCTCTAAATTTTCATCAGTCTCTAAATTAACAAAACTCTCATGGACGTCATCGATATAATTATCATCTATAACTCTTTGTTGTTCAGTATGGTCATCTTCATTTTCATGCTCATTTTCTTCTATTTAATTTTCATCTTGTACGTCGGATTCGTTATTTTCCTGATTCATAAAATCTTCAGTGGTTACTGACATGCCAGGTTCCACATTTACTTTTCTCTTTCGCTTTCGGGTGTTTTCCTGCTGTTTGTATTCTTTCAAGACATTGACCAGTGAGTCTGTTCACTTGTCAACTTCGCTTTCCCGAAATTCAGGGATTTTTTTTTAAACTTCAGTAGGATTTAATGTGACCAGTCCACAACTTCTAAAGTCAGATCGAACATTATCAGAAAAGCTAGTGAGACCATGTAAACTTTCTTTCAATAGTTTGGGAAATAGATCTTTTGATACTGTTCCCCGGTGTGTTTTTTTTCCATTTGGAAAGAGTTTGTTTCCATTGTCTTTTAAGAGGCTGAAAACATGACATATCAAGGGATTGTGTCAAATGTGTGCTGTGAGGAGGTAAAAAAGCAAAAGAGATATTTGATCGTTGGCACTCTTGGATCACAGCAAGGGAGAAATGGCTAACCAAGTTATCACCTAGGATAACTTTCTTGCCTTCTTTGTTTCTAAAGTAAGGTAAACAAACTTAAAAAAACCAATCCTCATACAAACAGCCGTCAAACCAGCCACTCTTACTTCTGTTAAATCTGGCACCTTTAGATCCATTTTCATACCAAATATCATATAAATGTTGTGCCTTGTGAACTATATATGGTGGTAATACTTGTCCTGAAGCAGCAACGGTAAACATGAGAGAAGTAGCCTGCCTCTGCCCCTCTTCGAACAATAACTATCTCTTGACCCGGGTCATCAATCATGTTGGTTTGATCAAAATTCAAAAAATTCTCTAGTGGTACATCCTTAAGCCTTTCTTGTAAATTTCGGAAATACTCCTCTATTGACGCTTTACTGACTGCTGCTCTAGATGCTTTAATATTTTGGCTTAATCTATTAGACAACAGAGCACTATGTCTTTTCTTTTCACCCATACTAAGCCTGGCATGTTGTTTTGAAACCTTGCTTCGATAGCTCCCTTTCTGTCCAAATATCCTTTTACAGCACATTTAAGGTCCCAGTGATTGGGGTATCCCCACTCTGCAGCTGTTAATACTCCTTCTACTAAGCTTTTTTCTTCTGCTTCTGATAATACTGTAGGTCTTCAATACTGATGGATATGTTCCTCTCGAAACTTTCGGTGGACCGTGGATTTAGGTATTCCATATTTTAAAGAAGCCTGACGTATTGACAATTTATTAGTTGCAACTGCCAAGCCCCAGGAAGTATAATATCGAACTTTTTTAAAGCCAAAAATAATGATCATTTTCAATATTTTTTTATCAACATACTTACCTGTGATACAACCGTTACAAGTTTTGTTTTGGATAAGAGAACAAAACCTGCTCTTGTCAACACTATGCATTTCTTTTCCTAAATCTTTCTCTGTATTAAAAAGTAGCTTTAATTACTTTTCTACTATCTTTTAATCATTAAATATATTTTTTGTATCTTAATCTGCATTATGCAAATTGTCATAATTATGACAGCTTGACAGGTTTTAGCTGTCAAAATACGACCACGGGCGAGTGATGTGTCATCGGGTGGTCGTATATAGTGCCTGGCTTATACAGCGTGTCCACGTCGAGTGACTGTGCTCGTACGCCTATAGCCTTACTACCTACTACAAAGGTGCTTAAATTCTAGTAGATAATAGTAGGTAAACTATAGGCGTACGGGCTCAGTCACACGACGTGGACACGCTGTATAAGCCGTATTTTGACAGCTAAAACCTGTCAAACTGTCATAATTATGACAATTTGGTGGTTTTACGCAGGTAGCCCGTACGCCTATAGTTTACCTACTATTACCTACTAGAATTTAAGCACCTGTGTAGTAGTAAGGCTATAGGCGTACGAGCACAGTCACTCGACATGGACACGCTGTATAAGCCAGACACTATATACGATATCCCGATGACACATCACTCGCCCGTGGTCGTATTTTGACAGCTAAAACCTGTCAAACTGTCATAATTATGACAATTTGGTGGTTTGTCAAAATACGGCTTATACAGCGTGTCCACGTCGAATGACTGAGCCCGTACGCCTATAGTTTACCTACTAACGCCAATATTATAAGGATCTTTTAAATATCCATGACAGATTCAAACTTTGTCACTTTTGCCTTAGTGTGCATCACCATGGAATAATAATCTATCATTTTTTCTCAATTCCTCAATAAGATATATTTTTCGACGACCCTTCTTCTCAAGATACTCCTTAATATGTTTGGTTTGTACAGTTACCTTCTAATATTTCATGCACATCTGTCGGTGTTATTTAAACAATACATCAACTTATCAAAATATCAGGTGTAATTCGTATTTAATCCTACTACGTTTTTAATTAAAAATTCTCACATCACATTTAGATAACACGACAGAAAAATCCCTTTTGTTTCACAGTCCACGACGACAAGACAACACGATTATAATTTTCTCTATTCCTAGCAACAGCATTTATATAACGACCCCCGTCCGCACGCCGCGCCATTATTATTAAAACGGGACGCCCCTGTCTTTTTTAATTAAACGTTTCGGCATGAAATCGCCGAACGTACAGCACCTAATACAAAATACGGCGAAATCCTCGCATCGCCAACCTCTAACCAAAGGGGACCGACGGGTACCCAGATGGCAAACAAAAACCGGCCGACAAAACTATATTCCACATCCGTAGCATTATTTTCAGCGATAATAAATGAGTCAGGGACTGAAGGGATCCTCTTGTCGTTGTCGTCGTCGTCGTCGTCCCGTGGCGACAAGTTTTATTAAAATTCAACATGAACGCCATCTACCACCAAAGGTATAATATATATATATATATACATAGTGGTAGAAACGGGACCCTCTGCTGATGTGACAATGGCCGGTCGTAAAACCGCACAATCTTCCATCTACGACTTTACATTACCGACCTTATTATATAAAATTTAACAGGAATTATAGTTTATGGGGAGATCGTGGTGAGTATATGAGAAGGTTTACGCTGGACGCAGCAGAAAAATATATATTTCTTGATGTTTCTAGGGGAGGGGGTCGTGAAAGACGACGATGTTAGTATGTATTGCGTTTTGAAGTTACGTCGTCGCTGGATCATATCTTTCCGGGTCTTATATTGGCCAAATTTTATTATTTCCTACACGAGCACAGTTATCTTACCCGGATTCATGGATACCATTACTACACTCACATGAACAGAGTAGCAGAATATTTAATCTGGGGGAGAATCTCATCAATCGTTCTGAAATCTTGATAGAAACGGCCACCTATTTAATCAGTGGTAGCATCAATACCTTTCGAAATACATAAGAATGCGTTTCATTTCAGAATTGAGATCAATTAAGGTCAGAGGCTATCTTGCCGAGGAATTGGGTAGAACAGGTTTAATCTAGGTGATTCCAAGTAATCTTATCGACCGAATTCGATGTAGAAATAGATAGGTTTGAATATCGGAATGTGTGTTTAGTCTTAGTATGACCAGTTCTAATTTTATGGATCCAATTTTTATGGTACATTTAAGAAACTTAGAAGCTACTCCAGAAAATGTGTGTGTTTGAAAACGGGCCACAACACTCCCAATGAGTAGTCAAATACTTATACAAACTCTTACACCAAAACCTTTATTTTCACCCCTATAACCTTGTGGTGGTTTAGCACCTGAATGAAGAAGATTTTGCACCACCCCAGCAGTTCCCCAAAAGAATGCAAATGATTTTTGCTTATGAGACTAATTTTTATTTAAACGATTCTGTTATCAAACTCAACTACCGATGTCAAGCCGCAGAAAACCCTGCTTAACACAGTGAAAAAGTCATGATTTGGTGCACTGTTGGTTGTCTTCGAGTGATCCCAGCTTATTTTTTTAAAGATGGAAGAGAGGTGACAGTAACTGTAATCTTCGATTGTATTGGTAAACTTTTTGACGTTAAATAACGACATGTTTGATTCCAGCAAGACGATGTCACATATGTACAGTCTGTCCTACAGTGGAAGTTGTGCATCCCATTGTATGCTCTGACCTAACAGCACGTGACTAGTTTTTAAGAGGACGCTCTAAAGGTAACGGTCTACATCGACAAACATCAAAATCTCTAGGAGTTGAAAGAAGCTATCACAACGGAATTAAGGGCAATTAAAATCGACTTTTGTAGACGGTGTTGACGCTCAGGCATTAGAAACAAAGCTGGTGGAGCAAACTGCGATGAAACTAGGTCTTGTTGAGGGGCACTGACGAGACCTGCAGGGTCGAAAACATTCCATTTTTATTGCTCTCTATTGCAGGATTATTCCAACAATACAGTTATTCTTATATTGAAGGAATGTATAACAAGGAGGAATCTTGAATCTAAGCCACAACGTACTCTTCAAACATAAGAAACAATAGACGAATCCTACTTCATACCCAAATATCAGACAGAGGGATTCCAAGGGGTGACCCAATCTCTACATCCTTTTTTTTCCATTAATTGTTAGCCTTGCACTACATAGATAAGGTCCAATGGAAGGCATTTTCGCTGTTTCTTTGGCAAGCTTATCTGCCTTTTCGTTCCCTTCGATTCGTTGATGGCTTGGGACCCACCACGTGGTTATTGCGTTCCAATTGCCTTAAATTGCATAAGTATACATTCATGCAGCAGACTGGACTCGTATGTGTAGGCACTCACAGCTTTCGCAGCAGAAATCTCCGCTTGAAATATGTTGGACTGGAGTCCCATAGGCACTTTGAGATAGTGGTTAATTCCACTGACCCCAATGTCAGTCCCCACTCCTTCTATTCTAGAGCCGTCCGTGTACCATGCCAGGATGTTCCTCTTTTGAGTTGAGGCTTACCAGAAGCTCATTTAGTACGGCTTTCGATGATCACTTTGTAGGGTTGGTCGAAATTGTATTGCATAGAGATCTTGTCCTTTGCAATGTGAATTAGGTAGTTGATGTTGGGATCTTTAAGATTTTAAGGTGTCCTCTAATGTCCCCAGGTTTTAATCTTCTACCGCTGCAGTGGGACAGGTCCGCATCACTCCTGTGACATTTAGAAAAGTGAGTCTTTGGATTTATTGAAGCTGTTGTTGTACAATCTTCTGTGTTGTTTTTGGCCAACATAGGATCATTTGAGGCTTGAGACCCCAGGACTAGCGAGCAGCCTTAGGCAAATTAGCGATGCCTTTATGGTTGTTTGACAGTTTGCTGTCCAACATAAGCTAGCTAGCAGACCAGACATGAAAGAAAGGAAAAAGATTCGAGCCAGTAACAAGTCGTGCAGGGTTGTGTGTCTACGAAATGCTGGTGTCCTCTATGTAAACGGGACAATCGTGTGAGATTAATATGCAGAAGGAATAACAACATCAAGTCTAAAAATTAGAACACCACCAATTGATCCAAGTATCTATCCCACCCCTCTCACTGTCATGGGAGTACCTGAATAGCTTAGACTGCTAATAATCTTCCACTGATTCAGAAGGTCCCTTCTCAGTTCTCAGAAGAGAATGGAAACTCATGAATGCAATACTGATAATCTAACTAGCTTGCCCAAAGGTGCCATCAAAACCACATTTACTCTAGTTAGAGAGGCATCATTTTTTTACCCAGTATCTTTCAAGGGTGTTGTTTTGGCATTGCTAGGATAACAAAGCTTAGGTACTTAGGTATGATCTTATATGAAGGAAATCTATACTGAATCGAGATAATGCTGCTTAATTTTAATAAATAAAATTTCCTGAAAACTCATCAGCATACACGTTTCTACCACAATTCCACGAAAAATTTTATACCTAAAATTTTCCAAACGAGGGCCTCATCTAACAGGACACCTCCATCTCTTTGTTGCGCATTTAATACACATTTCGCAGTGAAAAATATTTCTTTTGTCCTTTATTCGTTCTCGCACGGCCGATTAAATAATATAACGTGGAAGAGCAATCTTCTTGGAAGTTATAAATAATAATAAACTGGCAGCGAGTTCCGTCTTCATCAAAATAAAAGAGGAAAATTTGATGTGATGATGAAAATAAAAAAAAAGGAAAAAGAAGAAGTAGAAACGAAGAGAAGCTACATAGAAGCCTACACGACACATTTCCATTTTTCATCAAAAAACATCCGTTCTACTATGCCAGCCGGCAGAATTACCCTCCTGGTCGTCGTGTACAAATCTAACTTAGAGAGGTAAAAAATCGCGAAAACAACGTCATCCAAAATTAAACGAATTCCAGTCTGGTACGCCGGCGGACAATAGCACGCCCTGAAAATTAATTTCTACGTCGGCCGTTCCAGTCTCCGGTTGTCAGACGTAGGTTCCATGTAAAAAGTGACAAAATTGCAAAACGTGGAAATTCCATTGCTTAACGGTACACATAGATGGATCAATAATATTTAATACGGTTGGAAATTGGAATGGATGAAATCGCTCTTAAGATTTCATGTTAGTTTTTGTTATTGGTGAACTCAACTGCTGCTCAAGTGGAAATTATTTTTGGTCTAATATAAAAAATACTTATCGAAAAGTTAAGCCTCATCGACATTAATTGTGATATCATTGGGGGAAGGTCCTATAGGGCTGGATTTGAGCTGATTTGAAAGCAGCTTATGTGGTGGACTGGATAATGGACACAGCTTACCTGATATTAGAAATAGCTTACCGGATTTGGACCTGCTGAGGGCCTAGTTTCAACAACAGCTCCAAATCAGATCGCTTGAGCTGTACTCAAAATCTGGTAAGGCTAGAAACGGATTTTTTAATCAGATAAGCTGTTTTCAACATCAGGTAAGTTGTTTCCCTTTTTTGACATTTTTTTGACATATCAAATCCACAAAAGTGGAAAAAACTATAGAAGATAACCACATTGAGATTGCATTCGATTAATTGTCTTCTCTCCATTTGCATTTCATCGTTTTCCTATCGTTTCAATCCTTGCAAATTTTTCCTCATTTCCAAAGTTTGCCTGGTTCCATTTGATCAGCATTCATTAGATGGAAATTTTTACATCAAGGACGTGAAGACATTAGACATCTTTGTGGATAAGAAAGTTGGTTTGCGTGAATGCGGTGAAGAACCCACCATTATTGGATGGTGCTCAGTAACAGAATCTTATTCAGTGATTGTTTTTTAGACAAATCTTTTAATGTGTTAACAAGTCTTGACTATGACATACTCGTATTGTATGACTCAAGCATGACAGTTTGATCTTAACTCACATGAAAAATACTCTGAATCTAACCTCAATGTCCAGGAGGATGTACTTCGATCTCATCCTGTATCAGACACTGATTTAAGGTTACAAGATCACTAAGTCACCAAAATAATTTGATCACCTAAGCCTTTTAAGAGCTATGCTTCTAGTGTTATACCACCATCTTGTGAGGTGATTCCAACTCAGAGAAGTCCTCAATATGTGACAATTGATGTACACAGTTTGTCCTAGATCCAATGAGGCTAGTGTAAAAAAAATACAAGGGGTTTATTATTTTGAATTTTTATTCTTGTTTATTCAAAATAGCCTCCTTCTGAGTCAATACAGTGCAGGAAATGCAGTGATGCCTTTTTTTGGTCATGAATTCATGTACCACGACGGTTTTGTGCCATAGTTCATTGTCGTGCAACAAAAACTAACTGCTTGGGTCTCGATATTCCGGTCGAACTCGTCGAATTCTGGCCCACAATCGTTGTAGAACTTGACCTTCTGAAACGAATTCACTACGAACAATTCCATTTGAATTGAAGAAAATGGTCAGCATTGTCTTGATTTTGCTCTTTCTAAAGGGTAATATTTTCTCTTTAGGCTCTTCTGGTGACTTTCGTGCCGCACTCTGACTTTTGACTCGTATTGAAAACACGTTTCATCACCCGGTACAATGGCTGACATCGTCTTTGCAATGTTGAATTTTCCAATTTTTTTGGTCGGCTTCAAAGAATTTCTTTTATTTTTTGGATGTTTTCTTCATTGCAAGTGAAACTGCACACAATCACCAACTAGTACACCCTTCTCTGCTCTTTTCTTTACTTTATTTTGCTTTGGCAAAAGTAAGTTGTTTACCAGTACCGGCTTCCAAAATATTTTTATTTGAAGAAAGACCTAAGCATGTGTTTGAGCTTTAGGTATACTTTTGATGGTTAATCGATTTAGTTCATACATTGAACATTTTTATGCTTCGTACCACATTTCTTTCGGAGCTCCTGAGTCTATAACCACTTGAAATGTTTGAGATATAGTCTCCACTATTGTCCAATCTCATTCAGTCCTTTTGACTTCCAATTTCTTGCACATAATCTATTAGGTTCTCATTGGCTTCATCCTGTGTTGTTAAAGTTGTGACAATAACAAAATATGAATAGTCATCAATTATTGTTTGAAAATATCATGACCCATCTAAAGCAACTGGATTGAATGGTCTGCAAACGTCACTGAGGATTAAATCACCAATTCGTTTTTATCTCTTTAAATAATAATCTTGTTCCTTTGTCGTCGACACATTTTGAACATGTTTTGCCCGAATTCGGTAAGTAAAGCTCTGCTAGAACTTTATTACTGGGATGGCATAATCTTTTGCACCATAGTTCCACATCCACTCCTATTTCCTGGTTTCCTCTTAATCAACACTTCATCAGCTGCCAAAGTATATGTCTTGAGAATATTTAGTAGTAGTTTATCCGTAATTAGTTGCATCCTTTTCTTTCATTTTTAATGCAGAAAGTAGATTGTGTTGCATATTTGATTCGCTATCTGGATTGTTACAGACATGGGTGAAGATCTTATTTCCGTCATGTGTTGGTCAACATCTTCTTTCAAAAAATGATCATGATGTCAGTAACAGAATATAATTTGTTATTAACATGATGTAAATTTAGCATATTTTGGAGGTTAGGTTAAAAACAATATGGCATACTCTATCGCTTTCACCAAAGACAGTTTTCTCTTTTCTTTTTTTCGAATATCATTATTCATGAGCCTTCTCCATGTTGAAAATTTCGAGAATGAGAACAGCCTAGCAAATACAAAATTTAAGAGCTTTTATTTGACGTTTAGCTGTCACACAATCTTTGACAATGTCCAAATGTTAATCAAACAGTCCTTGAACTATGATTGACTCCGACTTTGTATCTTTTTTATGCCAATCCTTATTTTCTGCCTCTGTTGCCATTATACTCAACTCTGTTTCCAAAATATCCTCGTATAGTTCTCGTATCAGAATTGTTTGAATCCTGAACCACCAATTATTGAAATTCTATGTATAATCATTTCCTCCTGCACCGCCCTAAGGAAGTGTCGAGGTCTAATTACATATAGTACACTTCAATATTGTGGATAATTTTCCTCCATCCCTTTCTGTCCTTGGTTTTTCCTTTCGCTTCATCCCAGTTAGTTGTTCTTTTCCCTGCCGTCCTAGTTTGCCACATTGTTTTGGTTTGGTTATTCTCCTCCATTCTGTTAAGATGTCCCCACCATCTCAGCTTTTGTATTGCGATTTTACTATGTACTGATTTGATTCCCAGTTTTTTCCTGATTTCTGTATTTGCGATCCTATCTTTCCTTGTCTTATTCAATATTAGAAACTTCATCTCCATTGCCTGTATTTAACTTTTTTGTGTGTTAGTTAGTGCCTAATTTTCGCAATTGAATGTTAATATTGGAATATAAAAGGTTTGTTTATACCTATATTCCTTAGGCTGTTCTAGATTTCTGCCTCTATATTTCTGTTGTTCTCTATGGAGGTTCCTTTTATACTTCTTCACTGTTTCAATGTACTGGTTATTTATTTCTATATTTATTGTTCTCTCGTCTTTCCCTATCGATAAAACCTTTGTTTATTTGTAAATTGATTTTCATATTCTTCTCCTCTAATAATTTGTTCCAGACCATTAAATTGTGCTGCAGATTGTTCTCATTTTGAAATTGTTTGCCTCCAAAATTGGAACTAGGAATCTTGGCGGTCCTCTCCTTGTCCTCGATTTCGGTATATTTTTGGAGCAATTGTATGATGAGTCAACTGACTATTATTCTGAATCAACATAAAATATTGATTTCTATTAGTCTCAGCCGGACGTCATCGTTTGTCAACGTTTCATCACCAGTTACATCTTTAACATATCTTTGCAATGCTCCAATCCTTTTGGTCGTCTGTTAGAGTGTGTGGCATGAAGCGCGCACAGAAGGTATGTTTGCCCAAATTTTCAAAATTCGATAGACTGTGCTTTTGGTATCCCAGTTTCCTCGTGGATGAGTCTTGAAAACACATAGCGGTGGCTTCGAGAAATTTCTTTAATTTTCTCGATATTTTCTTCATTGCAAATGGTTTTTGGCCTCACTGCAAGGTCCTCACGACCGGCAAGGAATCGACCAAGCCAACAGAAAAATTTCTGTTCAGGAGACATGCATTCATCCTCGTACACATTTTTTAGCGTTTCTTACGTTTGTGCACCATTTAAACCTAATTTAAAACAGAATTTAATATTCAGTAAAATCGAGAAATGTTTTTTAAAATTAATTAAACATAAACGTTTGTATTTATTGTTTGTTAGGGCAATATACTGCAATTTCCTGCGAACGCTATCATTTAAATACAATTTCGCTCGGATCAAACTGTCGAATACTCTCGCACCGAACGTCAAAAACGTTATTTTAATCCACCTTGCACGAAACACCATCTACCATATATACTCTTAATCCGGGATTACGAAACTCTGTCGGAAATTAGCGATAAACGAATATTTCGTATTAAAAGCGATAGAACGTTGCGCTCTCGCCCTAGCAATATCCCGATATCCCAGCCGGCCGGCCACGTCATCCTGTTGTTGGCTACCTCCCACCCCCTTTCCTCACCGCTCATTTTAATTAAGTTTTAATACTTTTAATTATGGCGCTTTGTCACACACATACACACACAGCGCGACTTCCTACAGAGGACGTATTGTCATGCTAAATAACAGCGGTGGGTCAACGCATGGTCGAACCTAATATGCAAGAGCATCAGAAATGCTTTTTTCGTCTCACGAAGCTAAAGGGGAAGGGGGAGAAGGAATGATGTTAGCTTAATATGTAACGGTTCGATATTGTAGATCGACTTGACGTTCCAGGAGACAAGACATTAATTAAAACATTTTTGATTAATTAAATGGATCAGTGTAGTGGACACTTCGGACTTGGGGTGCGCATGACTTAATAGGGGATGAAATAGCCTCGTTTCAGATAGGGTGACTCGATTTATAGAATGACTAGCCTTCTCTACGCGAGATAGCTGAATTACTATCATTATCGAAGATATTACGCGGCATCTATCGTATGAGACACTGCAATTCCAACTATTGTTTGTGTTAATCATTTCTTCGGAGCTAGATGATTAATTTCGTGTGTCTTCGTTCCCTACCTCTGTTTTAGATTTTGTCTCATGCGCAGGAGTACCTTGCAGTTAGTGTATTATGAGCTCGTCACTATAGTGACACTTTTTCGTCTAGAGTAAAACAAAATTGTAGAACACTCTGTTTCAACAAGTGTTAGATATGATGATCCTAACTTTGAAAGTAAAGTGTTGCAAATGTTTGAGTCTCTTGACTTCGATGTAGAATTATCTGACGAAGAAGATGAAAATTATATTCTAAACCAGCATACTACCGATTGCGTTGAATCCGCCGACGAAGCACCGGTTCAACAAGCAAATAGTGAATATTCTGATGCTGCAGAAGCATCTGATGATGAAAATAGAAAACTTGGCAATGAGCCAAATTATTTTTATGGACGAAACAGATTGAAATAGTCGGCAACTCCACATACTAGAAACTACAGTAACAAAAGTAGGGCCTGTTGTTTCTTGGAATTCTTCTGGAAATTAATGGCGCCATCTTCCGGGACACACCTTCCACTACCTCGGGCATAGAGGCTACTGATTGAAGCTGACGTAGTTTTAAAATGTAGTAACTCCTTTTGGCTCTCGGTAAGCATTAAACCGTTGAGGTCGCACCATTTAATCATACCCCAAGAGACCTTACCAGTCATGATTGAAGTTGCATCGACATAATAATAAAACAATGCAAGTCATTATACTATGCAGCAAAAATAATGTTGGTCCCAGTATCGAACCCTGTGGAGCGCCATATCAGCATCGCGATAGGTGACAGGATAAAAATATCTGCCTGACACTGTTGCATTCAAATTCTATTGCTGCTCTTGTTTTTCATTTTAAATCAGTCAGACTTAAAGAAAGCATCACACAAATAGCAGCTACCTCTACGATTGACGCATTGATTGATCCTCTTTCGGAAGATTTTCGTAATCTTGAGCAATCATTTTGGATGGAATTGCGGTAAATTCCTAGGTTATTGCCTCTTTAAGAGCTTCTATAATTTGGAGGCGATGTTAGGATATTCTAGCTTCAAAAATAGAAATCGCACTGCTCCTCTGTCTGTGTTGACAAGTTTCAAGTGAAGAGATGCCAGGATAACCGCCGTTTACGAGGATCAATCCTGTTGCCAACCATTGGACTGTCGCACAGAAGAGAAACTAGTTGTTAGACAACTACTTCGGCAGTGGCGCCTAATCTGTGGACCTTCGAAACCCGCTGGAGATCAGGCAGGCATATCCAACATGTCCACGTCAGAAAGCCGAATGAAGGACGAGATATGTGGACTGTTTCATCATCTTGTTAAAATCGCACACGTTCTAGTCCATGCTCATCGAAGAGATCACCAAATTTAGGTTGGAGAAAACTCTCTAGCAACATATGTAGTTCCTTTCAAAAAAAAGACCCTACGCACGCATCAGACTGAAAAACGACACACCTCGCTGTAACCTTAAGACTAGGGGGTGGTCGAAGAGATCACCCAATTTAGGTTGGGCAAAGCTCTCTACCATTGCACAATACCGATCTATGGTAACCGTTACAGGGTCATTCCATGTCATATCAACACACCCATTCAACTAGACCATCTAAGATTTTGATAAAATTTGGCATTGAAGTAAAACTCATGTCGACCAAGAAAAATGTCAAGTTTTACTTTCTTGTGTTAACCGGTTTTTGAATTATGGCCATTTAAAGTTTCCATAAATCGCCCAAAATTGCTCTGCGGGCATTTACCAAAATTGTAATTCTCCTAATTGAGCTAGAGACTTGGTGGACTGGTGTTATTTTCTTCTATTTTTAATGGCCTTTCATTTGATATGCAACATTTAGAGGGTCTTGAGAAAAAATGTTTTCCAAAATGGATACTAAAGTTTTAAATTTGAATTCCAAAAAAGTCACATGTTTAAAAAATTTCAAAAAATTCCCAAAAGTAGTTTATTATAACACTAAGCAGTGTGCAAAGTTTAGAATTGGGATAATAATGGGTTCTTACTTAAAAATATTCCTGTTTAGATGAGGTTTGTAAACCCTTAAGGGGCAGTGGCCTTTCTTCACATAATCACTCCCCTAAATAATTAACTTATAGACTGACTGTTAATACTTAAATAAAATACATAGATTTTAAAATTACAAAACAAACTATAAATCAAAAAGAGATTACTACTTTAAATTTCCACACAACACTGATGCCCAAAATCAGACTGAGCTGCTTGCTGCTTCACTGCAGTAGTTGAGGATGTGAAACAAGTCTGAACTTGTCACACACTGCCAGGGTTGCCAACTCAAAATCTTATTTGTCACTACTGGATTCCAAAATAAGAAAACTCTCTAGGCCTCACACTGGAAAACATTTTTCTCAAGACACCCTAGGTGTTGCATATAAAATGAAAGACCGTTAAAAATAGAAGAAAATAACACCACTTCCAAGTCTCTAGCTCAATTGGGAGAAGAGCTATTACAATTTTAGTAAATGCCCGCAGAGTAATTTTGGGTGATTTTTGTGCCAAATGTTATCAAAATATAAGATAATCAAGTAAAATTCTTTATTTAAGTGTGTTGATTTGATACGGAGTGACCCTACAGCAACATGGTTCCCCTCAAAAACGAAAAATAGACCATCACAACACATCAGACTGAAAAACGATACATCATACTGTAACCCTAAAACTAGCAATACTAGCAATGTAGGTTGGACAAAACTCTCTAGCATTTCACAGTACCGATCTATGGTAACCGTTACAACAACATGGTTACCTTAAAAAAAAAAGCTTCGACCCTACGCATCACACTGAAAACAACACACCACACCATAACCTTAAGACTAGGGGGTGGTCGAAGAGATCACCCAATTTAGGTTAGACGGTCCTTTCAGTCTATCAGACCTTCATCACTACTCACCACTCCAACATGCATTAGATCATGGACATGCGATTGTAAATTGATTCTAAGCGGCTTTCCTCTATGGGACCAGATAACAGGTCGGTAATAGCAGCTACTTCTGACTTTACCTGGGTTTAGAATTAGTCTACTATCGTAGTAGGGTCAAGTGGTGTAAAAATTAGAGCAAAAAAAATGGGTAAAAATGAGACAGTTACATAACTATCACTACACACCATTTTAATGTAATGCAAATATGGCATAATGAAATCTACACATAGTAAAACCTAAAGTCATATCGATTCAAACATTAATATAAGCCAAACATGAATAATTAAATCCGACTTAAAATATTAAAATTTACGTTGCGAAAACTGACGTGAGACACGCCATGGGGTAAAAGTGATACATAATTATATACACATTTTAGGTTTCAGACAGCCATAATGCCTAGACGTTATGTTTTAAAACCGAAAAGATACAGAGAGGAAGATTTGCAAAGGGCGCTTACCTTAATAAAACAAAGTCAGTTGTTTATTCGAGCTGCTTCGACAAGATTTCGAATTGATAAATCAAAATTAAGCCGGTGTATCCATAATACAAATAATAATAATAATAATAATAATAATCCATGCCTTAGCATCCCCCAACAGCTTGCGCCAATTACAGGGGGCATCGGCTGGCCATGCCTGCGGCTGTAGACCGACTTAAGATGTAACCTTTCCGCATTTGCCGTGGAATTTGGAAAACTACAGAAAATCAAACTCAGAAAGGAAATAATAATAAAAATAATGCAAAACGTGGCCGAAAGCAGGCGTTATCCGCAGAGCAAGAAACAGATCTAACCCAAAAAATTACAATATTGGCTAAATGGGGATTTGCGTTATCCAAAGAAGAAATTAAGTTAGTTGTGCAAACATACGTAAAGGAAAATAATTTAATAACTGTTTTTAAAGATGGCAAGCCTGGCGACGATTGGTTTCGTATGTTTTGTAAAAGAAACCGGCTTAGCCAAAAAAAAAATGGAACAGCTGGAAAAGTGTAGGAGATCAGCTACTAGCGATCCGTTTATTATATACTCCTATGATCGTCTCGGTGAAATAATTGAACAGCTTGGTTTGCAAGATAAACCATCACATATATTTAACTTGGACGAGACAGGCTTCAATTTGGATCCAGGGAGAGCCAAGGGAGTTGCTGCAGTGGGTCAAAAGGTTCATAGAAGCATAGAAGAATCTGTGGTAAAGAAAATATAACAAGAATGGCTTGCATTTCTGCCAGTGGGATATTATTACCTCCGCTAATTATATATCAAGGGCAGAACTTATGGAATTCATGGAAGGGATCGAACTACTTGGAAGGCACCTGTTATACTGTTTCTGATAAAGGCTGGATGACAACTGCTATCTTCAATAGTTGGTTCTCCAAATTTTGTACAATGGTTTCAGAAAGACCGCTATCAGTTATAATGGATAGTCACATCTCACACCTAGATAGAGCAACCATTGATCTAGCCATACAAAACACCTCCGCATGCGACTGATATTTTACAACCTTTGGACAAATGCTGCTTTGGACCAATCAAGCTCAAGTGGAACAAAAAGCTTGCAGAATGGCAGCGATTAAACAAAAGGAAGCTCACAAAAGTGAATTTGCTGATATGATCTGCAAGTTATGGTACGAAAGCATTACAGACACTGTCATAAAAAAGTCTTTCGAATGCACTGGAATATTTTCTTGCTGCAAGTACAAATATCTGGTAGAGCGTCTAAATGTAATCCAACCGCAAAAATACAATGAAAGGGCCCAAAATCCTTATTCGCTAGATATTTTTGACTTGAACCTAGAAGAAGAAAGCGTGGAAAATGCCGGCGAGACTCGCGAACAGGTAATTGAACAAGAAGAATTAACAGTAATCAACAAAATAACGAGAGAAGTAGTAACGAACATAATAATGTTGAGCAACAACAATCTACTTCATTTGAGCACATTTTGTTGCAAAATCTTAACAAAACAAATCCTGATATTAAACGAAGGCGAAAGATTGATTCGAATTGTGCTGTTTTAACTAGCTCTGAATATTTAAATCAAATTAAGGAGAAAGAAACTTTACAAAAGAAAACAAAGCAACCAAAAGAAAAAGTTACTGAACTGGCCGACTCCTCATCGGATAGTAACAGCATTTCTTACCAACAAGAAAGCGACACTGAAAATATGACATTGCAGGACATTGTCGACGAAGAAAATCAACCCGTTGAAGAATTTTACCCAACTGAAATTGACATTGGGGACTATATTTTGATCAAGTTTTGCACGAAAAAGAAACTATTGCATTACGTAGCACTGGTAGTAGAATCTGTGGAAGCAAACGACTATTCTGTGTCGTATTTGCGCCGCAAAGATGAGAAATTTATATTTCGTGAAATACCTGAAAAATACCATGTACCTAAGGAGGATGTAGCACTGAAACTTCCTGCCCTAGCATTCCACGGAGGTACTGTTAGAGTTGCACGAAAGATTGTGTTTTCAATTGCCTTTAATTAATTTAATGTAAACTAAAAAGTTTTATTTGATGGCTACCTGTACTTTTAAAGTTGATTTTGTGTTTATTACCAAAGAATTAGGTATTTTTCTTTTTTTACATTTAGTTTTGTTTTTGAGTTGCCGTGTTCATGTATAATTTAAAAATGTTTCTACTATTATTATAGAATTGTTTGGTTATTTTTTTGAATAGAAGTCTAAGAAAAGCTCTATTTATTATTGTATCATTTTTAACCAGATCGGTTCAGCATTGCCCCAGAGGTAATAAATACCACGCGCTCTTCAATAAACGCCTGAAAACATATTGTCTCATCTTTATCCAGCCCCTGTCTCATCTCTCTAAATGCCGGTTAAAAATGAGACGTTTTTTTTTCTATTTTTTCAAGAACCTTAATAATGTCATCAAATATGTGGTGTTTATATTATTCCCAGTCGAATTCTTAATGGTATGGTAATTTTTTGAAAATTTATTTCAGGAAGGAATCCATCGAAAAATTAAAAGTTTTATAAAATGTCTCATTTTTACACCACTTGGTCCTACCTAAAGAGTGACTCATGAAGCCTCAAACTAGTTCTGTGCTGTCCACAAGCTTAGAATACCCTCATCCAGAGGCTAATCGTCTGAGTTCTGCCACGCAGATCAAAAGCTACCTACATGGACGCACCTTCAGGATCATCTAACTATCAGTGATCGGAATTCAAATTCAAGCTATGCAAAAGCCACGGTCATCGTCCTGTACCATTTTGAACCTGAAAAAATAGCACTCTCTTTTGTTATAACGCCAGGACTAATTAAAATTGCACATATTTTACCTATTATCGTATAATTTTATGTTTTATCTCTGCACCCGCACCGTAAACATATTATTAATTCCGTTATACGATATCCCACCGCTTCAATAATGTCACAATTTCAATTCGCAGCGGTATTGTACGCACAGACACACAACTTGTGCTCTATCTCGTCGCTATACTGCCTAGTAGTAACATAATGTTTTGTAATTAGCGAATTGTAATTATTTTTAGCGCTCGAATAAATTGCCACGTAACCATTACGTTAATTGAAAATTTGTAATTAAATTCGTTCCCACCATTGCACATGGGATGGTGTTGCTGTATGGAAAAATCATAAATTAATGTCAACCGACGGTCAGTTTAGTGCGCTCATATAATTCCGTATTGAATTCGACAGAACAAAAACGGTGTTGGTAACGTGTGAGCGGATACTTTAATATGATCCAGTCGACTGTGAAAATGACAATTATTATGAAATATACATGTAACAGTTTGATTCATTTACTGTCAAATTATCGTAAGTTTCGTAAGAAGGGCACTATCTAGTAGACCAAGCTTTATTAACTCGATTTATTAAAATTATTTCGATCTTTTTAACATTAATTATTATATACATAATGTATAATTTCCTCGTAAAGCACATCTAACAAACTCGTTTAGGAAAACTAGACGAACTTCCTTGAACAAATTACGCCTAGAACTTCAAGAAAAAGTTCAACTAAGACTGAAGTAAGCACACTCCAAATTTCCATCGTTCCCTCAACAACTATAATCATAGAAACACAGTTACTAATCTATTATAACGTAAAAGTAACGTAGCACTCCATGCCTCGGCTGCTTTTAGTAATGTTTTAATGTAAATAAATATTTGATTAGTTTTCTAGGTAAGCAGACATTAACTTCGGAATTATCAAGTTTCCTTAACTGTTGAATTATTAATAATGCCGCCACAGAGGTAGCAGGGGCAGGCATTCTCATTTCCATCGTACAGCGCATTCAAATTATATAATCAGCTTCTCCGTGTTTTCATATTTAATAATTACATTTTCGAGTCGTCAGTGTTCCACGAGGAGAGACTGGCTCGTCTACAACGAATTAGTTCGAATCCAGAAACGAGTTTATAAAAATTTTATCCAGCGACAGATTCATCTTAATTAATAATATCAGTCGTTTTCGCATGATGATAAAGCCTGTATAAAGCAAGCAAGAGCAGAGAAAAGAGTGACTACACTCCCGTAATCAATAGTTTATAACCATGATTGAGACTCCATAACTTCTGTGTGTAGATCTCTGTTACCCTGAACAGCTGGAGAGCTGGAGAGATTGTCTCTGAATCGAAACTCTTCATTTTTTAAGATTTCGAGCACCTTCAGCCTACTCAGGATGACAGCCTCGGCGACTTTGGCTAGAATAGAAGATGGGAAGCGATGGGGGTGGTAGTTCTGCAGGAACATGGAGTTCTTGTCCCTTTTGGGGATAACCACTATGTAAGAGTAATTCTAGATATTTGAGAGAGCTCACAACTTGCTCGGTGACTCTTTTTTTTTGGTCTTAATAAAAGTGTTTAATTTCATCTCTTGAGGTTTTGGTCTCTTCAACTTCATTTTCAGCTTCCTTATCAAAGTCGTCATCGACAGTGGTGTCATGAACCGAACCAAAATGATCGGCTAGTGCATCGACCCTGTCCACAGCGGAATAGGCCATCCCTTGTGGCCTATAAGGAGGGGGTGGAGAGGCTTTTTGCCACCATTTTTCCTCGTAAAACTCCTTTAACGCAGTGTAGAGAGTTTAGAAAGGTGGAGATGCCGTCGGTGATTCCAACTAGAGTGAGTCAATATCTGAAACGCCACAGTGGAGAGATCACGCAAAAAGACCCTGCAGGCTCTTCTCAAATTCAGGCCAATGAAGACTCCTCCGAAAGGAGGCAGTGGACGCACAAAGATCACTCCCTATGGTTACTAGAATTGAATTGTGGTCAGAAAACATAGGGATATCGAGTCCACTTGAATAAACAAGAGAACGTCTTTGGTGAGCACTAGATCAAGAATGTCTGGTGCAAGTGGGGCTTATTGCAAAATAAAATTAATTTCACGCCTTTTTTCCTAACAAAATGGAACACATCACCATCATACATTTGTGTCAGCCGTAAATTTTGGAAGAGTTTAATTCAAAATAGCCACGTATTCAATGTTTATCAATTCAGATGATGGACGAAGACTTATTTTCCGAAACCTTCCAGAAATTCCAAAAATCGACCAAAGATTTGGTCAAGAAGAGGACCTTATAGAACATCTGCAGATATTAGCTGGTAGACGACCAGTGACTGACATTTTAATGCCCTATAGGCACTTGTCCTAAACTTCATGAAGATAACCAAGAAACCAGAAGATGTTAGGCGGTTTAAGACAAAAGAGTGTTAAAACGCAAGCCCGGCAGAGTCTATCTAAGTCTTAAGATTTAAAAGTGAACAACAAATGTAAACTTTGGATTTGATGTGCGGTCCGCAGTGAACGCTTCATCGGACTCTATTTCTTTGAGGAACATGATCATCATCATGGTTACCATTAGTTCTGAGCGGTATGTGGGCATGATCCAAGATTATTTTGCACCACATATCAACTAGTTGGATATGGGAAGTGTCTGGCGCCAACAGAATCGTGCCACGGCCCACACAGCCTATAATTCAATAGCTGTTCAAAGGGATGTGTTTCCTCTTAACATAATATTGGCCTTTGAAAAATTTCAAATTTGGATGTTAGCATTCCGAATGCACATTATATGCATTTGCGCGCTCTTGATCAGGAATGCATCAGATTTTTTTATAATGGGAATGCCTCATCTCCTACAAAATAAAATGGAAAATCTACATCATCATTTGGCAATGGTGTTGACTGGGAAATAAGAAGTTTCTCATTAATTTCTTCATCAATGGTTAGAAATATTCCAACAGCATTTGCGCAGGCCAACAGTACCACTGAAAAAAACTCTTGTAATTATAATAGTACGATCTGGTCTTATAAAATTTCTTAATTCGGCAATGCTTCCCATCGATTGAGCCTATGCAGTTTGGAAGATCCCTTAGTTCGTAGTATCGTTGTGGCTTCGATTTCCAAATTGCCTCAGTTGGAAAAGGCATAAACAACGGTTGAAGAACGTGCCACAAAGCCTTTGTACATTCTTTTGCTATTAATCCTATAATAATATCTCCTCTCATAAATATGTACATATATGGGTGAGGGCCTTGAAACTCCACCCTCTAGCCAGATACCTGCCACAAAGTACTGTAATTAGATTTTTTAGGTTCTCAATGCAAAGAAAAGTGGAAAAATCTTCGAACGGCGTATGCAAAAAGCAGGGAAAAACCACCATTAAGAAATGGAGCCCGGAAACAGAGCCCAGTATGAATAAAGACAACAATAGCGAATCTGAAGCAGGGACGAATATTGACAATCATTCAGAACAAGAGATTACAAAGTCAGTTAGAAACTCTTAAGAGAAGCAAACAGATATCACAAATGTCGTTAAAAAGTCCCAAGTAAAAAATTCATCAACTCAAGCGCAATGTTCGAATACTGCAATTGGACCTTCTGAGAAGCAACGAAAAGTTTCTTCAACTACTCTTAATATCCTATATCAAGTCAAAAACCTCAGCAACCTATTCAGCGAAAGAAAAGCCTAATCCAGATCAGCAGTTTCTAACAAGTTTGCTTCCAGATCTAGCAAAATTGACTGACTATCAAACGAGACAGTTCAAAAAAAGAACACTCGAGCTTCTAGATGAACTTCTTGGTGGACGGTCCATCCCAAAATAACACTATGGTCTCTCTCTGTCCAATGTTTCCACTCATTCAAATCGCTCATTTTCATCAACAGAATATGGAAAACAACCAACACCTGTACAAATATATATATATTCAAGACTTTTTCAGATGGTGATGACAGAAACCTCTCTCTTGCAGAACTTTGGTAATTTAAAAATTGTAGTGTATTTTCTTTTAAGTTTACTTTACTAAGTCACCTTAATGTAATCAATAGTTTCTCCTGTGGGGTGACCGCATTTCTGTAGTTATTATCTTATTTGGTAATGTAAGGTGCTAACAACTCCACTAGTGCTGAAAAAGTATCAGGACTCATCCGATAGCAGTTCTGAAGCTGGGGTGGATGAGCCTTTAATTCTTCGGCACATATACAGTGGGTGGCCAAATTATTAGACCCAAACTCAAAATTCAAACAATTTGTTTAAAAATGGTTTATAATTAAAGCTACATAATATATTGCTATGTTTCTTTCTATTTTATTATCTTGACAACTCAGACGCCATTTTGTGTCAGTGCTGTTAATTCTCTGCTTACAACTCGCTTTGTGCGGACGTAAACAAAAGCTTTTTTATGATGGGAAAAGCCAAATACACCTCACCAAAGAAAATAATCGCTCTAACAGAACGATAACCTCCATTACTAAAGTTTCCAAGGCAACAGTGGACTGCAACACCACGGGATGTGCGACAAAGACGCAAAATTATCGTCGCAAGCAGAAAACAGCCTCGCAGAATCCTAACAAAAATTTTGCAAGAGTCTGCTGTCAACATTTCGCCAACGACAGCTCGTCGAAAAATAAAGGATGTGGAGTTTTCAGAATGGGTCAATCTGCAAAAAAGCCGCTGCTCACCCCAGACATGAACGAAAAAAAGACTACAATGTCATGTCATGGTCAAAGATCATAAGGATTGGACAGTTCTCTCTCACTCTCTCGAGTACCTTACAATTTATCAGTTTGTCTTGAATTCTAAAATGACAAAATATTCCAGGTCTGGTTTTTGGACGAATCGACCGTGAAGATCCTCGTAGATAGAGCCGGATTTGTGAGAAGTTCAGGAAAAAATATAAGGACGAATGCAGTCAAGGTACCTGTCTTATCGTCGAAGGAACGATGAGACAGGACCAGTGTTTGAGAGTACTGCAAACAAAAATGTTTCCTCAGATCCAGAAATTGTGGAAATTCCTCTCTGACAACCACGTATGCTTGACTGGCCTGGGAAATTCACTAAACCTCAACCCAATTGAAAATTTTTGGAAGTTGATGAAGAAAGACATTATCACCACCAAGCGTCGGCCGATCGAGGGCTTAATAGAAGTGTGGCATAGAAGTGAAACAATTAAAGAAAACTGCATAGAAAGCATGCCAAGTTAGGTGCCCGGGCAGTCGATTCTTGCACAAAAACCAAAAATGCTAATTTTGTACTGTGACTCTAATAATTTGGCCACCCACTGTAGAAAACAAATTTGTTTAGCCTTTTCTAGTTCCTGTTTTATTCATCCTCAAAATTAGGAACGGCAACGGGGTCTCGACTAACGCTCATAAGAAGAGCAAAGCTAGGAGAAGATATACAAGAAGTCAACGTGTTAACAAAATTAAAATCGTAATTGTGCTCTATAACATCAAAGCTCATGCCGAATGGAACATTTTTTTAATAAAATGCGAACAAATCAACTCACTCAATTAACTAAAATTAACAAATCCGTAACAAACGTTTCCGAAATATAATAGCACCGATACGTATACATGGTTAATATTTTCCGAACAAAATCAACAATATACACCCGGTAACATGTAATGGTGGACAATTAATTAAATAATTTCCCCTCAATAGAATTCATAGCTCCGTCTGCATCGCTCTCGTACACGTAGAGGGGCCCTCGAAAAATTCCACGTCACAAACACAACTGCAATCAGACAATTCAAATAGAATAAAAAGCGCTGTTATATTCGTATGGATGTTTATTTATTTTATTTGTTTTAGCGAGCTCAGTAGCGCGTATTTGTTTTTGATGGAATTTATTGTCGAAATTAAATAATGCCGCTAACGTATGCACCCTCTTTTCGGAGGCAACATAATGTAACAATAAATACCTACATTTGTAATTTCAAATCCGCATCATCAATGCCGGTGTTTACGCTTGCTGTAACAATTGGAGTTGGTAAAGGGGGTTATATACCGGGTGTCCCAACAAGGGTAACGAGGTACGGTATTAGGGAAACGGCTGTAGAAATTTGAAACAAAAAAATTATTGAGTAAATCGGCTAAGAAAAAATGCTGGAAATTATTTTCGAGTTTCTGAAATGGCCTCCAGGGGGCGTGATTGCCATCCTGAATTTTAAACCCTGTTTTCTGCAAAAGTTTCTTATATTAATGATAATCATAGTGAATACTGTTTTAAAGCTGAGACAAATTCAAATATTTTTTGTTAAATGCTTTTTGCTCTATCTCTGAAAAGAAAGTGGTGGGGGGCGCTGGAATATTTTCGGAAATAAATGTCGATAACTCTAAAAAGGCTTAACGTATCTTAATAAACTTGGAGACGTCAAAACGGGAGTTTCCCAGACTATCAATTGAACTGTGAGTGAGGTGATTATGTTTGCTTACCTTGCCGCTAGATGGCGTTTTTTGACATAGGGGAAAGTGGTACATACTGGGACATGGTGCATAGTGGGACATGGACTCTATGCTTCATCTATTGAAAAATAGCTACGCTAATCAACATCAGTAGTAAAGAGTAACCTATTATCGACTTTCTAAACCAACATTCTCTTTATTACCGACAGCGTATCTCGGGTAAAAGTAATGGCGACCATCGGCAAAGAGTTACAACTGAATGTTGATAATATTTGCGTGAATCTGTGTATAACATTGGATATAAGTTTTCTTAATAATTTTAAGCCGCTTTGTAAACATTATTTAAGGTATGTATACATTAACGAAGTGTTTTAATAAATATTTCAGGTTTAAAAATAAAAGAAGTTAGTAATATACTAGTGGTGCATACTGGGACTTGTTTTGATGGTATATAATGGGACAGTCCCAGTATTAACAACGTACAGATTTACTTAGTAAATCTGTAGTAAGAGGTTTATTCTTTGCAGATGCCGAAGGTTAATAGAAGAGATCTGAGAAAAAAATGGAAATAAGTAAAAAAATGCATGAAAACTATGAAAATAATATGAAAACAGCAGTGCAAAAAGTTGTTGCTGGGGAAATGACGGTAAGAAATGCGGGAAATACTTTCAATGTAAGCAAGTCAGCTCTTCAACGTTCAGTTGCAAAATATCGAGCTACTGACTAAGAAGATCGGCCACAGTTGTCTTTTGAAAGAAAACATGGCTTTCGTCAAATATTCACTGACGAAGAGGAAAAGATGCTGGCTGACTACCTTATTACTGCATGCAATATGTGCTACGGGTTGACGGTGAAAGCTACCTGCCAATTTGCATACAAATCTGCTGTCGCTAATAATAAAGTAATTCCTCAGAGTTGGCATGACCGTAAAGAATCGAATCGAGAATCGAATGGATGAGGTTGTTTCGTCAGAGGCAGTCACAGCTTTGTCTTCGTACGCCTGAAGCTACGAGCTTAAGCAGAGCTACAAGCTTCAATAGATATAATGTCAATCTGTTTTTTGAGAATCTTAAGAATGTGATAGCAAAACATGGATTCACTACAAATCAAATTTATAATTGCGACGAAACTGGAGTGACGACAGTCCATAAACCTCCCAAACTCGTCGCTCCTGTAGGACAAAAACAAATGGGAAAAATTACAAGCTCTGAACGAGGTATCTTAGTGACCATGTGCATTGCCATATGTGCAAACGGCCAATATATTTCTCCGTTCTTTGTATTCCCACGAAAACACTTTAAGCCACACATGATACATGGTGCACCATCTGGATCTCAAGGGTCTGCTTTCCCTAGCAAAGCACTTTGTACAGATCACAAGAAGTAGTGTGGAGAATAAAATTCTTTTAATTCTGGACAACCACGAGAGTCATTGTAATATTAATGTTATTAATTACTTTAAAGAAAATGGAGTGGTTTTATTGACGCTACCCCCTCACTGTAGCCACAAGCTACAGCCTCTTGATGTGGGGTGCTATCCTCCTTTCAAATCTTTTTATAACAGAGCAATGGATGATTGGCTATTAAATAACCCAGGTGTGCCACTTACAATATACAATATTGCTACACTAGTAGGGAAAGCAGTACCTCAAGCTCTTGTATCAACTACAATTATCAACAGTTTTAAAAATACTGGTATTTCTCCCTATAATTCTGAAGTATTCACAGATGTTGATTTTTTGAGCTCATCTGTTACGGATAGGCCATGTACAGATAAAGAAGATTCTTCTGAAGTGCCGAGTTCCGACAAAGATAATACTGAAGAACATTTTTTGAAGAGTGATCCTTCCTTAAATTTAAAAAGCACAACACTAGATATTGAGTCTACTCCAAGTACTTCAACAGCAGAACCTAATACAAAGAAATTTTGTACACCAGAAGATGTAAGGCCACATGTGAAAGCTAAAGCAAGGATTAGAACAAGAAACGGAAAAGCAAAGAAAAAGTCTATGGTCTTGACTGAATCTCCATATCTACTTGAACTTAAGAAGAAAATGCAAAAAAAGGAAGAAATGTTGAAAGCTAAGGAGGAAAGGAAAAATAGAGCTCGTAGTGTTAAAAGAAAAGTAATTTCTAGCGACTTTTCAAGTGACAGTGATGTTGAGGAAGAGTTAGAAGATAACGATTCCCTGGCTGAACTTTCTGATGATGACTTAGACTTAGAGGACAATGACAAGAGTTCAGTGTTGGAAATAAAAGATTTTATTTTGGTGACATATCCTCTTAAAAGGAGCGTAAGACATTATGTAGGACAAATCGATAAAATAACCGATGATAGATATTTTGTTAATTTTATGAAAAAGACATTAAACGCGACATTTATCTTTCCAGATAGGACAGATAATGATATCATAGACTATAATGACATCGTCTGTAAGCTTCCTAAACGTGTTCTAATTGGAGGTACAAAGAGACCAGTTAAACAGCTCAGATTTAAATTTGATTTTACACATTATAATGTGCAGTAATATTCCCTTTTGTTGCTTTAAATACTTAAATGCATTTTTTTTATATTTAGAATGAATTTTCCTTTTGTTTGAAATAAAAATTTTCAACAATGTGTCAACACTTTTTTATTTAAAAAATGTCCCTTTATATACCACGCTCATATTTTCCTGTGTCCCAGTATAAACCAGGGAGTGGTCCATGCAGGGATGGCGGTTTCTTTTCTACTTTGTTTTTTAACATTTGGGACACTGATTTTTTGTGTCAATAATATATATCGCATTCTTCCCACAGAAAAAAAAAATTGATTCCCTAATAACAAAAGTAGACTTCTAAATTACATTTAAAAAAAATCGTCCCAGTATACACCACCTTCCCCTGATTTTGACAGGAGAAGCAATGGAGGAGTCAATTTGCATAATATGCATTATTGGTCGCCAGTAAATCCACATTGGATGCGTGAGGTAAACTATCAAAATCGTTGGAGTGTGCACGTCTGGTGTGATATCTTAGGCGATCGAATTATAGGACCATTTTTTTTCTAATAATAATGTTAATGGCGAAACTTATTTGAACTTTTTAAGAAATCACTTGCCAATTTTATTAGAAAACGTGCCTTTACAAACGAGAAGAGATATGTGGCTACAACACGACGGATGCCCTGCACACTTTTCTCAACAAGTCAGGAATTTTTTAGACCAAGTTTATCCAAACCGTTGTATAGGAAGGGGCAGTTTGTTTCCATGGCCTGCCAGATCTCCAGATCTTACTGTCCTTGACTTTTACCTTTGGGGTAGAATAAAAGATATTGTTTATCAGACTCGCCCTACTACCCCAGAAAACATGATTGATCGTATCCGAAATGCTGTAGCCAATATTTCAAGAGCTGAAACCAGCACAGCCGTATTAAATACACGACGCAGAATAAATTCCTGCGTAGAAAATGACGGAAGGCACTTTGAACATTTATAAACACTTTTTGGTTTTCCTTTCAATCAACCTTGTTGTGTTTTATCGTTCTCAAGTTATTAGTTTCATAGATTCTATAATTTATTATTATTTTATAAGCATTGCGGCTCGTTGTACTTTAAGTTAGTTTCCTTACTGTTCCCACACTTATTATTTTATAATTGTTTTGGCCTGTTGGCTTTCGAAGGTGAAAAAAAATATCAAAATTTTATTTCGATTTAAAATATCGCTTGGCGTCCCAAATAATAAATTATCATTTTATTTGGTAAATTAGGGATAACTAGACATTAATAACAAACCTTAAAGTGGAAATGCTTCCCAAAATGTAATTTTTTTTTTAGTATAAATTTCTTTATTCATATCTTAGGTTAGGATAAAGATATTGAGATGCGGTTTTCACTGGCTTGTTAGGCTCTTGATTGACTATGTAATGACGTAAAAAAAGTGATATCATTGCATTTAATTTTTTTGCAGTAAGTTATTTTTTTTGCGATTATGTCAAAAAAAACGCCATCTAGCGGCAAGGTAAGCAAACATAATCACCTCACTCACAGTTCAATTGATAGTCTAGGAAACTCCCTTTTTGACGACTCTAAGTTTATTAAGATACGTTAAGCCTTTTTAGAGTTATTGACATTTATTTCCGAAAATATTCTAGCGCCCCTCGCCACTTTCTTTTCAGAAATAGAGCAAAAAGCATTTAACAAAAAAAAAATTTTAATTTGTCTCAGCTTTAAAATAGTATTCACTATGATTATCATTAATATAAGAAAATTTTGCAGAAAACCGGGTTTAAAATTCAGAATGGCAATTACGCCCCCTGGAGGCCATTTCAGAAACTCGAAAATAATTTCCAGCATTTTTTCTTAGCCGATTTACTCAACAATTTTTTTGTTTCAAATTTCTAGGTACATCCGTTTCCCTAATACCGTACCTCGTTACGCTTGTTGGGACATCCATGACAGATGTTTGCGTGATCTAATGCGGTTTTATTTATATATACAATAGGTAATACATACATGCACCGTTAAAAAAAAAATATTGTAAACTTTCAAGAAGCCACGACTATCCAGCAATTACACGGAACCGAAATAAACCGTTCGAATTATGACTGCGCCTGAAGCGCAGGGACCTCGAAAACAGTCACATTTTATAGCTACCGTAAGGCGCACGATACACAAAATTAAAGTTGGCAATACGAGTAAGCGGGAACGTAGAGGATAGACCAAAGCGTTACGATCAAGCGCACAGGGGTCGCCATCAGGACAATTTACCATAACGATAACATTATGGTTGGCGTGTCTGTTGTCAATTATAATAGATGTCTCTGTCGTGGCCCGACGGGACTCTATTTCAATGGTTCTGCAGGACATCATGTTATTTCCCAGGAGGGGATGCGCTAGGAACATCGCCGGCGTTCAGCTCGTTCCTCTATATAACTTCGTTGCCCCGATCCGTGTTTGCCGGGGTAAAAAAAATAATCTAGAGAATTGTTTGTCGCTTTGTATTTGGGCGACAATAGTTTTAAAGATAAATCCTGGCGAAGATGCAATCGGTTGACAATAATAGGTTTTTCCGAGTCTGGGACAATCGCTAGTAGTTTGGTGGTGGAGTTTATCTGGTGGTTTTGCTTGTAGAAGATTTAATAAGAAAAGCCCAAAATCTCTCATAATAATGAACTAATGACTCGATTTTGAATGTTATTTATTGTGTTTCTGTTAAGGTCAAATCAGGAAATGAAGAAACACACAGTGAGAGACGTCTCTGAGTCCTGAAAGTTTATGTTAAACATAAAATTATTTTTAATATCTCAATTTCAGTTGCGTCAACCGTTTCTAAAGTTGGATCACCAACTGAAATCGAAATTTGATCATCCTGAAAAGATTAGAAGGCATACGAGGTTGTATCAGTTCTAGTAGCGATGCCCGACGATGAAGGTGAACCTAAAGTAGTCTTCAGGCTTTCACGGCCGCTGTTGATGGCTGCTCTTCGGTTCTCGGGTTCTCTGCCGTGTATCTTGCGATCTTCTTCAGAAGTGAAGTCACTTCTGAAGAAGATCACGACAAGATGATGGAAACGTCAAGTACCACAACCTTTCTACACTGCAGAGAACCCGAGAACCGAAGAGCAGCCAAAATAAAACCTGTAAATTTTGTGAACTTCCACTACGAAGTGGGCAAAAATGTAGGAAGGAAACTGTTTGGATGCTGCTTTAAAAAGTGACAAAATCGGGAATAGAAAACAATGGAACTGCAGTGTGTTTGGAAGGATTAGCCGAAGGTGAAACTGATGAAACTACATTATTGAATAAGTTGGTGAAAGAGCTAGAAAATTTATTTATTTACAAAAATTAAGAATACAATCTCTAGAAAGTAAATACAAGAAGCAGAGTGATAATATGAGAACTGGCCAACAAGGGGAATCATCCTAGAGCTCCGCAATTAAAAGTCATATCGGGAGTAACCCAAAGAATGTTGTGATGTGTGTGAAAACAGCCAGCACAAACCTTAAGTTTGTTTAGAGATTACAATCAAAAATTAATATGTTAGAAGAACTTTTATTGGAGCTGAATGTTTATTTTGTATGCTTAAATGAAACATGGATCGATACTGAGCATATAGAACTTATTAATCTGTCCAAACACACAGAAAAGTGTTTACTAAGCGCAAGGGAAATCCAAGGACATATTTAAAAGACTTACATGCTTTACAGAAACGCTTTCCATGCTTAGGGGTAGTCTATCATTCAAAAATAGAATATCATGACAATCACCTGCAAAACTCGTGGAATAAGATGAAAGCTATGTGGCAAATGATAAAGGATCTATCAAACTCGAATGTATCCCAACTAGATATTAAGCCAATTATTGATATTACTGACCCAGTAGCTGTCTCTAATTCTTTCAACAACTTTTTCCATTAAACTGTTTTGCTAATGTTGCAGCTCCAATGTCATCGCTCGCGTGTTCTCTGCCAAATCCCAATGAACATAATACAATTATTCTATATCCCACTACCGAACAAGAAATTATTTCTACTATATCCAAACTTAAACCAAAAGCAGCAGAGCAGATCTAAGTGGAGGAATGTGGAGGGTGTGGCTGCTCACGCATCCATACAAACATAGCCAAGATTAGAGTGGCCACCGTCCCACACCCTCTTGGCTATATTTTTATGCAGCCACACCCTCCATATTCCTCCACTTAGATCAGCTCAATCACTGATATAGATCTGTGATTGAGCAGATCTAAAGCGGCGTTGACACGATGAGAGTAAAATGTAACTGTCACGACAGTAACTCTCATGCTTCTATCATAGTGTCAACCGCATGAGAGTTGTTTTTGCACTCTGGTGAGAGGACTATCGCACTATCTCGCTCTGCTTGATAGTTCAGAGTACGATCACAACAGTATAAATGTGCAGTTTTTTTGATAGATGAACTATCTATTGCAACATTTCTCGAAGAAAAATCGCGATAAAGGAGATGCCACGGAGAAGTTACTTTTGGAAATATCTCTCTTCTTCTCTTTTCGTTTTTGCTCTTATATTGAGGATACCATTTTCACAACAACATGAAGATAGTCGTTTGCTGGGCCACACTTTTGTAAATATTTCGGTTAAATACTTCACTCTTCTAGAGAGTACTATTACAAACTATCATGATAGTTACTATCACATTTTACTATCATCATGTCAACCCGGCTTAAGAGAGCCAAGAGGGTATGGAACGGTGACCACCCAAATCTTGGCTATGTTTCTATGGATATGTGAGCAGGAGGAGTGTCTTTCCATAATGTTGGGCCTATTGGTTGCACAAAGCTGCCAAATTTTAGGGTTTGGGTAAATTCGTTTTGCAATTTTTGTTGTGCCTTTTGTTTTTTCCTAAACCATTAACAACATAATTTTGCTGCCTTCCACCAGCTAGTATAATAACTCTATTGATGAGCTTTATAGAAATTCTTCACATTATCGTAATTAGGGTTGGGAAATTTTAAACGAGAATTAAAAGACAAAACTCTAATCTTATTGAGCAATAATCCAACAGAGCCTGTATAAAAAGCTTAGGATAACATTTAATTTTTACTGAACTAATAGGCGCTCATAGGATATTGTTGGAATCGCCCTGCAAACGAATGCAATCGAAATAGATCAAGAATTAGAACTGGACTACATAATTTCGATCTATCCGATCTCGTCAGTGATCCTCCAAATGCAAGACCTGCGACAAAGGACTAATTCCAATCCCATGCCCTCTAGTAGGCAAGGTCGGAAGCATTTACAGAAAAGTGTCCAATGATAATATAAAAATATGCATTATTACATTCTAAACTCCATTAAACGCAAAATTTTCTCTAGCTATCACATATTCGACCATTATCTCAGTGTCTTGAGACAGAATTTCTCCAGCACGTTTCCCAACAGCGACAATAAAATCTTACGCAAGTCCGAAATAGCTAAACTTCATCCGACGAGAACCTAAAGACTAGAGCATCATACCCGAATCTCACCTTAACTAATGCCCCGGCATCACAACCCGCCGCGTAATTCGGCAAATTTCCTCTCCCCCATCACCTTTAAATACGAGAGAGCCCGTCTTGAGCGTGAAGAACGGAGAAAGGAACATCGGGAGAGGAGGTGGAAAACTGTGAGTGTGTAAGCTCCCCGGCTTGACCTGGAATTACACCCGCAAAACCCTCACCTTTATCTCGACGTGGAAACAATGTCCGGAGGAGGAAAGGCGCCTTCAACGAACGCTATAAGCGTACATCCGAAACGGAAATTTCTCTTATGTTCAAACAATAATATTTGCATTTAAGAAAGTAGAGTTGACAAGTAAGATACGTGGGTTGGTTGTTTCTTTCTTGTGATATGGAATAAAATAGTTTATTTTGTAGATACCGAACAAATCTAAACAAACAGGGTATGCCAGATGTTAGTTTCAGGACGCATTAGGTCCAAACAGACATATCAGATCTTTAAATTCTGTCACATTTCAATCATTGTGATGTTGTGTATGGGCCTTGCTTGGATGTGGTTACTCAGCGTAGGATACAATTTGTTCAGAATTCATGTCTTAGACTTATCCATGGCAGAAAGAAGGATGAACTTATTTTGTTCACCTTAAAATTGGCAAATCGGTTGAATATGAAAGACTGTATGCATTGGGCATGTTTGTTTCATAAAATAGGTACATATATTGAAGTGCCCAACACACTTATACAGGAAAATAATGTTTCGGTCAAACGTTTAAAATATCAATGACATGAAAGGAGATTAAAGTGGCAACAAAACGGAAAAAAAGGAATTCACATAAAGTATTGCAATAACAAATATTATACAGAGTACTAGATTTGTGTGTGACTACCAACAATATACAGTGATTACTAAAAATTAAGTTGAAACTTTAAAATGTTACAATATCACACATAGCCAAGATTGGGGTGGCCACCATCCCACAGCCTCTTGGCTATGTTTCTATGGATGCGTGAGCAGCCACACGCTTCACATTCCTCCACTTAGATCTCCTTTTAGATCACCTATATAGATCTGCTCAATCACTTAACTTTCTAGGGAGCGTTTTTATATTCGCGGAATGGGGGATAAGGGGTGGAAATAAAAAAACCAAATTATTTTTCTTTTTCAACTGCCTCCTTGACTTCATCATCGGCAGTAAATTTTTTACCCCGCAACTCTTTTTCCATTTTCGGAAACAGGTAATAATCACTCGGGGCCAGGTCTGGGCTGTAGGGTGGGTGATTCACAATTTCGAAGCCCACCTTATGCAGGGCAGCTAACGCAACGCGGCTCTTGTGGACGGGCGCGTTGTCGTGCAAAAACAGCACACCTTTCGTCAATTTTCCCCGTCTTTTCTCTTTAATGGCTTCTTTTAGTCGCTCTAATATTGAAGCGTAATATTCTCCGGTTATAGAAACAGCTTTATCTTTATAATCAATCAACAATATTCCTTCCGAGTCCCAAAATATCGTTGCCATGAGTTTCCCAGCTGATTGCGACACTTTAAATTTCTTGGGAGGTGCTGTGCCCTATTTATGCCACTGCATGGAGTCTTGTTTGGACTCAGGTTCATAATGATGACCTCAAGTTTCGTCTCCAGTAACAATTCGACTCAATACACCATCCTTGTATTCATTACAGAGGTCCAAAAATGCACGAGAACACTCTACGCGCTGTTGTTTTTGCGGCGGCGTGAGCATTCTCGGCACCCATCTTGCGCTGACCTTAGACATGCCGAGATGATCGTGTAGGATTTTAAAATTTGTTGTATCAGATACTCCAACCATTTCTGCGAGTTGTTTCTTCTTTAGTCGAGCATCTTCGAGTACAATTTTTTCAACTTTTTGGATAAGTGCTGGCGTGGTCACCTCAATGCTCGTGCCCGGCCTCGGGTCGTCTTCAAGGGATTCCCTTCCTTGTTTAAATAAACTATGCCACTTGTACACCATGGTTTTTCCTGGGCAAGAGTCGCCGTAAACCAATGACATCTCATTCATTATGGTCGCGACTGATTTTCCTTGCCTGTTAAGGAACTTTATAACGGCACGATATTCGATTTTTTCCATATTTCACTTTTCACTCCTGATTATGTTACTTGGTTGACGATAGCTCAAAGACTAACTGTCTAATAACAATGAAACTTCGTATTTATACTAATTATGAGTCGCTGCACAGGCCACGCCCCCAATGCGCCTAATCACCCCCGTACAACCCGCTCATTCCGCGAATATAAAAACGCTCCCTCGTATATCAGTGATTGAGCAGATCTAAGTGGAGGAATGTGGAGGGTGTGGCTGCTCGCGCATCCACAGAAACATAGCTACGAGGGTGTGGAAGGGTGGCCACCGCAATCTTGGCTATGTTTCTATGGATGGTGAGCAGGAGCATTGTCGTTATGTAACAGCCAGTTTTTGTCTTTCCACAATGTAGGGTCTATTGGTTGCACAAGGCAGCCAAATTTTAGGGATAAGGTAAATTGTTCCATAAAGATGTATCTTTCGGGTAAACTTTGTTTGTTACGACAACCACGGCAATACCCGAAAGACACATCTTTATGGAACAGTGGCCGTGAAAGCCTACATTCGATTAAGGGTAAATTGTTGTTGTAAAATGTTGTTCTTGATTATGGACCTACAAGCAGAGCTTTTTATCGAGAATTTTTTTTGTGAAATATAATATAAACATTTTCTCCATTTGTATAAAACTTTTTGGGACACGCTGTATATGTATGTATCATGTTTGGTTGGGTCAAAAGCAGAAGTGCACTTTGCACATTTTCTGAAACCCCGCCGATTTTCTATACACATTTTTTTTCTCTCTTTTTGGTTCTCTTAGATATGTATTTTTCCTTTCATGCATGTATAGAAATAAAGACATTATTATTATTATTATTATTAAATACACGTTTGTTAAAATTTTCTGACTTTTATGCGAGGTCTGATGATAAAATATCGAAAAAAGTTCTTTGCGGCCCTCGTGGCAATATTGCGATCCGTCACACGGTCGGCCGTGGTAGAGGACACCTTGAACTAAACGCCATCCAAGTTTCAACTCGTTTCAGGCGGTAGTAGTGATTCTACAAGAAGTTTGAGGAGGGGCTAGAAGAGTGCCATGACGCTTCGCGCTCTGATCGGCCACCACCTCCAATACAGTCCAGAAACCAAACGTCAGAGTTGTGAATGGAAGAAACCTGGGGAGTCAAGAACCAAAAAGATACGCATGCCCAAATCGCAAGTGAAGGCCATGATTATCACATTTTCTGATTCCAAAGGCATCATTCTGAAACACTGGACGCCCAAGGAACAAACTGTAACTGTTGCCTATTATGTTGAGGTCGTGAAGATATTGCGCTGCCAGATTGCACGAAAGACCAGAGTTGTGTGGCAACAAGAATTGGAACACTAAACACTTCAACTCACTAAACACCAAACACTTCTGGTGGAGGTCTTTAGTTAAAAGTGTTAATTCTACTTTTGCACCAAGAGATCCAGTGAAGAACTTCTCAACAAGAATTGGTTGCTGCATCACGACAATGCGCCAGGACATTCGGCCATCTTTACTCGTGAATTTTTACCATCCACAGGGAGACTTGTGCTGGAACACCCACCCTACAGCGCAGGTTTAACCCCATGTGATTTTTTCCTCTTCCCTAAAACGAAGGAGGTGCTCAAGAGGACTCCTTTTGCTACTGAAATGGTCATGAAAAGGCATGTACAGGGGTCATGATCACTCTTGATGAATAACCTTTCAAAAATTGCTTCCAGTTGTGTAAATCACAATTGGAAAAGTGTGTGCTGATCGGAGAGGAGTACCAACTTTCTGGATACTTAATTGTCAGACCTCGTAGATTGCCTCCAGGACTATGGCACTTCAATATTATGAATTGTAAACAAAAAAACAGTTTTAACACACCTCAGTAGAGGCGCCCCGGGAGGAAGAAGAAGGAAGGAGACAGGAAATATAATTTTGTTCGTAGATAAGATATGTTATGGAGGTTATGTATTTTGTTGTGGGCATTTCACAAATCATCTGGTTCTGGATACAGATTTTTGTCAACTTTATCCAGATTGCCGACTAAAATTCCAATTGATGTTGGTAAAAATGACTTTTTAATGGCTAATCTGAAGAAAACTGTGAAAACATTAAACTCAAAGCAAAAGTTCTCTATGTTAATATTTGATGAGGCTGCTTTAATGCAACAAATGGAATACAATAAACATAGAGCCGAAATAGTAGGTATTTCCAATGGGCAAATTGTTGACCATGCTTTTGTGTTCATGGTTAGAGGAATAACAAAGAAATGGAAACAAACAATTTGCTACACATTTTGCAAAGGTCCAACCAAATCAACTGATTTAAAAGCACTTATAAAAAATTTGTACAAGAATTAAACAAAGCAGATATGTAGTTTCATATCTTTATATTTGGAGTTATTAATTTCTTTCACTGTAGGATTAACAATTGTGGCGACTATTTATGACCAGGATGCAATAAACCGCAGTGCTGTAGAAAATCTGATCCAAGAAGCCCAGGGTTATTACCTAAAGAAAGGTTTAAATCCAAAAAGAAAATTGATGCAGAAATTTTTATAGCAAAATGGATATAGGAAAGCGGTGGTAGAAGAACTTTATGAGGAGGCACCAAAGCTTCATGCAGGACGTTCTTTTTGCCAACGTCAAGCTCCAACACTTTTTGGTCCAGTGATTTGCTCGGTCTCTACTATCCCATAGACACAAAAAACAAGGGAATTGGTAAACACAGATTGTTGTCCGAGCAACATGTCCAAGATTTTTAAATCACCGCACACTTGCCAACCGTGATCTTCACATTTTAATTTGCAAAGAACCAAGTCCAAGTTCTTGTAGGCTTCCTTGAGGTGTACGGAATGACCGACAGGAATAGAAGTATAGAAACCGCCATTGTGAAGCATAACTGATTTAAGACTTCTTTTTGAAGAACCTATGAAAGTACGCCACTGTGCTGGGTCGTATGAGATCTTGAATGTATCCATCAAACCTTCAATATTGATACAATAAACTAACTCGTCCTCTTGGGTAAAGTAGGGAGTGAACTGCTTCTCACGATATCTAAACCAGGAGGAAGACACTCCCGGCAAAAGTAAGTTCCTGCTTTTGAGCCTTGATCCAAGCAACTCGGCAGAGTTTTTGGGAAGATTCAAGTCTCTCACCAAATCATTTAGCTCGCCATGGGAAAACAAATTTGGACTGCTGTCATCTTCAAATTCAGAACTTGACTTGTCATCGGGTTCAGGTACAGCACCATCTTCGTCAGATTTTGGAATCTGTTCCAAGATACCAGGGCTCTTGGGCACTGGTATTTCGGTCCCATGAGGGATGGAGCGAATAGCTGATTGCAGATTGGGGTATGAGATTGACCGCTTCCGTTTTGAATTATAGCCTTTCACATTACACGAACAAAAGTAACAATCATCACTATGGTTCTTTTGCTCGCGCCATACCATAGAACTCGCATATCGGAAAGCTTTTTTCTTGCCCTTAAACACTTAACACTGATGAGTTAACACGTTATGTCATCGGAACGCGCAAGGTCAGGTTATAACATCTTATAACATCATCGAGTTAGCCCAAAAAGCCCCGTATTTGGAATGGAATTTTGCATTTTGCAAAATAACCTGACGTACTGGAATTTTTTGAGTATTTTTTTAGTTTTCAGGACACCTAAATACATAGAAATCAGTTGAAAACATCCAGACAGCATTTTTGTTGTGTCTCCAAGCAAATCACAATAACGCAAGAGAAAACTAAAACTGCCGGTATTGCAAGATTTAAACCTCCATTATGCAGATATATTGTCTCTACTATCTTACACATTCAATGCAAGCATATCTTATCTGAATCGATAAAGTGGGCCGCAGTAGCCGATACCGACCGTTCAGCAATCGAGCGTTCTCTCTAAAATGCTCTGCAGCACGGCATCTATCTGCATACCAGATGGCGAAGCAATTTCATCAGCGACAGGAAATGCATACGATTCCATTGGTCATCGTTGTAATTGAAATACGATGGACGATTATTACGACTCTAGGCCGGGTTTGTGGAGGGGCGACGAGGGGGAATAGGATTCGAAGCAACGCGCCAGGATAGACGTGCACTGTAATGGCGAGTTTGGAATTCGAAATGTCGCAAACTATTAGATTCCCATTGTTAAATTGTACGGAAGAGATGTAAAGCTAGTTACAGGGAGAAGGATTTGCTCAGATTCCTCTGTGGTTATCTACTATTTACGAGTAATTATTTAATATTACATTATTAACAATTTTCCTTGTTATATAGCATATGTATATAAATGAAAGTCATTGTTTCCTGAACATCTCGATCAAAGTAAGCTGTTTGACTGTCTTGATCCGTTTGCATGTGGCCACATTCGGGCTGATGCTCCAACCACTTCAACGCAGTTTCAAGGCCGGCATTAAGTTCATCTTCTTCCTCGACACTTTCACTTTCTCACACTTCCAATAAGTGCATCATCATATTATCATGATTTCTGAACATCCAGGAATTTTCAAAAGAATGTTTGTCAATTCCTTAACAAACAAGTCATCCTCATCTTCTCCTGTCTTCATCTTCCTATGCCTTTCAACCTCTTCCACACTCGTCTTAATATGACTGCCTTAACCAAGCTCCAAGCTTCTGCCATCATCTAAGCATGTTTGTGATTAGCCAACACACCTTCTTCGTCCTCGCCCTCTCCCAAAAGTTTGCATAAAACTCACCTTCTGTAATGGCGTTTCATGGTTTCTATAACAGACTGGTCCATTGGTTGAAACAAGCTTGTGACGTTTGGAGGTAAAAAGATTGTTATAAACTGGTCATTCTCTCTGCCCAACAATTCTGCGATGGGATGAGTTGGTGCATTATCAACAATTAAAAATACTTTATCGCCTTCTTTTCCAAGAAATTTTTGGTGCAGTTTGGGTAAAAATTTTGTCGTACTACTCGGTAAACAAGGATGCAGTCATCCAAGCCTCCTTAGAATTGGCACGGTTAAGCACCGTAATATGGTCTTTACTAACTTTATGTCCTGGAACATTACACACCCGTTTAGAGATTAAAGTTGTTTTAGGCAGAGCTTTCCAAATAAAAACCGGTTTCATCAGCCTTGTACAAAAAGTCAGGATCGTAGGAGTCTGCTACAACTTTAAATTGTCCAGTAAAACTTTCTGCAACTTTGGAGTCTGCTGATAACTTCTTGACACTTAAATCTAATCTAAGCTATGATCTTAGCTCTTTCAAAAAGAATCTGATTTGAAAACGGCAACTTCTAAACCTGTGTTTGTTGCTGCCTTCATTGATTTTCTTAAAGAACTTCCATCTTCGTTTTCCAACACTGACACAAAGTTTAAAAGCGTAGGTTTGCTCCTTTTAATGCTTGAAATCTGAAAACAAGACCTTTCCCAGCGGATTTCTGAATTCAGAACTTCTTAGGCCTTGAAGAATTATAATGCTTCCATACCATTGATTGCTTTTGATTTCTTTTTCTGCCTCATAAAAATGGCCCCAAAAATTCTAAATCTTCTTCGTCCCTATTGCTTCTCATCATCAACAGAAAGCTTTCCTCCATAAGCGATATTGAAGACAATTATCATTTTCCAATCCCACACAATATATCATCAAGTTGATAAACAAATTATATCCGTTCTTTATTACTTCAACTCCAATTTGGAATGATTTTCATTTGTTCAAGTCGAGCTTCTAGAACCAGTTTTCGCACCAAATCACTTCAGGCTACTTGTCAGTTGAACTAAACTGGACTAAACTGTCACTTCGAAAGATATTTGGCCAAAAACGAGGAGAAAACCCAACCATTTTGACCAGCACCATTAACCCAGATCCATATCCTTGACAAGAAGATTATTTTAATTGCAATGACTGTGGCCAAAACAGAGGAAGGTAAGCGACGAAGAACTGGATACGACTGAGTTAGTTAGAGTAATGAGCTAGTCGTCATTTCGTAGACCAAGACAAGAGCTCGTCCACCCCCTTTTGAATTCTGGTTACATAAGAGAGCGTTGGATCTAGTTGACGTCCATACCACCGTATTGTCCGCATAGCCTGGCTAAGTAGGTGTCCGTAATTTTAGGTAGGTCAGACACAAAAAACCAGAAAAAGTTCTGACAGATAGGACTTTACGAGATCGGTGATATTGGGGTCAAACCCTGCCAGGATGCATTTTAAAGAGCAAGCCAGCAACTTCAAACAATGGGGGTTGGCAGAGGAAATTTGAAGTTAATAATACTGAGCGGAGGTGTTGGTTCCTTCAACCTCCTTCAATTAAAATTGCTCGCATGGTATTAATTAACGATGTCATGCTTATCGAATTGATAGCATATGTTGAAACAGTTGAATAGTAAAATATTCATGGCGAAGGAAAAAGGGAGGTATCCCACAGAGATCCATACTGGGGCAGAAAAGCCGAAATTGACCAAACATCAAGCAATCATCTGGTCTCAGATCAGAACAATCCCAAGATGTAGTGAGCTGTTTGGTGCTTCTAATCTTCGTCTAATCATCCCATTGCAATACCGCAATAACTACCTATTAAGTTGCATCAATATCAATACAGAAAGAAGAAAAAATAGATATCATAGAAGATATCTAAGGTAATAAAAAAAAAGTCTGATTCTTCCATACCGTACAAACTAACACAACGGATACCAATCTGCATATGAAGGAACAAGCTCATGATCGATGAGGGGCCGGGCACGCTGCTGGTACTTATATGTAAATTTCTCTCATAAAATTAGAAGCTCCAACCGAAAGAATGGTGATCTCACGGCGTCGCCTACCGTTAAAGGAATTAACATATAATGAATCCTAGACATGATGAAAATAGTTTTCTCTCTCACGGCCGCCAGGGCGACTTCATCTGTATTGTACGAAAGCTCCCTTTTGTGTGAATGCGTGGGAGGAAATAAAAGATTTAAGAGTTTAATTTATTAGATTCCGTTCGCCGGCGTATCTACGAGGGTGAATTTTTAAATAATTCCCGTTTTCCTATCGTTTCTGCTTCAACATTATCCGTTTACTGGTTTCCTCGAGGAAAGATTACTACCGTGGTGGTTTCCTTTCTTGGCGATTTTTTTTTTTACATTTTTAGGATAAATTTCCTGCCAGCGATTTTTTCAGGTTTGGGAATAGAAAAAAAGTAGCTATCAAAATATAGATATCAAAATGACTCTTCCAAAACTCTCGGAGGGTAAGGTTTGTTCCTTCGGTCACATCGAAACATCGTTTAAATAGTGCTTTGGTGTAAAGCTTTTTAAAGTTTAAAATGACCTGCTGATCCATCGGTTGGAGTAGGGGTGTGGTGTTGGGGGAAGGAACTTAACCTTAATAAACTGAAATTCTTCTAGTAAGTCGTCCTCAAGGCCCGGAGGATGAGCAGGTGCATTATCCATAATTAGCAAAGCTTTAGGTGGTAAATTTTGTTCTAACAGGTATTTCTTCACTTCAGGACCGAATACCTGGTTGATCCACTCAACAAACAAGACACGAGTGACCCAAGCTTTATTGTTAGATCTCCACATAACGTTTACTTGGTTCTTCTGCACCTTGCATTTCTTAAAGGCTCGTGGATTCTCCGAATGATACACGAGTAATGGCTTAACTTTGAAATCACCACTTGCATTTGCACACAACAGGAGGGTGAGGCGATCCTTCATTGGTTTGTGACCCGGCATTGCTTTCTCTTCTGCTGTAATATAGGTTCTTTTTGGCATCTTTTTCCAAAACAACCCCGTCTCGTCACAGTTAAAAGCCTGCTGTGGCAGATAACACTCGGAAGCTATAAGCTGCTGGAACTCGGGAACAAACACCTCGACTGCCTTAACATCGGAACTGGCAGCCTCCCCATGTCTCACAACACTATGGATGCCAGTTCTCCGTTTAAAGTTATCATCCCCTACTTGCCTTGAAGTCCTTTTCTGTCGACGTACCTGGTAGCTTAGTTTGAAGGTCGGCACACAAGGCCTTTGCCTTCTCGCAGATATAATTTTCGGTCAAAGTATCACCAGCTAGTTGCTTTTCGTTTATCCATACCAGAAGTAACTTTTCTACATCTTCTAGTACATGTGGTCGTTGCTTTGACATTCTTGTGACTCCTGTTGCTACATCTAACCCGGTTATTTCTTCTTTCCTCTTTAATATTGTACAAATCGTCGATGTAGACTTGTTATAAAATCTTGCGATGTCGGCTATTCCCATGCCTCGTTTGTGCTTCTCAATCATTTCCTTTTTAACTGTAACCGTAATCATCATTTTTTTCTTGTCGCCGTCTTTTTTAATCCTTTTATTTTGAGGGGCCATTATTGCACTTGTACACATGTATATAATATTTATCACAATGCTAAGTAAACAGTACACGCTCGTATTTACTGTACTTCACTCTACGAGTAAACCACAACGACGGCCGCTAACCTTCAATCCTGGCCGACCGGCGCAGAAGTGTAAACGTATGTACATAGATCATGGCGAGAACTGTACTCGTATTGCAAGTCATCGCTCATTTATCGAGTTAAATTTTATTAAAACTTTTTGCTCGTCTTGCGAAGCACTCGCAAACCAAGTTACTCGCAATCCAAGGTTTCACTGTATATAAAAATAAGTAATGAACTGTGACAACGACCCTATCCCCCATTCGTCATTGTTTTCGTTAATCGGAAATTAATGATGCGTATCGGATTGAGCGTGCATAACATTTAGGTTACCTGTATCTCTAGATTTTATTTTAATTTAGTTTTATTATCGCCTTTATAATGACAGCATTGCTGTTGAAACGCGTCGGTGTTTTGGTTAAAACTTTTTTGGTGTTTAGCGGGTTAAAGTGTTTAGTGTTTTAGTATTTGAATAGAAAATTAACAGATTTTGAAAATTTTATTTTATTTTACCATTATTTATTAAATTTATTAAATAAAACTTGAGTCCAATTTGTGTATTTTCTATCAAGAAAATGATATTATCTCGAGAACCGTTCGAATGAAATAAAAAGCAATTTCTGTTTTGGTCGTTCGAAAAGAAGCAGAGTAAATCATCAAGAGTGAAGAGAAATCAAAAATAAAAAAAAATTCTCCTTTAAAGTCGGTCCGGGGACATACTGTATGTTTTAATACGTGAATAACAAGAGGGGAGGGGGCGGTGGTAGAGTTGGAGTTGCGTGAAGTAACTCTCGACAGTATAAAACAGCTTACCGATATATAACGTACAAAAGATTTTATAACAGGATAAGAACATTGATTTAGATACGTGTTGTAGAGGTTATATGGGCACTTAAACGTGAAACAGGTAGGCGTATACAAGACGAGGTTTTATGTCACAATTAAAAAGTCATATTTCAAGTTATTGTCGCAGTTAAATTTTCATTATCTTGATCTTGAATACTAAATGGTCCCAAATTAATTATATAATTAACTCTAAGATACCTTTCGTTTATTAACTCAGACTTTAGATAGCTTTAATGGATAACTTACTGAAGAATGTTAGATATCTCGACAACATTGCAACAATGTATTTATCTTTACACCTAGCCCTATTTATTTTTCTTTCCTCTGAAGGGCGCTACGTGTTTAGAGATGTATACGAATAGCGTTTAATTTTAATTAACAGTCTAAAACGCACGTGCGTCCGAAACGTGTGCTCTAAATAACGCCATGCTAAGCATCCGTTATAGCGTACCGGCGGCTAGTCAGCCTCCTTGTCAACCTTGTCCGTCCGTAACCACCGACGAAGAGAACTCGCACATACACACAACACATGCAAACGGACGGACACGCAGCGGTCCAAATTCGTCGTGATTAATTTCTCTCTCGTACATCTCTACGCGCGTGCATGTGCGGAACCAGCTGGCAGTTTTTGTGACACGCCATTTCACTAATATGACACACACGTGCCTGTCGCCGGCAAAAAGTCCACCCCTATATGCGGCGGTGGTGGTGGTGTTCTTCCGCCGTTGGGTGACAGGGCGTAATGGTTCTCATCCTCGCGAGGTCGGTAATTACACTCGTCTGGAAACGTGTGATCTTGCGTTGGATAAATCGAGTTTCAGAAAAACTGATTAAAAATTCAGGGAAATGTGGACTCTGCTTAAACTACCTTACTTATGAATTCAAAATAGGATAATCGCAAACGGTAGTTTAATCAAAAGATTCGATTGAATGTGGATACAAGATTTGACAACCAAGTCATTACTGGAAAACCCGTTAAAGAGTGGTCGAATGGATTGGTGCTTTGCTTACTCGTTGGAGATTTAGTAATACAGATTCTAACCTTAACTATGTCTACATTGTGACTAAAAAAAATAAAGTTTCTATCACTTTATACAGTTAAATTGTAATGAACAAATCTGCAGTCATGGTTGTGGTCTTAGAAGAGCGTTGAAACATTTTAAAACCAACTATGGAGATTAATTTGGGAATGGTGGATAAGGTAAAGTCTTCCTCGGAGCGTATCGAGCCAGGTGTTCCACAAGGATCCATATTAGGTCCTTCACTATTTTCAATTATACCTCTACTTTTGCCGATAGTTTAAAATTCACCAATTGTCATTTCTACGCTGATGATTCACAAATATATCACTCTTTTTTTTCTTTGGGAAGTACAAACAGCGTGCTAAATAATGAACAAAGATATTAAATGTCTACGCCAAAGAGCCACTAGTCACACGCTATCTTTAAATCCTTCAGACATCCAATCCATTTTCCTGTTTGTTTTTTTCTTTTCTTCCTGTTTATTATTCAGGAAATAAATCATTTATTGTTATTATTATTAATTCGGAACCTACAACGATAAACCTCGAAAAACCTGAAGCAATTTTGTTATTTACCACAATCCAACTTTGTGGTATATGAAGCAATGCACACAACAAATCCCATTTCTGGACATCCTTCTCCTCCGGAAGCTGCAAATATAACTTTACGGCCAAGTGTGTTAGAATACGTTTAGATTTTTTTGTATTTCAAAGCTACAGCGGTGCTAAGCTCGTAGGCTAGAGCCCTAGATGCACATATCGTGGGCTTTGCAGACGACGTAGCTGGCTCCGGGAGAACTGGCTCCGGGAGAAACCCAACCCGTCTTTCTAACAATAGAGTTCGATGTTCAGCGACATAAGGTAGCTGCTTGCGGACACACAAAATACCTAAGCGTGTGGTTAGATACCAGGTGCACGTTCGCCGAACGCATTGACCATTATAGGGAATGATGCCAAACATGGGCGGTTCCAAAGCCTCAAAGAGGAAGGTATTTGGGAGAGTTATTAACTCCACGCTCCTATACGCGACGTGTCGAGCTAAGGAGAATCCAGCGACTGATATCGGTGGAGGATATAGGAGTAATTGCTAAGACACCTCCAACAGAACTACTGATGAGAGAACGGAAGGGGAGGTAGAGAGGAACACCAAAATCTGTTCTTTTCTGAAATCGTCTAAAATAAAGATGGAAGGATAAATGGAGAGATAGTAAATATGCAGCATGGATGCGCAAGTCGATCCTGGCCACAACCTTTGCAGGTCTATTGTGATCCCCTCTTATCCTAGAGGACGCTCTCTAATTTTGCCTTCTTAATTAGGCCTATCATTTTTGAGAGCGGCTCTTTTATATAACCGTTCGCAGTGGCACAAAACATAAACGGGGGTTCTTCTTCCTCTTGACATAATCTGCAGAGAGCATCATCTGCCAGGCCGATGTAAAACATATGCCTATTCAGTCTACAATGACCGGTAGGTATTCAGTAAACTCAGGCCTGTGTTCCCTTAGGAAATCCTTTGTCTTCTCCTGTCTCCTGTGTCTTTGTCCTGGTGATCTTTTCCACCATTTCTTGAACCTGTTATGTCCATTCGTAGATGGACTTTTTAATTTGCGCGCCAAAGGAAGTGCCAGCTCCTATTAAAGGCCTTGACGAACCTCGTTTGGCCGCTTCGTGTCCCTTCACACCCGCGTGGTTGGAGGTTCAGGCCAAAGTCCTTTTCCTTTGGGTACCCACCTCATTTAGGGCTTTAGGGATTTAGCACTTGCGGAATCGATCGCTTTAAGTGCCTCCTGACTGTCAGAGTAAACAGCGATACTTTTACCTGATTCGGTCCATCTATCTACTTCTCTGATACAATGGTGAATCGCTGCGACCTCAGCCTGGAATATCGTCGAGTCCTTGCTGAAGCTCAGTGAAGGGGTCTTGATAGGCTTCTTTCCATAAATGCCAGCTCCTACGCCGTAATCAGTTTTAGAGCCGTCTGTGTACCAGTTTGAGTCTGCTCTTACTGGGGGCCATGGTCCCAGTCGTTCCTATCTGGTATTATAACCTGATATTTCCTATCTAGAGTGATCCTCAACCACTGACCAGTGCGAGTATTGTACAGTAGAAGTAAATGATGTGAATCACACCCTTTTCACATGTCCAGAGTTGGAGGATAGCCGCCCAGCGTATGTCCGAATGACGAGAGAACGATTCAGCGTTCACGTCATGATGAAGAATTTAATGGCAGAAGAATCACACCAATGGCTATTTGCGTACAAGGTAGATACCAGTGTGGAAAGCTGACATGCCGTAAGAGGTGTTTTCAATCGGTAGAAATCAGACACTACCTGCGATGAACAACCGAGCAGGTGCCGAGCACGGTTCTTAGTAAACTACGTTTTCAATATCTTCTTCAACTCTCCCATGAATGAGTTGTGGTGTTCTAAGCATCAACAAAATTGAGAAGCGAAACAACAATAAGAACACCCCAACTTTAAACTTTGGAATGCTCGAGATTCGGACGGAGCTTTGGTTCAGAACACCTAGGAAATCGTAGATTTTCAGCAACTACTACTGATGCTTTAACTCAGAGCAAACTGTTTCCACCTACTTTGAAGCTCGACGTCAAGAAGAAAACCTGACAGGTTAGTCGAATTGGTAGAGAAGATCATGCATATAACATAGAACTCTCAACAACTTGGATATCCACAACTTCTACATCCATAATTTATTCTAACCATAATTCTACTTACATAATCATAATCAATATCCAACTCCTACTCTGTTTAAAAATAAGTTGTCCGATCACCGGACTGGCAAACACAAAATCCATCTCATCAGGTGGTAATAAAACTTATTGATCACTTCACATGAACCACTTGCTTCAATTATGAACAGCCATCTTCGAAAAACTTTTTTTCCACTGCAGCTTTTGGTGTATCAATTGTGTGTGCAAATGTGTTTTCCTCTAAAAGCTTATCTTCTCTTCTGCTAAAGCTTAGATAAGCTTAAATCTAAAGTTAAGATTCAAATGCAATTTTTTTGGGCCAAAACACTTGAAGCACTGGCTACTTTAAAAGTACATTCCTAGTCGAATACCTTAAAGAAGCACGTGTCGTATGAATAATGGCGAGTTTGAGGTAAGCAAACTCGCTTTTAAACGTGAAAAATCAAATTGCCAGAAGTGGTAGGTATCAAGCATTCATGAAAAGAAATGCACAACAAAAATTGGCAAAGAATTCAGGTAGAATAGTTCTTTAAGAACATAGAAAAGATTAAAAAAAAAGTACAAGTCGATGCCTACATCCATGAGATGTTTGAGACTACTGATAAAGTTTCTGAAACAATCGCAGAGCATGGAAAGAGAAACTGGATAGCTATGTAGAATCTAAACATCAAGAATGCTATAGAGAACCACGTACCTTCTTTTACGGTTTCACCACGTGTTAGAGTCAAAGAGCACCACCTAGTACGTTTGCCATTGGTCATCCAAAACACACCAGATGGATGACTAAAGAATCTAAGAATAAAAACAACTTTAGAGCAGCCCATACCACACGAGCCACAATCCTCTGAGATAGTGTCGCAAAGTTGGATTCTGAACCAAATTCTATTGATCTTCATGCCATAGTGCAGACACCACCTCCACCTTCCGCGACGAATTCACTGTGAACAATTTCCTTTGAATCCAAAAAACGATCAACATTGTCTTGACTTTGTTCTTCTCTTTTGGTGACTTCCATGCCACACTCTGACGTTTAGTTTTTGGCTCGAATTAAAAACTCCGCAATTCATCACCAGTTACAATGGCTGACATGCTCATCGGATTCCTTTGGGATATTTTTAAGATGTCTGAAGTGTCTAATTTTTTTGGTCGTCTCTCAGAGTGTGTGGCATGAAGACGTTCTGTTTACCCAAATCTTCAGTCAAAATTGAATAGACTGTGCTTTTCGGTATCCTAGTTTTCTCTTCGATGCTTCGAAAAATTTCTTTGGGCTTCTCGATGTTTCCTTTATTATTATTTCTTTATAATTTCAAATAATGAAATACAAAAAAAAAACTTGATAAGAAATGTATCAAGTATGCCGAACCTTCCTCACTCACTTATTTATTATTTCCGCAATATTTTTATTAGAGATAGAGGAAAAGGAAAATTCCGACGACGCAAACATCATAATT
>CM043016.1:24049428-24176642 GCA_023690525.1 Holotrichia oblita | reverse complement strand
ATAATGTAAAGAAATTTAGACTGAAAAACGAATGGTTTCCCAACCTTCCTGGATTTAGCAAAAGCTTTCACGGCACAGTTAATCATGAAATACTACTTGACAAACTTTTTGAGCATGTTATAAGAGATAGTGCCCATAAACTACCATAAAATTACCTATCAAATAGGCAGCAAAGGAAAAAGTAAATTACCACTATAGTCCTTTTCGGACAGTTACTTCAGGTGTTCCTCAAGGCACAATATTAGGTCCACTTTTCTTTTTACTATTCCTAAATGATTTACTTGATAACATGCCTAACGACACAATAATTGCTTATGCTGACGACACAGTCCTGCGCTCTACTGAGGATACCTGGGCGTCGGGACGTGACGTTATGAATAATAACCTTGGAAGGGTCGCAACTTGGCTCTCTTTAAATAAATTATCTCTGAACTAACTAAAAAACGGTACGTCGTGACGTGCGAATACGCGCGCCACTGATACGACTAAAACATCGTGTTGTATTGCAAAGTATGTGTCTCCCACAGCTATTAACATGCCTAAAATTTCATTATGATATCTCAAGTCGTTTTGGAAATATCTAATTTTTCGGTTTTTTGTTAATTAAACTTCAACACGCTGTAGATCGGTAACGAAGCGTTTGCGGACCTATGTTTGTAGGAACTTTTTTGTATAAAATGACCTGGGCAATCACCTCCTTTAATATTGCCGTATCTTTTTTAAACACCCTGTATACGGGGCAATCCAAATTAAGTGTTCACCATTGGTAACTTTGTTATTATTAAAGATACAAGATTGTTTAAATTAGCAAACTTGTAGTACTTTTAACGCTCTTTAAGATGGAAGAATAAAAAAACAAATGAGTAGCGGACCTTTTCGTTTGTCGAAAAATTTTTTTTTAAAATTGAAACCTCTGTAATCATTATATCATTTTCCGATAGAACTTTAATATTTAAACAAAAAATCTTAAATTAAGTTTTTACTTGGATTAAAAATTCTTATTATAAAGAATAAGATTGTTTAAATTAGCAAAATTTTTGTAATCCGACGTTTCTTTCTGATGGAATCACCATCAACATAACTTTTTTAAATATGGACTAAAATTGTTTTAGACATTTTTTGAATGTTACTAACGTCGTTTATAATTTTTAAATTTTATTTATTTTTTTTTGAATTTTAGCTTATTTTTGTTTGAATACATAGTTATCAAAAGTTAAAAATTATCCGAAGTTGTATAAATGACGTTAGTAGCATTCAAAAAATGTCTAAAACAATTTTAGTCCATATTTAAAAAAATTATGTTGATGGTGATTACTCCGAAACGAAACGTCGGATTACACAAATTTCGACACTGTTGGATAGAGCGGAAAAAGTGGCAATGGAAATGTGCAATGTGTTTTGAAATTCGATCAAAAATAACGTCAGGATAAAAATAAAACGATTTTTCGAAATTTCGGTTTTTCTCGGATATCTTCGGAACTACTCGGAATATTAAAACTTTCTAAATGGCATATTATTAGCCACGTAAATGCGCTACTTTTCCCTAATTTAATCGACCCCGTATCTCTTACCGTTTCCGAGATCCCCATACTGTTCATTCTTATCTTGGGACACACTGTATTTTGCCAGCCAACGTATTAATACGTCAAAACTCAATATATCCATTAATATTGAAGATAACGAAAAATATTATGTACAAAAATCATAGAAAGTATTAAGCTACATATTTTAAAATTATTTTCATATATACAGAGTGTTTCATATTGCCAGAGTGAATCAAATATATATTTGTTTTTAATGGGACACACTATATATTATTTCAAATTTAGCTTAAGCACATCTTCTTCATACTTTCGATATAATTGCGTGTTCGACGTGCTGTGCACTTCAGACGAAACAGCTTGAATTTGTTTTTTTGCTGCAATATTTTTTTATATTGTTACGGTTTTTATACCAAAGTGATATTTTGCCAATATGTATTGTGAAAACTGTATACAGGGCAATTCAAAACATACATAAATGCATCATTCTCTCAACTTATACCGATAATTAATATTTAATCATTTTCAGATATAAAATCCAGAACAAAACAAAGACTGAATTTATTACTAACGTGCATATTCTTCGAGAATAGGAAGCTATTTAGACAATTAAATATTAAAGCGAATCGCAGTCAAAACTTCAACACGGATCACCAGTCAGATCAGCGACCAAATTTCCGAAAAGTATTAAACGCATTAAGGCAGCTAACTAGAGACGAACCAGATATGGCTGTAAATAAATTCGAAGTCTCGTACGAAGTTCCTTACTTAGAAATCTGCGGTATCGTCGGCTATACGAAGAAAGTTTATAAGACTGTCTATATCGAAGTATTAGATGATTATGTTTCGTTAAAGAACCGAAATAACGTACCTAGTGGTCCAATGCAGCTAAAATTGAGGATTCTCAGAGAGATGGATAATGCTCTGATCACGGTAAGTATGATGATAATATACGGGGTGACATAGAAAAAATACATTGCATAGTGCCACACAATAGAGGACACTAAAATAAGAAAAAAATTCCTATGAACATGGGTCCGCAAGACCTTCGGTTAAAAGATACGGGGTGTTGAATTTTATTTCTTTTTTGGGTTTTTTTTTGAATATCTATGGTTCCAGTGCAAATGCATCTGAAAGCCGACAATGCACGCTAATTAATCAAAAAATAACAATTGAATAATGTGTCATAATGACACTTGTCAAACTGATGTAATTGTTGTTTGAGTAATTTTGTGTTCGTGATTAAGTTTTTCATTGGTTTTCTCACTGATTATTCAAATTTGCTTTCAAAAATGGTTCACTACACTTTTGAAGAATACAGGGACATGATTATGTGTTACGGCGAAGCTAGATCAAATTCTTACGAAGCTCAACGTATTTATCGAGAGAGATATCCTTTAAGACAAGTTCCTAATGTTCGAACATTTATTGATGTGCATAGGCGTTTGAGAGAAGATGGCTGTTTTAGAAAACCCAAATTGAATAGTGGGGTTTCCAGAACTCGTCGCACTGTGCGAAACGAAGAAACTGTTTTACGAATGGTAGAAAATAATCCAAGAACAAGCACCAGAAAAACAAGTTCAGCGGTACGAAACCTTAACCGTGAATCAGTTAGACAAATTTTCAAAGAACAACTTCTTCGCCCATATCATTTCCAAAAAATTCATTCACTATTGGAACATGACTTTGTTCCTCGTGTACAATTTTGCCAATGGTTGCAAAACCAAAGACAAAACATTATTTCATCAATTTTGTTTACTGACGAAGCTGGTTTTAGTCGTGATGGTATACTGAACCTACATAACATGCACCATTGGAGTGATGAGAATCCTCATCAAACTGTAATTTGAAGTCACCAATATGGGTTTTCAATTAATGTGTGGGCAGGTATAATTGACAATTATTTAATTGGCCCATTTCGATTGCCCAATCGATTGACAGGTGCACTGTATCGAAATTTCTCGGAGAATGATTTAAGCACATTATTAGAGGATGTCCCATTGGCCATTACTGGAAGAATGTATTACATGCATGATAGGGCGCCAGCTCACTTTTTTCGAGTGGCAAGGGAATATTTGAACAGGAGATTTGGAAATATGTGGATTGGTCGAGGGGGGCCTGTACCCTGGCCAGCTCGTAGTCCCGACCTTAATCCCCTCGATTTTTCGTTTTGGGGATTTATGAAAAATGAAGTTTATGCTGTAGAAATACATAATGAAGAACAATTGTGGATAAGAATTATGGAATCGGCAGATAGATTTCGTAATAACCCAGGAATATTTAAAAGATGCCGTCAATCATTAAGAAGAAGAATGGAAAAATGTATTGAAGTACAAGGGCAACAATTTGAACATCTTCTAAATACTTAATTTTTTGTTTTAATTAATCATTGTTTTTGCAAATAAATTTAAAAAAATTCAACACCCCGTATCTTTTAACCGAAGATCTTGCGGACTCATGTTCATAGGAACTTTTTTTCTTATTTTAGTGTCCTCTATTGTGTGGCACTATGCAATGTACTTTTTTCTATGTCATCCTGTAGATCAGAAAATGCTTCTTTCTTTTTTATTTTGAAATATGTTTATTTTATCTTGTTTTAGATTCCTGAACATTTCATTGAAGAGTTAAGCCAAAAGGAATTACAAGATTATTTAAAGTCTGAAATTGAGTTTTTATGCTGATTTTAGTTTGTACTTTTATTTTATTCACTTGCTTTATTCTATAATAAAATGTGGACTGTTTTTCTAATATGTTTTTTTTTTTTTTAATTACTATATATAGGGTGTAACAATAGTGCAAATTGTTAAATATAAAAGTTGTTTGGTTTTACGATTATTATAACGTAAAATTATTCTACGATATACAGGGTGCTTAGTTTGCCCGTAACCATCAATATCTTTACCTTTTTTAATGGAACACCCTATATATGATCACATTTTTGAATTTTCTGAGGAATTTTAAGGCATCTTTATACAGCATCATATTCAATTATTTTCATTAGTTTACAAAATATTGAGATTTGTTTGAAAATTTTGACATTTTGCTCTCTTCAGAAAAATGCCATTATTTCGGTAACGGAAAAATGTAACATTATCAAACTTAACATAACCTTAGAAGCATCTCCTATGATGACAATAAACAGATGTAGACTTAAATACGTTATACATAGTGTTCTAGAAATCAGTGTCTTTTTGAAACAATTGAAATGCGAAAATCTCTATTTTTTCAAATTGAAACACTATTTTTATGGGTTAGTTGAAAAAGAAATTTAATTGTCTATTAGTTTGAATAAAGCATGTATGTAGTTAAAATTAATGGTTTTAGAGATATTTCAAATTATTTCTTATTTCTGTGTGTTGTTAGATATGTAGGTGTGTTTTAAAAGAAAATTTTGTTAGGGCTGTTCGGTAAACTTGCTCTTTTATGTATCCCCAAAGAAAAAATCACATTTGGTCAGATCGGGTAACCTTGATGGGCAATGCACTGGACCTCCTCTACCAATCCATTTATCAAGTTATCTAAATGATTCGATATGCCAACCGTTTCTATTGAGGCATTCTATATTCGGAGACGTATTTCTATAATTGTTGCTCTTTGAATAACATCTGGTGTTATTTGCCTAAAGGATTCCTTATTCCCATAATTCAATGGGAAGAATTTACGAAAGTACGATTAACAAAATGACAGACGTCAAAATAAGAGGCGAGTAAGTATGTAAAACAAATGAGCAATGAGCTAAGCATCCTTGCTTCAGTAAATTGGCATATCTGAGCATTTTAGGCACGGAGGTTAATTAAATCATTATAACTTATTCACCTTCCATTTTAGGTATAGGAATACCTAATACAGATTAAAAGAGAATGTTTTGTAGAATCAGAATTCCGAAGATTGCACTTATTTAGAAGTAACTAATTTTTTAAACACCCTGTATAATGTTTTACAGAGAAGAACTTCAAATGTTGTTTAATTGCACAATATCAGCTGTGCGTATGCAAAATGTCATTCGGCTATTTTACTCCTACGTGACGTAATATCACTACAAAGTCAGATCGGTATCTGTCAAATTGTTTCTTTAATTGCGAATAACTCACAAGGATTGGTATTTAGGTATAGGGTATCATACATGAAATATGTGTAAAATTTATCGTAGAAGCTGAATCTGTAATTTATTTTATAGCATGCTATTTAAAAAATCGAAGTTGATGCCCACTTCCGGTTAACTGGAAGTGATATTTATTCAAAAATATTTTCACGTGATAGTTCATATTCAACCATATCCAACTGCAAAATTTTTCTTTAAAATTCCGTTCCGTTTGTATATTTTTAATAGGCCATTCTCACCAATCATCCTGTATAGGGTGTTCCATTTAAAAATGTAAAGATAGTGATGGTTACGGGCAAACTCAACATCCTGTATATCGTAGAATAATTTTACGTTAAAAATTTCGTAAATTTAAACTTTTGTATTTAAATATTTGCTGTACTTTTGTATAAAAATGGAGATATGGGAGAATATCGCACTATTGTTACACCCTGTATATAGGATATTTTGTAAACTAGACGCGTGTGGTATCAACTTCCGATTTTGATGACACTTTGCCGACTGAAACCTTAAAATAAGAAGTACATATTTTTTTAGAGGTCCAATCACCCGATTTTGGGCCCTAGCCCCCTCCGAAGATTGGACAATTTTTACTAATATCCGAAATTATGACAGATATTAAAACATTCTTTAAACAAAATTTGCAGCATATTACATGGTCTAAAAAATTGTGTAACATGTATTTGTAAAAAGCTAATGATGGAAGACGGAGTACCCATTTTGACACACCCTGTATTAAAGTGTAGTCAAACTTTTTACTTAACTTTTTTTTTCAAACTTATTTAAAAAACCCCTCTATTATATGTCCATTCTTCTGTTTTTTTTTTGGCATTTTAAAATATAAGGTTGTATTGTATTGTATTGTATATACAGGGTACATCGGAAATTACAGTTAGTTTTTCATTCTATATAAAAAAATAGACTTAATTACAATACGTGTTTTTTATTGCATTACCACTACAGTGCAGTTAAATGTGTACATTAAATATAATCAACTTAATCATAAGCTATACATAAAAGAAATATATATCACAGTAAAAACAGCAGAAAAATTGCTTTTTTTTCATATATAAAGAGATCCATCAGCCGGTCCCAAGTAATGTAACGATATTAATATAACATCAATCAACGTCCATACACCTAAACCACCAAAACTAAACAATTTTCCATCCCTTCCTGCCAATGTCCCAAATAAAATCGATCTGCTCCGAATCCACCCAAAGTTATACTCAAAGCCATGGCAGTCGACCAACGGTAACCCCTAGTCCAATTACATCGAACGTTTTTATTAAAAGTCCTCCGACCTAAACAATCTTATTTAATTGGATACTTAAAATTTATCGTTAGATATTTACCGAGGCATAAAATATCAGGGTGTACAGTGCAATTCGTCTGATAAATCGAATTCACTATCGAAACGGAATGACAATCCGCTTTTAAATCGCAAGTATGCTCCCAAGCTTCCGTTTGATAGCAATATCGGCATATCATGCTCCGTTCAAACTTTTTTTCACCCTAATTATATAAAAATCGAATTTTATCTTATAACATTATAATAAATAATTTGTGTTTTTACCTTGCATTTGACATAATGGTTAGCGATACATGAGACGTTCAATTCTTCCCCATAAACACAGGACATGTTAAAGTTGCATTCGATACAATTTGGGATTAATTCCTTACATAGTGTTGAATTTGAAGTGCAAGGGATAATTTTATCTCCATTCTAAAAGATAATTCGGTAAGTATTGGCTTAAGTTTTACGGAACTTATATTATTATACTATAGGACGTATAGGTTCTTCATTGTTAGTATTATTTTTTATGTTTTGATCTTTGGAGTTGATGTCCATTCGATTATCAGCTGCAAATAAATGTAATTATTATAGTATATGATAAAATAGTTGAGATTTTTAATTTCGTACACATTTCTGAGTGTTGTATTAACAATGATAGAAGAATAAAAGCTACAGTACGAATATTAATGTGTACACAATGCATGATTTTGAATATATTTTAAAATCCTTATATAAATACAAAAATTATAGTTCTATATTCTTGATTCTAAATTTCTAAACAATTGGTACTATTGCGCCATCTATGAATTTCCTATTTTATTATGATGAAAGCGCGTATTTTAAATTCTTAACAATAAATTTTTATTTTTCAAATGTACGATATTATAATGAATTCACATACTAAAGAAAAATATCAAGCATTTAATGGAAATGGCATACTTAATAGATTAATATCTGCGAAGTAATTGAGTTAATTCTTTTAGTTTATTGTTTTTAAGATATTAATTTGGTTACACAACCAAAAAGTATTTATGTTGGCATCACTTTCTTAATTTAAATTTTGAAATCTTGGAATTGACAGTAAAGATAGATTATTATCCAAACTATATCTTTATCTATTCATTATACAGCGTGGGCTACAAAGTTTACAATAAATAACTGAAAAAGTTTTTACAACTAAGTTTTTACACATTCGTAATAAATTTTTAAAAATTGCCGCCATATTGGAGATCACGTGACATAATAACAAAATGTTTTCTCGTATGTTACAAACTTTATGGTCCACGCTGTATAATAAAAATTTCAGTTTCTTACATAAAAACCATAGTTTTGTTTTTACAGCTTACAAAAGATAATCGTCAACAAAATATTTTCTTCCAAAGTTGGCACCACTTTCTTAATTTAAATTTTGAAATCTTGAAAGGCGACATTTGATAATAAAGGTAGATTATTACCTGAAACTTGTATAATTAAAACGTTATTCTAGAAGAAAAATTAAACTAAAACTGTATACAATTTATTTAATGTTATATAAATTAATTTTTAGTTATTATTTTGTTTACGAGATAACTGTCAACAAAATATTTTATTTAAAGGTTTCTATGTTGGCACCATTTTCTTGATTTAAATTTTGAAATTTTGGAAGATTACATTTTATAATAAAAATTGATTGCTATCTCAAACTTGTATAATTAAATCGTTATTCTACAAGAAAAATTAAGCTATAAGAGCTGCATAGAATTTGTTTAATGCTGTAAGAACTTCTATAGTTTTAAAATTATTATTTTGTTTACGAGATAACTGTCAACAAAATATTTTATTTAAAAGTTTTGATGTTGGCACCACTTTCTTAATTTAAATTTTGAAATCTTGAAAATCGACATTTGATAATAAAGGTAGATTATTACCTGAAACTTGTATAATTAAATCGTTATTCTAGAAGAAAAATTAAACTAAAGCTGTATACAATTTATTTAATGATATATAAAGATTACATTTTACAATAAAAATTGATTGCTATTAAATTTATTTATTATTTTGTTTACGAGATAACTGTCAACAAAATATTTTATTTAAAGGTTTCTATGTTGGCACCCTTTTCTTGATTTAAATTTTGAAATCTTGGAAGATTACATTTTACAATAAAAATTGATTGCTACCTCAAACTTGTATAATGAAATCGTTATTCTAGAAGAAAAATTAAGCTATAAGAGCTACATAGAATTTGTTTAATGCTATAAGAACTTCTATAGTTTTAAAATTATTATTTTGTTTACGAGATAACTGTCAACAAAATATTTTATTTAAAAGTTTTGATGTTGGCACCATTTTCTTAATACAAATTTTGGAATATTGGAACATTCTGTTTAATAATAAGAACGGATTAATTCTTAATATTTTTTTTAGAAAATTATTAATTAAAAAATATCCGATTTTTATTCTAACTCTCAATATATCCGATAGGGATAGTGATTTTTGATGTTTGCTATTGGTAATAATATTCTTTTGTTCGTGCGTGACCGTTAACGATCGGTTTATATACAAAGTAGTGCGCATGCGTTCGCATCACCGGTCTTGCCATTTTGCACGTATTTCGCACAGGCATTTTTAAGATAGGCTCCGTTAAAGTTATCCCACTGCCGTATAACTGCCCGTTTTAATCGTTTTTTGACAAAAAAATCACCTTTAGGGGACGTACACATCTAGTCAGAGGAACGTGGACTCTAACGGGAACAATATGAGTGCAGAAAACGAGTCTTCAACGGCAAACAGTAATTCAGAAAAGCGTACAACATCGGTGATATTGCTGGATGTAGCCGGTACAATCACCTCCTTAAATTTCATTAAGGTAAGGAACATTTTTCAAATTTTCGGTCCATAACGGACGTTATAGTAGCGTACACCTGTTGTTTTTTCAATGAGCCCGGTGGTATTTCGAAACTCGTCTTGAATAAACTGCATTTAATACGGGACACGCTAGGAAAATCAAGATGAGAAATTAGGACATGATGGGACGTGAATTTTGAGCCTGAGCTGCTCTATAGTAAGCCGTAATGCACAAAATTTACTTCCCGAATGCTTTAGACAGAGAAAGTTGCGTTTTTCCTCCTCAATTCGCAAAAAGAGGGGGATTAAAAAAGAACCTTATATATTTGTGTTTAGATTTAAAAACGTTATATTTTTGTTTAATCGAGAAAATTGAAAATATCTCGCACGTGTTTGTCGATATATTTTCTTGTACCCCATATCGTAGTAGTTGCTGTCCTTGGGCAGGTAAAAATGTATCCCTTGTTGAATACAGTGCATTCATCCTTAGGAGAGAGCAGAGTTGGAGTACAGTCTAGGCAAAATAACAACTCGTTCCGTATTTGATCTCTTCGTTAAAATATAACGATCGTAACATATACATATAGATAAATATATTTTATTTTTTTCCGAGGTACTTTTGCGTAAACGGCGACGTTTTTATTTCTTTAACGCGCTTAATGATATTTAAAAGGATTTATAAACTGTACTCTTTTATCTTATCTGATAGGTTTTTGTTTGGATTTAGATTGTTTTTAATTAAATTCCTTTCTCAGAACCTACTTATTTATTACAATTCTAAAGCCCGCTTATAGTTTATTATTTAATAATAACTTAAGATTTGTTTGCGATGTTACGTATACGTTATCTCGGTTACGTTGATCGGGGAGGATTGCGTTTGTTTTAAAGTGAGCGGGAGATTATCCGGGCGATTGCGTAGATTTGTCAAATACAGTATAACCTCTCAACAACGGACACCCGCTGTGTTTTCGTGAATGTCCGCTGTTCGGAGGTAAACAGGACGAATGTTTGTATTATTTCTTGTTTTGTAAAAATACATACGTACAGGGTGATTCACGATGGTTGTTCATAAAAAGTAAAATGTGAAGAAATATGTTAAATTGTTGTATCTAAAACGATAAATAGATTATTATGACAATTTATAACTAAATACATAAATTTGTTTCCATGATTTAAGTTTTTACTAGATTAGGTTATAATTTAAGTGCAGGGTGATCTAAAATGAATGAAAGGAAGTTGAATTTCCCGCCAATTTTAAAATCTTTAATTGGCTAACTTTACCCTATACAGAGTGAGCCAAAAATCGGTACCAACTGTCTTATTTTAAACGATAACTCCCGTTAACTTATCTATTACTATGTTTACATGCAGAATTGAATTTTCATGTAAACAGGGTGGTGGCACAGGGTTTAAAACTTATTTAACATGAATTGAAAAGAAAGCAACAAAGACAGGGTTTACTTTAGCTTGTTTATTAACCTAACCCATCTTCAAGTGATTTTCTAATTGAATTATGAGCAAGAGGTTATGTCACATGAGGATTGCCGGGTTTTGATCACGTCATACCAAATCGCTTCTTCAGGAGTAAAAACTTCTAAGAGGGGCCGCCAGAAAGTCATGGTATAATGTAATTCCTGGCTTATCTTCACCAATTTTTGCAGCAAGACAATTTTAAGGTCGAATTTCGAAGAAATGTGGCATTTTCTAATTCTTTTATCTAAAACATCGCCGCCAAAATGTTCGATGGGGGTTGATGTCAGGGGATCGTGTCGGCGTATCGAGTGCTTTTGGACAGTTTTGTTCTTGTCGAGTATTGGTCCTTAAATGGGTTTTTAAAATAGTCCCTCTATAATCCCCAATACATACATACCTTCAAATAATACTTTTTTAAGTAAAGTATAGATGTCGCCGATAGTAGAACGTTATGACCAGACAAATATTGGCTGTCGATTGTGGCTGTCAATTAATTTCAAATTGACAAGACATCTGACAGGTGTCATAGAAGCAATAATTTGTCTGGTCCGCTGCTTGTTTACGAACGTCTCTTGCCCCTCTACTTTAAAACTCCACCGTTCTGAATATGCTGTGGCGCGTTCTCTGTTTCAGTAATGGAACTAACACATCTTTGACCATATTAATACTAGTATTATATTTGCCAATACTTAATAGATTGGATTAACCCAGATACTCCTGAAATTTGTTTTTAATTGATTTTTCACCAAATTTTGAGGATGTTTGTTATTTGATTATAAACACTTTTTTTGTAATATAATTTCTTTTTTTGAGCAATAGTTTCCGAGATAAGAGGCATATGTTTAAACAGAAGTAGCAATTCAAACAACTATATGTACTGTGATAAAAAAATTACATTCTTAAAAATATTAGAAACAAAATTTTATTCTATAGTGTGATAATTAATGAAACATAACTTGGGATGTAATGCAACATCGCATTTTTGACATCTGAATGCTGCCTGTTTGTGACAAAAAGCACATCTTGTTTGCTTTTCTCGATATGCCACTAGATGGTTAAGTCTGTCGAATTCCATATTGTGATATTTACTTTGCTTGGAGGGCCCTCACTTCCTTGTCTTCTTAAATGTCTCTAGTAGCCCCGAAGCAATGCATCTTCGAAAAGATATATTCGCATTATATTTTTTGATAAGAAGGCGTTGTTCAATGTTTATGTGTTTCTTCTCCTTTTGGGAAAATCTTTTTACTTGCTGAGTAGGAAATACCGAAATCACATTGGAAGCAATTGTGACAATGTTGTTATCGTTCCACTTACAAACTAAAATGTCTTCTTTTTAAATGAGAGAATACACAAATCTGCCTTTTGCTTCCTTTTTGAGAACTTTGGCGTGCTTTAGTGGGCAGTTTCAAATTCTGTTTGGTACCTATCTTGGTATGGTTCAAACCATTCGATATATAACTCTGTCTTGTGGTGCCTACCCATATTTTATAACCCCATCGGATGGGTTACCTCAAATGAATTGTTCCGACTCATGACCACCATAATATGGAACCATCTGAACTTATCCGATTTATCTAGAGTAGTGTTATCATTGAGGTGAATGTTTTACATTATAAAGTTAAATCGATCCCTTGATACAGCAGGGTAGACCACTTTATTTCCAGAATCATTTCCATTTTCCCAGTACATTGACCGTCTGGAAAATTGGCTATACCCAGAAAGTAACAACACCCTAATAAAACACCTCCAGTGCGATTGTGTTGTGTTGCATATAATTTACTAAAGTTTGTAATCAAATAAATCACCTCGTCATCTATAAATAAAGAGAATAGCTCTAAAGGTGTTAAAGAGTTTTTTGGTCCGGAGATTTTTTTCCAATTCGGAAAATTAGGGATTATATTCATCGTCTTCCACCGATAGTTGGTTTGTATTTTTGCGTTCTTCGAAGTTAGTCGTTTTCGACGGTTTGGGGCCTGGTACGTTGATAATGGAAGATCATCTTCACTGTCGAAATCGTCATTTTGAAATTATGATGGCTCTTCGGAAGCCATTTCTTCTGCAGGACTCTTCATTAAAAATAAAAGTGTTTAAAAACTTTAAAAGAACTTTCGAAATTCGCAACACTACTCATATACAACACAAAAGTGTTTATCAATTGAATTGGTTATTTGGAAAAGGAAAAATGTCCAATTTTTTGGCCATTTTGAGATTTTGCCGCCCGAGTAAAGATGATACATAAATACATCAGTTGTGTCGAGAGGGAAATATATCCGACTCTTACTATATTACTGGCAAGGACATTTATCCTACGTTCGGTTTGAAAAGGCAACATCTCCAGGATCTGTTACTTTGTCGAACCTTTCTCAACGAACTTTGAAAATAGCTGGTTATTGCTATTTCGAATACTACTTCTCAGATCCTGGAGTTCTTCTTGTACGGCCATCCATCAATAGCTTTGTTAGTGAAAAATTTAGTCTAGCAAAACCACGACAGCTTCGTTCAGAGTTGCCTACAGTAATATCTTACAGAGCCTACGCTGATAAGCTTCCTATTAATGGAAGAAAAAATGAACAATATCAAGAGTCTTCTGCAATACGTACCTAAAGAGGAAATCGAGTTTTACAATAGTGTGATCCAGTGGCCAATAACAGAGGCAGAGGAACGTCCTGAAGAAGATTTTTAATTTTCATTTTGACATAAATACGCTTTTGATGTATAATAAACCCATTATAAGTAAATTTAAAGTGTTTTTACTTAATTTTTTAAATAAAAACTTATATATGACAGTTATTCTTTTTATAATCGTCAAAAAATACCAGTTACACAAAGTACTACTAAATCAAAGAAAGTAATTTATCAAAAGTTTTACTTGGATTCGTTAAATTAGTTTTTTTTGTCTCCTGTAAAATTAAATTTTCTGGACATGTTCCCTTTTCCAAATAACCGATTCAATTGTTGGTTTAGATTATTCATCTTGGTTAGATAGTTACTATTTAAGTGTCCTAGGCGTTAGGTGTCGCTTGTCATAATAGCTGGTGCAGCTAAAAATAGCTTTACTTGCCACGTTTACTTTATGAACTCCATCCGCAATTTCTATTAATTAAATCTGACAGTTATAAATTCTAGACGAATCAAACTTCAACGTTTCTTCTGCAGATATGCTAGTTCAGAAGGCATTTCTTAGGCAATTCTTAGCCTATTATAGAAGCAATTACAATAAAATTTGCAACGCCTCTAAAAGGATTTTTTATCTTGCTCTACAAACCGGTCCTCCACAGCTTCTATCACCTTTTTTTTCAGTAATTCGAATCCTAAATCATGGATTTTTTGCATGGCAACATGCGGTTTGTGTCCAGGAGCATTGTCCTGCAAAAAAAAACAAAACACCTTTGGGCAGTCGAGTAATAATTCCCACTTATTGTTCCACCCTCGAGAACCCCTCCTCATGATTACTCCATGGCAATCCCAAAAAACTGAAACAACAATTTTTACAGCAGATTTTTGAACGCCAAACTTCTTAGGCTTTGGAGAACTAGAGTGTCTCCATTCCATCGATTGTTGCTTGATTTCGGAGTCGTAGAAATGTACCCAAGTTTCATCCATAGGCTTAAGAAGTCATCATTTTCAAACCGGACACAGATCGAACGTGATCCTTTCATCCTTGCACACTTTCGGTCAATATTTTGCAGAAATTTTTCAAAAATTGTTCAAATCGACGTGAACTGGGGGGAAAACGGGTCGATGGCCGCAGTGGTTAGGCGGCTGACTATTGTGAGAGGACGATAGGCGCCGGGGTTCAATTCTCTGGAGGGACGGTGACATTTTTTCAGAGAGTTTAATCCCGGATCGACTTGCCATTCGCTGTTGGGAGCAAAGTGATTAACAGCGCGGCATCATAAAAGGCGATATGATGCTGTCATAAAGCCAATTGAACACAACATACACACACAAAAACTGCACCGCGAGAGTTGCAGTGATAGCCAGACAAGCGCTACAGTTTACGGAGTCACTGCAACTAAGCACCCACCACGTTAAAAAAAAAAACTATATAATGGATGATGTGCTCATATGAAATATTCAATGCCTCAGGTTTTAGTCCAATTCGAAGATCTGACAAAATCATGTCTTGAACTGCATCGACATTTTCGGGGATGGACAGAGACACTGGCCCTTCCGATTGGTGGTCATCTTCAATTTAAAGCTTGCAATCCAATATTTAAGGGTATTAAGCATATTTTCGTAAATCTGCTTATTTTTTAACCCCTTTAAATAGATGTACTTAATGATGGCTCGTATCTCACGAACCGTTGAAAATTAGGAAACCAAATTTGTGGAGCAGTTAGCTAGAAATCCGGGCTAACTCCTGATGTCCCATCCACTTTCCTATTTTGTATTGTTTGGGAATAGGCTGATTTTCAAAAGTCGCATTCAAAAATTATCAAATAGTCTTAAATAGTTTTAAAAATGGTACCTAGTATTTTTTTACAGCATTCGAAAGCTCTATCGAGATCATTTCAATGAAAAATTAAGAAATAGCGAAATATTCCTTGCTTTTTCAAGTATGCCATGGAAACCGAAGGCAATAACGGACAAGAACAATATTGACAGAACTCTAATGTAAACGTTCAATATGATCACCAGTTTATTCAAACACATTCTAGTAGGTAAACTATTTACTCGACGTGGACACGCTGTATAAGCTGTATTTTGACAGCTACAACCTGTCAAACTGTCATAATTATGACAATTTGGTGGTTTTACACAGGGTTTAGCTGGCAAAATACAGCTTATACACATCGTGTCTACGTCGAGTGACTGGGGCCGTATGCTTGTAGTTTACCTACTCATTCTATTATTCCATTTTCAATAGATTGCCTAGGACGATATGGTTGAAAATAACCGAGAATGATTTTTTCATTGCCTGTTAATTAATTACATTAATTGGCTCGTAATGGATCTAGCCACTTAAAAAAATTTATAAAATTATTTCCCCAAATGGGAGAACTTGGTAGGTTTCGGGTATTTTGAATTAAACTTGTGGTCAATTTTCTAAAAAATTTGTTGACACATGCCATGGATTACAAAAAAATCGCTCACTATCACGATTTTATTTTCACTTTGACAGAATATGACTTTTTTAATTACAATTATCTTTTTTGTTTCCATGACATACTTGCAACAACAAAGAGTCTTCCGCCAAAATAAGACGTTTTGTCGTTTTCCAATTCCTTGTCTCTCCTTCATGTCCTGCATATCGGTCGAAACAGTGGTTAATTTCTTTGTTCTTGTCTATTATCTTCCAATCAGTTTTTGATCCTTCAAATGTTGTCTTATTTCGTTTGGTTGGACGTGATTTGTTAGAATGTTTGACGGAGTTCTCTATTACCGACCGTATTGAGAGATTGTTGTTGTTTTTCATTGACCTTGAACCAATTCAATATTTGGGTTATCGGTAACGTAGGAATGGGGGTAGTCGTCTGCTATAAAGACCCTAGCATGTGAACCACACCAAATCGACAGGTAATCGCCTCGAAATTTTCACCACACCTCACTCACTGCTTCCTTTTCCTTAAAGAGAAGGATGGTTTGGTGGGACGAGGAATAGTGGGGTGTGATGAAACGATCGAGGCGACTTCCCTGATCCTGATCCATTGCCCTATTATAACATACAATACAGTGGTGGGCAAAAGTATGGAAATACTTAAATATCTCAAGCAGTTTTGAAGATATTTCTACAAATTTGAATATTATCCATTATTCTGCATAAAATGAAGATATCCGAATTATAATCCAGCTTTCAAATTTTAAATGGAACACCCTGTATATTGTTTTAAAAACGAATAGGCCATTTAATTACAAATTCAAAAATGTGTAGTTTGCTTTCATTTAATTGCACCATTTTGAACACAAACTCCTGCAAACACTACACTTTCTCGTTTGACAGCTACAATTGTTGTTTATCAGAGCTCTACTTTTGTTTTCTTAGGCCACTAAGATCTCAATTACAAGTACTATCAACGTCTTATAATCTTTTATTGTAAGTGATAACTTGATAGATAATCATAATAAATGCACACAATTATACATTTTTGAATTTGTAATTAAATGGCCTATTCGTTTTTAAAACAATATACAGGGTGTTTCCAAAAGCAAACTTTTCTTATGTACATAATTTAATATTACATGAATTTCTTCTTTTTATGTAATGTGCTGATATATATCGAACTATATTATTATTTGTTTCAGGAGACACTTTTTCCTTACGCTGAAAAACACCTCGAAGAACATCTAAAAGCCAACTGGGATGATGAAAGCGTAAAAGCTCTGGTTAAAAAGCTTTCCCCGGAAAATGAGGAGCTGTCAATCGAGAAGGTCATAGAAAAATGCAAATCTACGCTGAAGACTCCAGACGACACACTTACCACCGTTAAGAAAATACAGGAATTGACATACAAGAAAGGTTACGATGATGGATCTTTAAAACCGCAGTAAGTTCATATTAATTAATAATTGATTTATCCGAACATATGTAATCGTATTATTATTATTCGTAGTGTATATTCCGATGTCCCTGAAGCTCTAGGAATCTGGACGAAAACCAAACGCATAGCCGTCTATTCTAGAGGCACCGTAGAATCTCAAAAACTCTTTTTAAAACACACCACCGAAGGAGACCTATCCAATCATATTTCGAATTATTTCGACTTATCGGTTGGCGACAAACAAGACGACACCAGCTATGTTAAGATAGCCGAGCAATTGTCTATTACCCCAGAAGAATTGATATATATTAACGATGAAATTGAAGGTAAACTATCAATAGATCCAAATTATGATTTTAATTTTTTATTTATAATTTTACAGAAGCCAAAGCCGCTAAGAAAGCAGGTGCTACAGCTATACTGATTAAACGTGAAGGTAACGTTGAAATTGCCGAAGCGGATAGTGCCGGTTTCACAATTATATCTTCCTTAACTGAGCTTCCTACGGGTGAATCTGGGAAACGGAAGAATGAAGAACTTGAGACTCCAGAGGTGTGTGATCGTAGAAAATACTTTAAAAAATCTCAATTTTAGATGTTTATCTTTCGTGGAGTAAATTCTGTTGTAGTCCTTTCTTCCTACTAGGGGTCTGTTTTATCTATAATTTTAAAGTTGTAAGTGCTTGTAGAGATTGCATTTATTTTTATTTTTTGTTTTTATTACTTCTTGAATATATTTTTATACATACAAAGCTGTATATTTTCTTTTTATTGTGTTATTTATTTAATTTCCTCGATCATTCTTAATTTTTTTTTTTGTATTTTTTATGTGTGTAGGCGCCTCCACCAAAAGTAGCTAAAACTGAAAACGAAACGGAAACTAAAGACAATGCTGTTGCCGAAAAGAAAGAGGAGAACAAGATAGAAGTTGCAGTCGAAGCAATGGAAGTAGATGCAGTTGAGACAGATAAAGGAGGTATGGCAAATTATTCCTGATTTTATCGGTACTTATGTATACCTGTTATCAACCAAACTCGCGTTGAATGCACTTGCATCATTAATTATAATGTTTTCTAATTTAAACCTGACAAAAACGCAATACAATGCTTTCAGTAGCTTTCTACAGTTATTCACGGTATTAATATCCTAGAATAGCTTCAGATTAGTTCAGTTTACAAGAGAGCAGCGGTTGATATATCGATAATAAATATCAAAAACAGTAATGGTGCTTGAATCGAACCCTGCGGGACACCAGCTGTTAGGCTAAGATATTGTCTCCTTCCAAATAAGTAAGGTGACAGAAGCATCATCAGCGCTGACGAGAATCCTATATAGGGTAAAGCCCAGTTTACACGGTCAAATAAATTTATGAAGTTATGGTTACATTTCAGATTAAAATTTACTACCAACTTTCATGATTAGTGAAGTTTTTTTTTATGTTTGTGTTCTTTTTATAAAACATTGTTAGGCTGAGAAAGTATTAAAATCGTATTTGTCATTCATTCGTAAAAATGATTTAAATTGACCAGGGTCGTCTTGAAAGTCCTTATTAACTAGATTTGCCTTTTTATCTTCGTTGCAACCAAGACCTCACATGCCAATGTCGATTTCTTATATTGCGATAAATGTGCAGATATTCTCGTTGCGTGTTTTCGCTTTTTTTGTATTCCCATTATAATAGTAATATATTATGATATTTCATATAAAATATTTATATTTTATTATATGATATTTCAACGAAGCATAGGGTCGGCGTTCACCCTATAACGTCGACCCTTAAAACTCTGCGGCTGCACTACCCAATCCCTGATTTCATAGTTTTAGGGCAACGGGCGTGGCGGGAGTACACTTCGTATATAGGGGAGGATGCTTGGGCGTAGGCATGGGCATACGCTCCGGTGTCCGGCCGCTATCCGTCGGAATATACGGTGGGTAAGTGAGGCACCCTACGGCGCTTACCTAGAGAACTCTGCAGCTGCACTACCCTATCCTTGGTGGCCACACTCAGGGAAACGGGCGTGGCGGGAGAATTTGGCGAAGATAGTAGGGGAGGACAAAAGTCGGTTCGCCGAGGAGTAGTCCGCCCGCTGGTTGTCTGGTTGGGGAAACCTTTGGTTTCATCCTAAAACAACTCGGTGACTCTGGGACCCTACGGTTTCACTGTAGCTGCCGCGGATACTTGATCGCCGGAGGGGCGAACGAGTTGGCGTGGTTGGCATTTTGGGGTAGGGCTTCGGCCCGGCCGTCCCCGTAGTTCAGGCTTAATTCACGGGCGGGCTGGTTGTACCTCACGGCCAGATTCCGTTTCCGCTTGGTCGATAGTTGCCATCCGCAAGGAGGCCTAGGCCCCGTGGGGTTAGATGTGAGGTAGGAGTTCGCTAAAGCGTCTCCAGCGGTGACCCGTCTAACGCTGACAAGGAAACTTGTCTAACATGGGTAGCACGGGGAGAGGAGCCCTCCGGCTCGCCGGTCCTTTCCGAGAGGTGTCGGTCTCGTGCGGGCGGTGAGATAGTGGGTGACAGTTTCAAGGCACATAACTTGTTATGTGCGGTGTGGTACCTGAAAATTGCAGGATATGGGCTAACGCCTAGGTGCCTGCGGCTAACCATCCAAGCCATTTTCAAATCAAATTTCAACGAAGCATCCTGGCGGAGCACCACCTGCAGATTCTACCACCCTTCGCTTCCTTTTAAAAATAAGCATTGGCACAACATAATGCCCTGCCGCACTAGTACAAAGTACTAGAGTGATGTTTACTCCTCTCTCACCACTAGCTACAGTGCCAACTTGCCTGTTGCCCTTTTAAGAAAAAATGTTCTGATTTTTCTTTTATACGGTGGTAAAGCCAGTCTCATCAACATTATAGATTCTGGTTGCACATTTATGTGGAATTGGTTTACCAGGTTTTCTAATATTTTTTTGTTAGGTCGGACGACCTCGCAGACTAAAAAATTGGCCCTCCTCTTTCGATTCAGCAATTCTCATAGTTATTAATTAATAGGGCTCTCACTGGTTGTGGATAATGGGCCGAGGCTCCATCTTGCTGTAACCACATATCTTGTGCCTGGATAGTTAGAGGCAAATTTTGAATTAATCTTGGTAATTAAATGGTCCATTAAAAAAATATGGCCCCACTACATGTCCTCCAAACTATTCTTGGATTTTCGACAGAATAATAATGCTGATTATGTCTGTTGACGCTTCCACTGATATGAAACATTGCTTCATCCCAGAAATCCCAGAAAACTGTTGCCATCATTTTCCCAGCAGGTGGTTGAGTTCTTGCTTTTTTCGGCGGTTTCAATGAAACCCCAAAAATAACAATTGGTTAGCTTGCTACGTAAAAAGTAAAGAAAAAATCTTCAATCTCATTTACAAATTCAACCATTTTCATACAACGTAAGAGAATATATCTTAATTTCGGTTTACCTAAATAAATTTCAAAGATCCATGTTTAAGTTTGCTTTAACATATGACTTAGTTATGACCTGGAACTAATTTTACATTTTGTTTCTATTACAGAAGAAAAGAAAGCAACGGAAACTGTCGCAAAAGTTACTCCAGAATCCACTTCGACCGCGTCAGAGAGCAAAACCGAAGAAACATCCGCTGCGACAGAAGCTGTAATAGGTGATCAGGACGTAGAAATGACGGAGGAACCTAAAGTTGTTGAGAAAGCTCCTGAAGAATCGCCGCCGAAAAGCGACGAAACGAAAAATAAGACTGTAGAGAAGACTGAGGAAAAACCGCAGGAAGAGAAAGTCGAGAAACCGGCTGCTTCCAAAGAAGTCGCCGCCGATAAGACCGAGAGTGCGGAAACTGCGAAAGATGTAGTCGATAAGATGGAAGTCGAAACGAAAGTAGTCGAAACTAAATTAGCGAACGATGCTAAAACGATAGACGATAATAAGACTGATGAAAATAAGAAGCCCGAGAAAGAGGAAACAAAAATCGAAACTACTACAGAAAAGACTGATGATAATAAAACAGAAGTAAAAACAGACTCTAAAGAAAATAATGTTCCTATTGTAGAAAAAACTGAATCTTCCGAAACTAATGCACAAAAGGAAATCGTCAAGAACGAAGCCGATTCCATGGAAACGGAATCGAGTGAAGTTAGTGCCAAAAAAGATGATGTTCAAGCGAAAAATGTAGAAGTTAAAAAGAACGATGTGACGTCACAAGTTAGCACAAATGATACAGGTCCGAAACAAGACCAAAATATAGAAGAAAAGAAGGAGGATGTTAAGGAAAAGGAGAAATCAGAATTAAAAGATAAACCAGTCGTTGAGGAAAAGAAAGCGACGGAAAAACCATCTAAAGAGGAAAAATTGGTAGATGGTGAAACTAAAAATGTCGAAGAAAGTAATAAAATGGAAGTCGAAGATAAAAAATCAGAAGAAACGATAAAGAAGGATGTAATAAGCACAAACGATACAGGCACAAACAAGAGTGAAACGAAAGAGGAGGAGATGGACACAATTAACGAAGATAAACTATTAGAATCGAGTCAAGATGAAGATATTACTAAGGATGACTCGAAAAAGAAAGACGAAACTAAAAATTTAGAATCGCAGAATGGAATTTGTACGAAGGAGCCGTCCGAAGCAAGTGGTAAGGTTGATGAGAAAATGGAAACCATGGAAGTTGAAACGAAGACTGAAGAGGTAGCGACAACTAGTACAGAGTCGACAGATAAAACGAATGTTGTAAATATGGAAACGAAAACAGCAACAGTCGATGTATCATCGAATGTAAATACGAAAGATGATGCAAATAAAACTGAAGAATCAACGAAGGATGTAAATAAGAAGGAAGACGACAAAGTTGTTGAAACTAAACCGGTTGAAGCTAAGACTGAAACTGTAACGAAAGATGTAAATATGGAAGATAAAACGACTGAAGCATGTGTAAATAAATTGGAGAAAACGAAGAAAACAGAACAAAACACTGCCGAAACAAATAAAGACACAAATGAAAATTCTGAGAAAGTAACGAAAGATGAGGGTTCGATACAAACAGCGAAAGATTCAGATAAACCCGAAGAAAGTAGAACGGAAGCTAAATCTTCTGATGCAACTGCAGAGAAAAAAATGGAAACCGAACAGACATCATCGAAAACTGAAAATGTAAACGGTGAAGCAACGACAAGTGAAGCGATGCAGAATCAGAGTGACTTAGCGAATGGTACGGACAGTAACAGTGGTGCTAATAGTAGTAGTGCCGATGGTGTAGAGAATGGTGATGACGTTAAAAATAACGGTGGTGTCGCAAATAACACGAGCGACGAAGAGATAAAAGTGAAAAAGCTCGAAGAGAAGTCAGATTCGAACACTGTCAGTGTCGAGGCGTAATTTCCTTTTGGGATGATACACCTCTCGCACTTTCTTAACTATAATAAAAATATTTCAAGACTTATCAATGGTTAATATTGATGTAAACATTATCCGTTCTTTTCCACTTCTTATTTTTTAAATCATCCACAACGGACACTTTTACAGTATCGGGCTCTCTATACATTTTACTCCATGATATGTATATTTTTGGGGTGATCGGTAAGTTAAAGTATTGTTTTTAAAGTGGTGACATATTAAAAATTTGAATATCTCATTTATTGCATTTTAAAAGTGGTTTTTAATATCGGGCTAACAAAATCGACTAGTTCAGAATGTGTCCCAACAAAAAATGCTAGTTTCTAAACATTTGCATTGCATTGAATTACTTCAGGTACCTTTGCAAAAAACTTTTAAATAAAGATGTGCACAATGTTTGGACATTATTTATTATGGCTTTCGTAGAAGATGTTTTTTTTTCTTCTTCTGATATGTCTAAAAATTGCATTTTAATAGAAAATATCTATCGAACTGGTACGAAAAACACTTTAGAAGTATAAATTTTAAACTAAACGTTGGAAAGATTGTTTTGCATTAAATTTATTCAGGCACATTTGTTACAACCTATAAACAAAGAGGCATGCAACGTTTGGGCATTATCTATGACAACTTTTGTGCAAGATCGTGAGTTTTTTCCTTCCGATATGTCTAAAAAATGTATTTTAATAGAAAATATCTATCAAACTTAAACTAATACAATGACTTACCGATCATTCTGAAAACGGTTGGTTTCAAAATTAAGCGGACACCATCGTAATAAAATTTTAATATTTATTAATTTTTATAAACGGAAACAATAAAATTCCAACTTTTTCGAAATGATATAACGAGAGCAGCAATTGAGTAGCATTATTGATAGATAATATGACATATGCTGTTATATTATATATCGAACTTATCGACAGTGTGCGTTCGAAGAGCTTTTCATGCAGTGCGTGTCGAAACAGTAATCAATATAATGTACGAAATAAAAATATTGAAAATTATGATAGTGTACACTCAAATTTGGAACTAACTCTACGTCATATTGATTTTTAAATATCCCACTTTTAATCGAAACTTATTACTCATATATTAACTATTCGTATTTATTGGGGAAACCGATGATAGATAAACAAGATTTTTTAAGAGAAAAACGCGATAAGCATTTCCTTTTATTTCCATTTTTTTTTGGTCTATTGTGCCAAATTTATTAATATTATAATAATGATTAATTAGACGTTATTACTTTAAAATATAAGAAGACAATATTGTCTTTAACTGTATTAGATCCTATTCCTTTTCGGGAGTCTGCATTTTACTCTGTTTTATTTTTAAAAATTCAGAAAAGAGAAAAACGTAATCGCAGTATTATATATTTGAAAATCATTAATGGAAAAAAAAAATTATTGAGTTCATTTATAATTTAAATCTTATTAGATGTAAAATGTATTGTACTTAGTGATAAGGCTTTTAATTTTTTTGATATCTATATACGTACATTCCTTTTTTTATTATTATTATTATTTACATGTTTTATACAGCCGTGTGTTATGATTGTCGAACATACAGTTGTTAAGATCATTACCAAAATAACCACACATAAAAGGACTTGAAATGAGACACAAGATTATGTTTCGTAAGATAAAATCAATAAAAGATTAAGAGAAAGAGAGTAGATGGAAAAAAATATTGAGGTATACAATGAATCGACATTCCAATTCGAACATAATTTTTTTACGTCTACTTTAAAAAGAAAATACTCCTAAAATATATAAACGATATTAAAATTACTATTTAAGACTGATTTTTTTTTAAACTTGAATACAACCAAATTTTTATTTGGATAGTATGATTTAAAAGACTGCATTTTATTAATTTACTTCCAATTTTCTAATCGCAATTACTTTTGTGTCTCATTTATGATTAATACTCTTATTTTTCTTATTTACTATTACTATGTACATTTTGAAACAACCAGTGACTGTTTCTTTCTTTACTTTTAAATATTCAGTTGTGATAATATTCCTTTTTTTTAATATAATATATTGTAAACGATCACGTCCCCCTTATTTTTTATCAATCTATACGAGTTTTATTAATTTCTTTAGTTCGTTTTTTTTTGTTTTGCTTTGATGCATATCTTTTATATACGATACATAAATATTATTTGTGCAACTTACGATGGATTTTAGAATACCATCCATTTTCTCTGGGGTGCTTTGTATACGTTTGTAGCACCGAATAAATTTTGTAGCGCTATGTGAGCAGTTTTATTTATTTCAGTTCCGATTCATCCTTATCTTCGTTTAAAAAAAATGTGAAACCATTGCAAAAATGAAGTAGGTGTTGATTTTTAGATTTAGATTTAATTAAGGGTAATATTGCACTGCGACCTGTTGATTTATTATGCGTGCAATGGCATTGTGATAAAAATGTAGAAATTTAATTTTTTGACAGTCGTGACGTTTGCATTGCCATTTATCTTCAGACCCTGTTTAGTTGTGTCTTTATTTGCGTTTCTCTGTGCTCTTTCATTTTCTTGTTCCTATAGAGTACCAGTATGTTGGCATGATTGGGTTCTTGGGGAGTGTAATCGGGCTGTCCAGGTTTACGCCGAGCATTTTCTCAATAGCAGACATGTCAACCATATGGTAATTCGGACTGCAGATCGAAGGCTCAAACAAACAGGAAGTATCCGTCTTGCTGCTAATTCTGATAGAGGCCGATCAAGATATGTAAGGGACGGGAACTTGGAAGAGAAAGTACTGGAAATGGTAGCAGATAATTCGGGTACTAGCATGCACACTCTTTCTATAGTTGTTGGTGTCTCCAAAACCATCGTTCATAAATTCTTCCATAAAGTGAGAGTGCATCATTTATTGGAGGGAAGATTACGAGAAACGTGATATCTTATGCAACTGGTTATTAGAACAACATAGAGGATGTGTCAGATTTGTAGATAACATTATCCAGATAGCACAAAAATATCCAATGTGGGTCCTCTCAAGACCTATCGGGCGTCCATATATGGTACAATTAAGAGTCAGCCTACGGCCAATGAACGAAATATGGACACACATTTTTCCTTAGCAAAAAAACACCAACAGCAATATTTGTAATAATAATTCATATAATGCTAATATACTATAGTATTAGACACATATAGATTTAGCGAACCTTAAATGGACGTCCATGCGAAAAAGTATGGTCCTTGCTGTTAGGACGTCCATATTAGATGCGTTTATGGTCCATGGAGCATTGGACTTATTTCGGAACTAAACCGTCCATGGGACAATGGCCGTGTTCAGTTAGCACGTTGGTAAGTACTGAATAGTGAAGTACCGCACTGAATATCTCATCCCATTAGTATAATACCTACAATTTAGATATTCAGTTCACTATTCGGTACTTACCGATGCTAACTGAACACGACCAATGTGTGCTATATGGGTCTGTAGACAGACAAAGCGACCTTTGCAAGAAATCATGTCTTTAACTATCACAATCAACATATATTTGAGGTGCATGAAAATCCTCATGCCCCTGCACTACGGAAGTTATCAAGCTCAATTTTCAGTGAATGTTTGGACAGGGATTGTAGATCACAAACTTCTTGATCTTTTCGTACTACAATAGACGTTCTTTTAACCGGCATTCTAACAATCGGCACGCTCTACTAACCGGCATCAGCCGAGCGACTCACGATCGGTTTTTTCCGGTTACATTCGGGTCGCCTCGGGCACTGGCAGACGTAAATAAACACATCCCGGCAACCTATTGGTCTTTGCGCGCCATTCTCTTTGTTATTTAGTGTTCCTCAGTTTATCTAGGTCTGATGCTATACTTAAAATGCAGATTGTGCACAGTGTACTATCGGTGATTTGATTAGTTTTGATCGTGAATATCACTGGTTAAACCTAATTCTATCTATTCTACCTATATTCTATTAACCGGTAAAATCGGTTAACCGGAACGGCCGTGGTCCCGAACGTGCCGGTTAATGAAGCCTCCACTGTAATTAACCGATTTAATGCTGAGAACTACTTAAATTTCCTAAATAACGACCTACCACCCTTATTAGAAATAAATATTTTATGGTTCGAGACATAACAAATTAATTATTATGATTATATATTAATTATAAAAAATAAATATATTAATAATACACTATTATCCGAGTTACGGTTATCCGAGGCTCCGTATTATCCGAGGTACCACTGTTTGTCGTCGGTCACAGCACGGTTGTTGTAGGGAATCTAGTACCTAGGGAAGTTCCTTCATTACGTCATTTAATGTAGAGACTTCCCCTGCTTATCTATCTGGCAGAACCTACATATTAGTCTAGTATTTCTGGTTTTATTTATAATTAATTCATTTATGTTGCAAAGGAATAGGTCAGCCCCCGGATTCCGAGATTACGATACGAACTCGGTTTCGAGACGACGATCGTTTCGATGTTGTATTGTGATTTGCGATTCCGAACAACAACCGTATCGTATTACCCAAAACTTCGTGCATTTTCGGTGATTACTAATAAAAAGATTGAAAAGTTCGTACACATTGGGAAAATTTCTCAGATTTCACGATATGCTATTGGCAATACTGAACAAATGGTGAATAAGTTATTGTTATTGTTTTTTATCGTACATGTCGAAATTCGCGAACGAGCACTAGGATGTCGTTTTAGAGTATATGGAAAAGTATGCAAATTTATTAAAAGGGCAATTTAGTGGGCCAAACGGTAGAATAGAACAGAAAAGGTTATGGGACGAATTAGCAAAAAAATTAAAATAGCCTAGGCATTCGATACTGATGCTTCTTTGCAAATTGGACACATGTATATCGTGTCTTAATGTATCTATTAGCTCTCTAGCTACCTGTTTTGGTAACCTAAATAACTGTAAATCTATCTTCACTTAAATGAAAAGTATTATTACGTGCTCAATTTTCTATGCGCCTTCTCAGCAGCATTAAATTTTGCTGACGGCGACGAACAGCTCCTCGAAATACGGGAAACATATTTTAAAAAATGAACTAGAAAAAACCCATAAGTCAAAATGTAGGTAAACGTATATTAATTAATGTTGGCTTTTACGTATAGAAATTGTTTTCAAACACTATAATAATAATACTTTAGTTTAACTAAAATCTTACGCAGACGTGCGCATAAAAAAAGGAATAACCGTTCTCTTATATTACAAAATACACGCCGCAGTTGAGTATCAAATAAGTAAAAAAAGTAGGAATATTGGTAAGAAACATAATCAAAGAAGGATAGAAATAGATCTCGACACCCCTTTTGGTTTCGAGGACGAAGTGTCAATAATTACGAAACGACTACGACTTTTTTGTGTTCGGAATCCCGTTTCTTCGATTAAATATGGTGGATTCACTTCGTACCGTGCATTCGGAATTCCATAATATTTACGAAAATAAGCATGCGGTGGCAACGCTGTAAAACGAATCGCCGGAATACGATAGCAGTTCTGAATTCCATTTTACGATATAATATGGAGAATCCACTTCGTATCGGGTACTCGGAATCCGGGGGCAGATCCTTCAGATATGGAAATTGGAAAACACATCAAACGGCAATCCGTATTATCCGAATTGAGAAAGAAAACTGTAACTCTAATTTAATTGTAATTGTAACCATAAGATGGCGCGGGGCCCGACTACCGTTTGACAGTTGGCGATGTTGCCATAGTTACATTTTTTCATAATATAATGTTTTTATAATTTATTTAAAACGTATTTTAAAATCGGGCTTCATGCACACATGTGTAGACGTATTTTGAATGTTCATAGCAAATTTCAGTAATTAAATCTAAAAATTAATAGTAAAATCTCGATTCCCGTATCAAGGTAACGGCCTGTAACGGGAAAAGGGATTGTGAAGTTAATACCGAATATTAATAGACAAAATTGTATATGTAGACGTAAAACATTTGCAGAAATATGTGTATGAAGCCTAATTTTCAAATTATATTGAAATAATTTTTTATAGAATTATATACATATGGCACCGCTGTAAAAAAATCAGCTGGTAGACGACCCTCTTAAGTAATAATTTTTTATGGGTGCATGTGCCCAGCCCCGCCGCTAGCCGTTATAACGCCCGCGTGCAATACCGATTAGGCCGCCGCTTGTACAATTATAGACATGCAAATTATGACAATGTAGTCTTCAGGCTTTCACGGCCGCTGTTAATGGCTGCTCTTCAGTTCTCGGGTTCTCTGCCGTGTAGAAAGGTTGTGGTACTTGACGTTTCGATCGTCTTGTCGTGATCTTCAGAAGTGAAGTTTGCTAGAACTTATTGTTTCTCTGGCCCTTGAAGTGGTTTTGAAGAGAGATTTATTACTACTCGGTCTTGATCCAAGGTTGAGCTGGGTGGTCTGGTTTTCTGGTGAAGTTGCGTGAATTTTGCCTTCTGCCTTCCGCTTGATGTCTGGCCTTGTCTGTAGTTAGGCGATCAATTCTAGTCCATATGTCGTTGTTCAGCGTTTTGCTCAGGTGCAAGTGTAGTTCATATAAACTATTCCCCACCGTATTAAATTGGATTCGGGTGTAGTGTATCCTCTCCCTAAATAAGGCATCGCTTGCTCTTTGAAGTATTCTTCTGGCGCTAGGAGTCTCGATGTGTTGTTTGATTTTCAGGAATGGTGGTGTCGTCTTCTGGTCTCTGCATCTGTTGAGAAATGCGAGTTGGCTCAGCAATTTTGACTTCTTTAGTCGTAGATCTTCCAGTCTCTTCGTAAGCGTAAACGTTTCCTCCCCGTAGAGGTGTGTTAATGTAGTCTTCAGGCTTTCACGGCCGCTGTTGATGGCTGCTCTTCGGTTCTCGGGTTCTCTGCCGTGTAGAAAGGTTGTGGTACTTGTGATCTTCACTTCTGAAGAAGATCACGACAAGATGATCCAAACGTCAAGTACCACAACCTTTCTACACGGCAGAGAACCCGAGAACCGAAGAGCAGCCATCAAATTATGACAATGTTTTGTTTTCCTTTCGATATGTTTTTGTCGCCGATGCCGCCCCCTTTAAAATGCGGCCCTTGTGCGGTGCACGTCCGCACGCAGCGGACATGTCCACAGCCCCGCCACCCCCTATTTCGAAACTTCGTACACGCTATATCTTTTTGTGTTTATTTTGTGCCGCGCAAAAAGAATTAATTTGTCCCATCATTATAACTTATAATAACATAATATAGGAGAGAATTCCTTTGATTTTTGTATATTCTGGCGTTTTATTTTTGTATTTACTATTTAGCATTCGTTGAAAATTCGTATAAGCATGAAATTTTCTTTTTGCGGCACAAAATGGATACAAAAAGAGCGGTCCTGGGGATATGCACCCATTTTTTATCCTTTGGATACGATAACGAATTATAACAGTAAAGTACTTGTAAAAGATTACATTGAAAAATAATATCAATAATATTGTAATAAATATTATTACTATATCATAATATGCTTTATAATAATGCATTTTTCAAATTTATTATACAGATATTTTTTGATGATTATATTGCGAATATAATTTTCCTTATACTCGTAGCGCCTATAAATACATTTTATTTCGTCATAAATACAGAGACGATTCAATCAATACCACTATATCGCCCATTTTTTTGTAAAATATTTGCACGTGAACGTATAATTATGGATTCAACTATAGATTAAAACAATAGGACATAAATTATGATAATAAAATTAACGGTAATACGATTATGCTGGACACAAAACAATTACTTTAAAATTTTTGCCATTAGCTATTTTAAAAATGAAATATTTTTTTAACATGTAATTTATTATGAATGATGAGATTAAAATTAGATAATAATTATAAACATTATTTCAAATATAGATGATTAGCGCGTTATTATTCTAATGACAACTTGAAAAAAATAAAATAACTATAATCCATATTTAAATCATTATTTTTCTGTTTTATTTCTCAAAATTATAAAAATCTAATTAGAGATATATTTCTAATCATATTAAGCCTAATTAAATTGCATTGCAAAATTATTTTGGCGGTTATTTTTATTTTTTTTCCTACAATTATTAGGAACCATAATTATAATAATTGGCAGTACTGAATTAGAAAATGCCGGTATTAACTATGTTCACAATTTAATTTGACAAAAATAACGGTATTTGGGTTCCTTTACGAACTTTAAGCAACGGGCCAGTACATATTCCAATAAATTACATCGATTTTACGTTACACGTCAGTATTTTTAAGTCAAGTAAACTTGTACGTTACAATTTTATTGCATGTCATTCATTCAACCCACGTTTTCCCAAAGTTCATATCGGTTTATATTACTTTTCCTTACTTAACATGTTCAGCATACATTAAAGGATCGCTTAAGGAACTCGAGAAATTACCTTCACGAAATGGCGATAGAGGTGGGTAAAATTATACGTTTCATGACCGTACGAGCCACCGAAGGGCTCACGGTACTTCTATTAATTATGTTCATGCCAAATATTCCACCGTACTGCAAGATATCAGATTCTAAACCGTAAGTTGTAACAAGCCACGTTATTCGATTTTGATGTATATCTCTAATCATCTTTTTTCTTTCGTAGTGTAACGCCAACGCAACCTTTAGAAGGTAATCTCGCTTTAAACGAAAGGTTAAATGAAGTAGTTGTATGGCACAAGGGTGATCTGTACGCACCGGAATCATTCGCTGATTACAACGGTGTACTTTATGCATCCTTACATAACGGTCAGATCGTGAAGTTTGTCGAGGATCGTATCATCCCTGTTGTTCGGATCGGGAAAAAATGTAGGGGATTTCACGAGGAGAGGATTTGCGGGAGACCTTTGGGTATGAAGTTCGACAAAGATGGTACTTTAATAGTAGCCGATGCTTATTACGGGATATACAGAGTTAACGTTAATACTGGTAAGTTATTGTGGGCGTGTAGAGATAGAGTGGGCGTTGTATAATTTAATAATAGTTCCGTCAATTTTTAAATATTGTTTTTAAGGTGAAAAGACACAGCTAATATCGATGGATGTTGAAATCGATGGAAAGAAGCCGAAGATACCGAATTCTGTAGCTATCGCCTCGAATGGAGATATCTTCTGGAGTGACTCGAGTACCGAATTTAGTTTGGAAGATGGGTTGTTCGATATGTTTGCAGATGGTAGCGGAAGGTACAGTAAATATATTTTACAGTACGTAAACTGAGTTTTGCGAAACTTATTTTCTGAATATCATACGGGTGACCACGGTAGATTACCATTTTGTGGAGACCAGAAATTTTAAACTTTGTAATCCGGTTGCTTTTCATACAAAAAATTGTGGCTCGGTGTTGTCAAAAAACAAAAAATAAGTAATAGCTTGAAAATAAAAATTGTTTGAACTGCTTGTGCGTTGAATATAAATAAAATACAAAAGATAAATCCTTCAAGAGGTGCAATAATGAAACAACCTCACAAAATTAAAAAGAAACTGATGTGGCCTTCCAACAACGACCTCTTCCGCGTGGCGCGAGTACCAGCAATTTTCGCAGATGACGTCGCTGTTTGCGAAAACCTTTCTCTCTCTAATTGTCCTACCAAAATGTGATAGTCAAGAAATATTTCCGGTAGCTGTCATTTGGCAATAATTTTTCTTAGATTCGACATTTGTAACTGTCAAAATATATTCGAAACCTGTAAAATCCGTTGTTTTTTTTTGCAGCTCCGATAATTATTACTACAGTTGAATCTCGATAGTCCGACATTTGACAGTCTGAGATGCTCGGTAGTCCGACGTACCCTCGTATCGATCTAGACATACAGCGATGACGCCCGTTGCAACCTGTCTTTCCCCGATCCAGCAGTTTCGTTTGTTGCTTGCTGTGTGCAGTAGCGATACGTGCACATGTACTTTGCGCGATCATATATCTATTTACCTTTAATATTTTACTGTTAGGTTTTTTAAGAGTTATGTGATGGCGAGCAAAAGTGGAATTAGTAAACGTAAGCATAAAACTTTAACTCTTCCTGAGAAATGGGAAATTATTAATAGGTATGCTTGCTAAAGTCTATTGTATCGGTTGACCTACGGTAAAAAATTGGGTAAAAATAGAACATTTTATAAAATCTGTTGAAGACGACTCCAAGAGAAAAACCCTCAAAATGGGCGAATATCCCCAGGTTGAGGAAGCTCTTTATGCTTGGTTTCAACAGCAAAGAAACAGACAAGCCCCTATTTCTGGGCATATTCTAAAACAGAAAGCTCAATTTTTTTTATAATGAAATCACAAAAGAAGATGATTTTCGTGCCAGCGATGGTTGGTTTGAAAATTTCAAAAAGCGGCATGGTATTCGTTACATACAAATGAGCGGAGAGAAATTATCTGCCGATAAGACAGAAGTTTCTAACTTTATCAAAAACTTAAACTCCAAAATCGCTGAACTAGGCCTTACGCCTGAACAAGTGTGCTGATGAAACCAACTTCTAACAAAAACAGGATGAAAAAAACGTTTCCGGAAGAAAACTTCATCAAAGTTGTAGCGTTTGGTGATACAGATGTTATATCTGTTTATTACGAGCCCACAGTCCTTGAAATCACTCTGGTAGTCATATATTAATCTAAGTCCCCTAGGGCATTTAAGAACACCAAGATTGAATCTCTTCCAGTGATTTATATGAGTCAAAGTCGAGCATGGGTAACTAAAGAAGTCTTCCTTGATTGGTATTCCAACTATTTTGTTCCAGAGGTAAAACAACACTTGAAAGGTAAAAATCTGTCGTTAAAGGCCCTTTTACTCTCGGATAATGCTCCCGGACATCCGAACACGGAGGCATGAGAGTTAAGACAGCCGATGGTTACATAGAAGTTTTGTATTTACCAAAAAATACAACTGCTCTGATGCAGCCCATGGATCAGAATGTGATTATATAAAAAGCGCCTTCTGATAGATATCTTCGGCCAACCTGATGCAGAAATCGCAGCAATTTTAAGAAAATTTAACATTAAGGATGCCATTCTCAATGCAGCATTTGCATGGCTCCAAGTCAAGCCTTTAACTTTAATAAAATACTGGAAAAATATTTGGCTAGAAAACCCACTCGTCCCAAAGAATGATAACGGAAATAACCAATCCGAAGATAACGACTATGTCGTAGAGGATACGCTTACACTTTGCGATGATATGAACGTTCCACAAGAATCTTCGGAAGACCTGAGAAGATGGGTCTTAGACGACAACCTTGACTCTGACCTTACAGAAGAAGAAATAATCCGCGAAGTCGCGTCTAATGTTGAAAACGACAGGATTGAGGAGACCGTGGTGACAAATTAACTATCAGTAGTGACGAAGCGATGTTGGCTGCGAACATTTTGATACGCTGGCGCGAGGAACGTGAACTTGACTTCAACAACGTTTTAATGTTGAAAGACATTAATGATAGAACGTCCAAGGGGCCTGCCGGCAGGACAGTTGGTCCTTCCGGCAGGCCCTAACATAAAATGTGTGATTTTAGATATGAAGTGGTCCTTCCAGCAGGACAGATATTTGGACGTTCTATCATTAAAGAAAAAGCTATGACAGACTGTAAAAGGAAACAAACAACTATCACAGATTTTTTTAATCGTAAATTTGTACACCGTAGGTAATTCTTTAGAAGATATGTAGGTAAGCCTACATTGTATGTAGAAGCCGAATTATATCGTGTTTTGTATTTTTTAGATACAATGAATTTGTTTTCTCATTTGTAAAAAATAACGCCTAAATTTGTTAACTACTAATTTATTAGCAACTATTCAAGTGAGACTAGCGAGTAGAAGTTTACGATTTATTTTTGTTCGTAGATTAATCCATTATGACGTCAAAACTGGAACAAACGTAGTCCTAATCGACAATATCCTTTTCGCAAACGGAGTCGCCCTATCTGACGATGAAGAGTACGTTTTGGTCGCCGAAACCGGTCGAAGCTGCGTCCATCGTTACTACTTGAAAGGCCCCCATAAAGGAAACAAGGATGTATTCATTGACGGTCTTCCCGGGCTTCCGGATAACATCAATTCGGACGGTCAGGGCGGATTCTTCCTACCATTGATGGCCGCCCGCGACGATTACACGCCGATCCCCACTCAAGTACTTGGATCGTTTCCGTTGTTCAGAAAATTAGCGGCTAGGATGATGGGTTTAGGTGAACTTGGATTCAGCTTGGCGAACCGCGTTTATAGTATGGAAATATTCGAAAGGGCTATACATTTGGTAAGAATTTTGTTTTTTTGTATTATTTCTGAATATAAAGAAAATTTATTTTTATAGATTGGACACTTCTCCGTTATCTCGTTCGTCTTGCCATCTAGATGTACGATCGTTCACGTTTCAAAAACTGGTGAAATCATCGATAGTTTACACGCTAATAACAGGAAAGCGATAGGGATTTCCGATGCGTATATTTTCAACGGAGAATTGTTCCTTGGATCCCCGCTTAATGATTATATCGGTCGTATTACATTGGCGAAAGCTGGTTTGGAGCATTTGGCTAAGAAACAAAGTGCTGCGGATACGCCGAAAGAAGTACCCACAACACAAGAACCAACAACAACGGTGACACCTGAAGCTATGCCTAAAGTTATTAAAGCTGTACCTTTAACGGAAGCTCCTACTACGACGCCTACACCGAGCACGACAGCTAAACCGACCACAACAACACCTAAACCGACCACAACGACACCTAAACCGACTACAACAACACCTAAACCGACCACAACAACTAAACAGACTACTACAGGTAAATCAACCACGACAGCTAAACCAAGTACCACTACTGCCACAACTAAATCGCCAGCAACCGAAACAACACCTAAGCCAACTACGACGACTACTAAACCCGCAGCGAAGACTGACGCTACAACGGAAACTCCTCCAAAACCAACAGAAGCTCCTAAAACAACGACAGCTAAACCTGTTGAGTCATCGAAGGCACCGCCTAAACCTAAAGCGGCTGACTCGAAATCATCGCAAACTGGTAAGGTAGATTCTAAACCGGTTGAAACTGCACAACAGGAGAAACCGGCTAAGGCTAGTCAAAACGACATTCCAAAATAGATACTCTTCATATAACAATCGAATTGTTAATTAATGTAGATGTAATGTTTTTTTATTGTTTGTTTTTTTTTGACATTTTTCAACTGTGATGTGATTGAAATTATTAGACCATTTTGTAATATCCGAACGTATCGAATTCGATACGTTATTAAAAGGAATTATAGCAGCAAATTGCGTGATAACAAAATTTAGATGCCAGCTAAAATAATAATAATAATAACATTCCATAATCAAGCGCAAGATATATATTATTTAGATTTGATGGATGTCTCGTATGTTTCGTTTTGCTTGTTAAGAATGTAGAATATGAATAACTTGATTAAAAAAACAAAGGTATTTAATGCAAATTACATTAAAATAATAATAACACCAAAGACTATTATTCTGGCTGTTTATTCAAATTCATATAACGATATAAAATTTGCATTAATTACTGCTGCTTATGATGTTAAAGTTCATTTTCTTATAATTCTCTATACTTTGTAAATATCTACACAATGATATGTTGTTGTTTTTTTTTCTTTTTCTATATTTTTTATCTGTTGTTTTTTCCACGGGTTTCTTATTTTTTAATATTGGTCGAGTTTATTGTAATGAAAAAAAATATTGTTCACATTTTTCAGGTTATAGTAAAAAAATCTACAAAAAACAAATTTTGTTTTATTTAACATCTGCAACTCAATATACAGGGTGTTTAAAAAAAAACTAGGTCCCTGTTTATGATAGTAACCACGGTCGGACACACAGCAGTATCACTCAATGAAGAAGGGCGTAGCATAGCGTTAAATACTAACATTAAATGGGACTGGTACAGCACGAGAAAAAAGTTTCCTGCCAGTGCATGTAAGAAAGACGCCCTTCACTCAAAATGCACGGGCACTTTATTGACTTAGTATACCTACATGGACTGTCTGTGGCACAGACATTATTTGTATGCACTCTAGGATAACAAAGTTCCCGTAGGGTTTGAGTAAGAAGCCTCCTTTCGCGCACTGTCCGGATACTTTTTTCTCTTGCTGTACCAATCTCGGAAGAACGACACCCCGTGGCAGAAATGCCAAAAATGGAGATATATATAAAATTAGATTAATGAGATTCAAATGAATTTCAAATGACTCAAGAATTAATTTTTAACCATTTGATGTGGGAACAGATTTATTCTTTTTGTTTAATACACTTGAGTTACTTGGTTTATTTTTTTGGTCGTACAAATAATGAGCAGATCTTCGTGATGTAAGCACATAATTCATTAAATTTAGTGAGTGTACTGTAAGGTATTGTTACTTTGAAATTATGGAAACAAACGAAATAAGATTGTTCTCTTTTGTCTCTCTCTCTTGTCTTTCAGACTCATAATTTTTCTTGTTTAAGTAGGTACTAAAAAATTTGCTGCCACCATTTCGTCAATTTTCTATCTATAACTTCCCTCTGAAGTTCCTTTTATTTGAAAAAGATACAAGCATTTTTATGCTTATCAACATGTTTACGTTTCCATGCTTTTGAAATGCCTATAAATTAGTTTAGAACGTAATATTTGCAATTCAATGCTCAGGAAACACTAACAGGAGTTTTCAACTTTGGTTTTATATTATTGTTTAAATTTAAACACTTTCTTTATATAATTTGGCTAGCCAGAATCTTAAAGCAATATTAATTTAAAAGTTAAAAAGGATAAAGAGTAATATTTAAGGGTTTTAATTTAGTAGCCTGCGTGAAAGATGTAGTATATTGTAGTGTACATCTTGATAGTCTTAAATATTGCATCGTAAATCCTCATTCCTAAAACTTATCAAAGTAAAATGATTATAGAATATGCAGAGTTGTGACTATAGAATTCAACAGGTAACATTTATGCCATCCAACAGAAGCGCGTGAAATGCGCTCAACTACCCCCGACGCAGCTGCAATCACAGCAAGAACAGGCAGACCAGAAAATACCCGAGAAGGCCGGAAGAATATGCCCCCTCCTCTGCCAGCAATAAATCCTTGGCATATTTACACAGTCAAACCAACACCTCCAAACAGGAACCCAAATAAATCAGGCAAGGAAAAACTCTCACCACCCTCCTTCACGAAAATACCCCAATCTGGGAAGAAATGGTTGCTATACTCCAATTATTCGCAAATATCAACGTTAAATTTATTTGCGAGTAGCTACACCTAAATTAACGAACATCCTACTCGAACACTTAACGGTGGAAATAAAAATTCAATCCGGGCTCCAAGACAAAAACTACGACAAAGGATTCTCGCCTCCCTCTCCTCCCCTCCCGTTCGACGCCACAGAAAACAGAAGCAGCAAAGAAGCTATAGACAACCACCGAAGAAGATGCAAGTAAAAGAGCAACTTATCGACAAAATAACCTAAAAGCCAGCAGAAATGTCGGTGGCCTCTGCCAACCTCGACTCGAATTCAGACCTCGACGAACCGCTATCGACATTGTACCTAAAACTTCGCCACTTGTTCTTACACAGAGACCATCAAAAAATACAACAAACAAGGTACCGTCAAACGAATCGCAGAAACAAAAGAAGAACTAGCGCAAGAATTAAAACGCCAGAACACATCCCACAGGAAAATCCTAGGCAGATTCAGAATCGGCTGTTGCGGGCAGGACATGCCCCTAAAAAAATCCTTGATGTGCCCTTAGTAGAATTTGGACACATCTTGTTTTCTGCGACGAACGCTAAGTCAGCTGTTTATATTTTAAAGGTGGCTGAGAGAAGTGTACTTAGAACAATCGTAAAAATTGGGCATCCCTGCGATACCATATGCATTAAAAATGAATTAAAAAAAATTAGTCTATACAGGATATCCCATGATCTCCAAAACATTGGCGCAATTGCAATGCTGATTGGTACCCATCCATTAGCAAAGTAATTAAACTCTGGTTTGCATCTTGTGTGTAAATTCAGTCAAGATTTGTTTTGTATTTTGAACAGAGGTCTCCAAACTTTTTTGGGCTACAGAGGCTGCACTGACTGCTGTACTAATAAGTTTAAAAAGCCATGACCTAACTGGTTTATCATTGTAATTTCTAATTACGTCTAAATTTTTAAATTCTATCACTAACTAAAATACAGTTGGCATTTCTGTACATATTTACTTGGACAATTAATTACACTATTTACAAATGTTTCTCAACATACAATTTTGCAAGATTCAAACCTTCACTTAACAACGTATCCCATTCCTGGATATTCACATACTTCGCCTTCATATTACACACTAAAGCCGGATCTTGTCCTTTAGGAGCCGCCGCAGTACTATTAAATATCACACTGAGTTGGTTCAACCATTTTTGAGCGTTAAAATCTTTCGTGCACATGTTCTAAAAAAATGTATGAATTAATTAAATCGATTGTATAATTAAGAGTCTTTACTTCTGGAACGCAACATCTCGCTTTCACCATGTTATCAGAGTACGAGATCACTAAAATCGGTATGTTCGGACATAACTTCGTCGCTTTCTGAAGCGGAACCGATTCTAATATCATCGATGATCGCAAATAATGTATGATGTATTCTTTATTTTGTTTAGTTTTACAGACTTTCGTTTCGAGAGCGCATTTCATTTCCATTTCGATAAATTCTCTGTAAAATAATATGATGGTATAAAAAGAATCCATCTAATACCAAATACTTGCTTTAAAGTATCTTTAGTAGCCGATTTAATTTGTTTACTAATTTCGTTCAGTTTCTCCAAGCAATCGTGTCTAACAGTTGCTGGAAGGACGTAATCATCTTCAGGATTATAATTTAAACTTTGTTTTATCGATGACATTGCGGAATTGAACACCTCAGGCTGTAAAAGAACGAAACCTGTAATGTATGTATGTATTTTTTAAATTTTTTTATATAATGCATACTTCGTCGAAATTCTATTTATACCTCAACATAACTTTTTACTATTATAATACCTTATCGATATTATCACTTAAACTTTTTGCAACTCCATAATTTTTTCCTCTACCGCTGTACCATTATTTCTAGCTTGTTGAGCAATCGATCCCGTTATCGCATGTATAGAAATAGTACTCCTTCCTAACGATTTCGTATTGGTAATGCAAAAATCTGCTATATCGGCCGTATTATACACATGCGTCCCACAACACGGTTCCCTAAAACAGAACTCAATACTCAGAACAATCATATCAACGAGAAACTTCGACTATCTCACCTGGACGTGAAATCATTACCGACGATTTCGACTAGTCGAATTCCAGTATCGGGATAAGTCTCACCGGGTATCAACGTGACGTTATCCGATAGGAGTAATTCCTGACTATCGATCTCGGTAATTTTAACGTTCAAACCGATGTTGATCACCCTATTGATTTCGCCTTCCAACAGGCGCACATCGCTAACGCTCAATTTCTCACCGAATATCCCGACGTCGAAATTCAGGCGTTTGCAATCGACCTTGCTGGATTTCTGGCACGTGACGCCTTTTAAATCTCTCAAGGCCGCGTTTAAAAGATGCGTGGCGGTGTGATTACGCATATTACCCAGTCGATTGTTTTCGTCCAGCTTCATCACCAGCCTATCGCCTACCGCTAATCGACTATCGGATTTGAAGCGCCCTCTATGAAGGAGTACACCGTTCAGGTCTTCGATAGCGTCTATTTGGAATATGCCGGAGTTGTTTACTGCGTGTCCTTTATCGCTGGCCTGACCGCCAGCTTCGTGATAAAGGAGGGTTTTATCGAATATTACGTTACACTCTACATCTGGTTCGATTGAATCGATGAATTGATTGTCTTTCATTAATCGTATTACCTAGAAAGAAACTATAAATTAGGCTTATTTATTTAAGAGTTTAAACTTGTTTTTATCGGATGTAGTAATCGTATATCTGCGACAATGTACTAATTTCAACTTTATGCCCTCTAGTGGGTAAGGTTGGAAATAGCACACCGCAGGGCATTACACAACACAGCTCGGTACAGCAGATAACGATATAGCTCGGACAATTCGTGGATTGTCAGTCCCGCTAGAAGGCTAGATCTGCCAAACAGTTAATGGTGATTCCATATACGGGTTACTATGACGTAACAGATGAAAACGTCGAGAAATGCCGTAATATCTTGCATTTGGATAACTGCATATCATTTTGCAGCTATGGGAGAGAAAAATCGTGGCATTAGAGCCAATTGGACAGAGGACATGATGGGGGAAGTATTTCGGTTATTAAAACAAGGCCATTTCCAAGTATAGCTGTTAGAGCGTTGCAGTATTCCTCGTCGTACACTAAGAAACCGTTTAAAATCTGGATCAGTAAAACGATGGTGGATGCAAAATCTGTTCTGACTGAACAGCAAGAACACGACGAGCTGGAGCTTAAGACTGGTACTGAGCATTCTTGAAACGCCATTAAAATATTCCTTAGCATAGAGCACAGCAACTAAATTCAGCTTGTGCTCAGAAACGAAACCACCAAAAATGTGATCATATATAGGGTGTTTCATTTAAAAATGTAAAGATACTGATGGTTACGTTAGAAATTTTGTAAAACTAAACAAGTTTTGTATTTAAATATTTGCTGTATTTTCCATAAAAATGGAGATATTGAAGACTATCGCACTGTTGTGACACCCTGTATATTAATTAAATTCTTTTTAACTTACTTTCGTAGGAAGACTACCAAAAACATAAGTATTATTTTTCCTCGTATACTTATACTTATAATGATCTACAGTTGGTTCAATTTTCATTTCTTTTAATCGTTTTATCAGTCCTTCTTTCTCATCACTGTCTATCATCCGATTAACATTTTTCGACAAATCAAGAGCTTTCTGTAATAATTTCTCATCGTAGGTAATATTTAACGCCTTAGACAATTTAGATATTGCATTCTCATCCAAACCGTAAGTATCGTACAGTTTAAAACTAAAACTCGATGTTATTTCTTTTACGTTGTTGTTTTTGATATCTTTGTACGCCGTAACTAATCCAGGCATTTCCAACACTTCAAGATCAGCTAATAAAGGTTGCTCTTGAACGATTTTACTCCATTCTATAGCTGCAGTGGATCGTAGTGATTTATACAATTCCTCTTCATAATCGATGATTTGCCGTACCTAAAGTAAAAAAATTTAATCGATTCCAAGTATTTGCAATTTTTATTACCTGATTTATATTTTTTTCCATTTCAACATAGACACCGCCCAAACTTTCCACAACGTAGTTTACTAATTCTTTTACCAACCCGGTTTCTTTACCAAAAGATAGTTCACTTACGGAAAATGCTTTCCTCATAATTCGTCTCAGTTTCTGACTACAACAGGCTCTTAATACAAAGTTCCTCAACAAATAAATTGAGTTCTTATTACATACTTCTCTTCCGGAATCATTCCGTCAGCTAAACAAGCCGTCAACATTCTCGTGTGATCTGCTAGTATCCTATAACTTGTTTGTAATCCGTTCCAGTCTTTCTCGCCAAACACTCCATTATACCTTGGAATTCCTTTACATATCTAGAAACAATTTTATTAAATTCGAACCTACAGTTAAATAAAATCTATACCTTCTGTATAGCAACAAACATGGGTAAGAATAAATCAGTATCGTAATTACTAAGTCTCCGTTGCAATACTGCGCAAAGTCTTTCTAATCCCATCCCCGTATCGACGTATCCTTTCGGTAATTGCATGATAGTTCCATTTAAATTTCTAAAATGAAAAGCAAAACAACTAACAAAAATAATTACAATTTTTATAAATTACCTATTATATTGAATAAATACTAAATTCCACACCTCGTTTAAGTCATGCACGCCTTTATTCACAAATTTCGCTCTATTTCGAACCCTCTCTGATCCACATGAATCTCGGTGCAAGGTCCACAAGGCCCCGAAGGGCCCATCTCCCAAAAGTTATCTTTCATCCCGAAAGGCAATATCCGTTCTTCATCCACACTGCAAATTATTTTCATCACTTTAAAATCTTTCTAGAAAGACATTACTTGCATTTATATACCCAATACTTCTCCAAATTTCTTTACATTCGATATCGGGTTTTAAACCAAGTTTTTCATCACCGTTAAAATACGTTACGTATAATGTCTTTTTATTTATCTTATAAACATCGGTTAAGAGCTTCCACGCTAACGCACAAGCTTCTCTCTAAGATTAATACTTCGATTATTACAAATAACAAATACGAAACAAAAATTACCTTAAAATAATCTCCGAATGACCAATTTCCCAACATTTCGAAAAAGTATGATGACTCCCATCCGCACCGACAATACTTAAATCGTTGTGCTTCCCTCCAACTCTTACGCACTTCTGAGAGTTAGCAACTCGCATATAAGCAGGGCTTTGAGTCCCTAAGAAAATTCCTTTAAACTAAAAATAAACACTCTAACCAACTTAATGTTGCTTCACAGATCGCGAGATTTATACCTGATTCATGCCGGCGTTCACGAAAGCCACCGTAGGATCACAGTACGGTACGACGGGGCTCGACCTGACGAAATGGTGACTGTTATCATTTATAAAATAATCTAAAAACCGTTGCCTCACAGCCTTCGAAGTTTTATCTTTATCGAGGTATTTGCTTATATATCGAATATCATTTTTGTGCGTATTTTTATTTCGTACTAGCGTCTTACAGTGTCTGACAATCAACATTTTGATGTGGTTTTGTGATTTTTTTTTGATACAAAAATGCTAAAATTTAGAAACACATCGCATTTTATGAATTACATTTCTGACATAACCTCAAACGTCGAGAAAAATATAAACAACACCATTGAACCAATTTCGTTTTGTGCTAATATACATTAAACCAAAGGACAATTTTTTTAATAAAAAATCGCAATATAAATAAAAATTAAGACGAATTATTTTCACAAAAAATTATTATCTAACTAGCGTATGTTATATTAAATCTATTGTTTAGTTTATGGAAGGTTTGGAATTATCACTGATTTTATTTATGATTATTTTGCTTCGATTTATCTGATGTCATAATGTATGCATATGTAAAAGTTTGAAACTGGTTGATTACCATGATTACTTTCTTATGTATTTCTTTGTTTTTATAAAAATATCGTTTTGATACTCTTCAAAATTGTTAGATCAAATGGTTTTATCAGTATTGCCATCCTACAATTTTTACCGCTAAATCCAACTTCCCACCTATCAGTTCTCGGTAATCTGCGCCATCTGTTAATGCTCACTGTCAGTTGATCATTATAATTTGAATTCTAAAATCCAAAGAAATTTAATGTGATTGAATTAAAGTGATATTTTTATTCAATTTTAAGAGGATTAATTTGATATCTACGTGTATTTCGGAGATAGTGTTAAAACATAAAAAAAACTTAACCTAGAAATCAGTTTCAAGCCCTATAAGAATAAACCGAAATAATGGGTGTTTCTAATATGACTTTAGTGAAAATTGCTTCGATTGGTGGAGTTGTAACTGTAACAATGGGATACGCCTTGCGTATAAAAATAAATAATAACATCTGTCAAACGGATTACTACAAAGATGCATTTAAAACTTTAAGAAGTAACTCGGCTGCAGTCAATTTGCTAGGCGAGCCAATTAAAGATAACTTACTTGATGTGAGCGATACAGAAAAAACTATACTAAGCCGTTAACAGCACATTACGAAGTACCTGTTAAAGGCCCTAAAGAACGAGGTACGTTATATTTTTGGGCAGAACGGAAAAGCACTGAAGATTCGTGGTTCGTAAATAGGATCGAATTAGGATTAAAGAATGAGCCAAATAAGAGATTGTTAATAAAGAATAGTCAAGATAATAACATGTGATATTTTTATTTATTGTTAAATTGTTAAAAATAAAACGTAATATGTTAAGAATTGTCGTTATAATAAGTAATTCTCTTCGTAACACTCTTTGAGATCTAATAATTTTTCTAGGCATTCCTTATATTCATCTTTTTCTAATCCTGTCGAGGTGAATTGAGGAAATCGTTCTACTTTTATTTTTTTTGCTTCGGTATGTAGAGATTCGATCGTCGCAGAGATTTCGTTGCAAGAATGTAAACCGGCTAGAATCGGTATTGATTGGACATCTAAAAGTTTAATAAAATCGATTAATTTAAGTTAAGTTGTCATAAAAAATGCTTACCGTCAGTTTCCCTTCTTAATATGGAGGATATATTCCCATGAACACCAACTTTATTATCGAAAAAGCTCGGAAACGGTTTCTTCAAAGTTAAACCTTTCGAAATGTTAGTAACATTAGTGGCTGTACCGAAAGTTGTACAAGACATGTAAAAATTTAGCATCTCATTAACATTTTTGCAACGATATGCCGGCAAATCTTTTTGTGTTCCGGCTTTATCGTACGGTTTTTTTAAACGATCTTCGGGATTCCACGTAAAGTGATAAGTTGCATCATTCGATCGGTGCCTAAAATGGTAAATAATATTTGAGATAAATATAAATGAAACGATATAAAACATTACCTATTGTACATCTTGGTGTTATACTCTGCGTTAAAGGTCCATCCCAATTGTCTAAACATTCGATGAGATCAGCTCCTTCGTTAAACGAAAAACGGAGACATAAACTAGCAGCAGCAAGTTTTCTATTGTGTAAATTTAAATCTGCACATAAATCGCTTAAAGAATAATGGCCTTCCCGGAGTCTATATTTTAAAGTTATCGTATCCAAGGCAGATGCGAGTATCGCACTAGTATGGTACATTAATTTATCCTAAAATGTGTTGTGGGTCTTATAATTTGCATGGAATAAATTACATTGATAAAAATACATACATTATATTGTACATGGTTAAATTCCCGTTTTAAACCAGGCTGTCGCCACCCATCTTTACTTGTACATAATGGCACGAAAAGTGAACTCGATTCTGCTAAATCAGTAAAAGATAAAGCTGAATTAATAACTCTAATGGAATCCTTAATTTGAGATGTACGTTGTTCTTCATCAGTTTCATTAGAGTAATCGTTATAATATGAAGGCAGTACTGGTATTGCTAATACAGATTTGCGATCGTAATCATCCTTTAAGTGTTCAATACAATTACTTCCCAAGCCTGAAAATCCATTATTACCATCAAGAATTACGTGAAATCCCTAAAACAAATCCTTACGAATATATAAGATGATTCATTAGTGGCACACAATTTAAAGATATAATGCTGAAAAATGGCTTACCTGTAAGCTATCACATTCTTCAACAAAATTCCTTATTTTATCGGAAAAATCGTCTTCAAATTTCTCAGTCTTCCACATTTGTTTACCTTGCGTAAACAGATCAAAACCCGCATCTTGGTTATTGTGCTCGTATTCCTTTATTACATTAATTGTGTTAGGATGGAATCTTGTATACAAACAATCGGACCACACTTTCACGTTCGTTTCGAAATTATAATTTTTATTCACCGTCGTTGACGGTCCAGAATCCAAATCTTGTAAAAATTCGCTTTTAGGTTTCTTTACATCTTCTTTTACCTCAATTCGATTAGGATGCCATGGTATTTCGTTCTCTTTAGGGGAGGAAGATGTATCGTATAACTCGCCATGCTCAGCTAACGTATTTAAACTACCTTTTAGATCGACTAGTAATACTCGTGGGGTATAAGTAGGTTGCCCCTGCAAAAATATAATCAAAAATACTGGGACGGTGCTAAATGTAAATTAGGATCTTACTTTTAACGTTAAGCCTTCCCTGTATAATACGCGATTATTTATTTCGGAATAATCATCTGGTGTAAACGAAAATGAGAATTCTTGGAGATTCCACCAATGTGCTCCTATAAAATTCGAATAATGACCAAATTGTAACGAACATATTTCTCGCGTAGTCATCTCAAACAGAAAACAACCTTAAACACAAGAAACATAACCTATCTTTGTAATCAATCAAATTGGTTAAAGCGCAGTTAAAAGATCACATCAAATCTGAGCGAAACAGAAATAGGAAAATCCGAAACTAAAACAAAGATAGCTAGTTTGATTTTGTGAATCGTTATTAATGATTTTAGTGTATTTGGTTTCTCTAGGTTGGTAAAATTTTAGTATGAAGTTCTTATTTGAAATATAACCTAACCCAACAAAAAATGTCAGTTGTAATTCACATCTGTATTATGTTATAATTTTATACTTTTAAAATGGATGAATTAATGGAACAGTATCAAAATTTAAAAATTTCCGCATACGACAAACTAAACGAAGTAAATAAACTTATTCATGATGTAACACTTGGTCCAAATAGTACATATCGAGATGAACCTGATACAATTAATAGAGAAAATGAAATCAAGCAACGAACAAAATATAAACCAAAATCGAATGCATACGTAAGACCACCTGTATCCGATCTTCGAATATTATTAAAAATGAAGGAGTTGGAACGATTGAAACAGACTCAAGAGTTGATCGCACAAAAACAGAAATTATTCGTAGAACAACAGAAGATGCGTGAAAACAGGATGCGGGAGCGTTGGATAGAGAAACAGAAAGAGTTATTGTTACAAGTGGAACACCAAGAAATGCAAATATTCCAAGCCGAAGAGGAGCACGATAAGAATTCGCTATTACAGAACGAACAGCGACAACGGTATTATCAAGAATTGGAAGAGAAACGCAGGAGAAGAGGTTCGAATTACAAGCTAAGGAGCAGATGAAACGAAATTTAGAATGTATGAATAAGATATCGAGAAATCAACAGGAAATTAGTTTACTTTATCAGGATATATTAAATATATTAAAAACGACTGTAATGGATGAGAATATAAAGAAACCGATTGGAGAAGTATCGCAGAAATTGAAGATGCTTATCTTGGAGATGGAAGACATTACTAAGAAGTGTAAAACTAGTGTTAGCAATGTTGAAGTGCAAAAATCTACGGATTTGTTAGCGCAGATGGTTGTATTAAAAGATGAAGTGCAAAAAATTATAATTGATTACAATAAACAGAAGGAGATTCATTTAAAAGAACAACAAAACAAATTAGTTAAAGAAATGCAATCAAATTTAAGTGCAGCGACTTCCATTTCAAAACAGGAACCATCTACACCTGAAAACATTAGTATAGCGAAGATCGATAAATTTGTTAGTAAAGCGTCATTTCGTATTTATTCGGAAATGCAAGGATTTCTTCTAAACCATCAAAAGACTTACACTGATTTACTTGCAGACCAAAACTTGAAACAATTCAAGTTCGACTGTAAAAAGGCTGTAAATATACCAGTAAATGCGATTTCCGCAGTAAATTCGAACCATTTACAAGATAAATATATAAAGTTATCAAATCTCTTAGCAGGGAAACCAGTTCCTGTAGGAGAATCGCAAATGTCAGCTGCGAAACATCCTCAAGGAATTGCGTATTGTATGGATTTACTGGCGAAAAAGTTTATTTTACAAGGCGATTTAACGATCTCTAGCAATCCGGAAGCGGCTTTTTGTTACGGAACAATAATATTATCATTATGGAATGAATGTCCTGATTTGGGTAAATTACTATTAGCTCATTTTCATAAGCAATGCCCTTATCTTGTACCTATTCATTTACCGAAAGCAATTGGTGAAACTGATGAGGATTATTATACAAGCTTAGGATATCAATACGTTGATGGAGTAGTCGAAAAGCAAGACAAATTCTTAAAGAGAATGACGGGGATTATGCGACTTTATTCTGCGATTATTATAAGTAAACCTAAAAAGAGTCAAAAGGGGTTGAATCCACACGGTTTAACGCAAGGGTGGAGATGGTTGACAGCTACGTTAAATTTAGAGCCTAAAACTGATATAACTGCGACTTTAATACATGTGTTTTTGGAAACCGCAGGTTGTACAATGCAAAATGTTTATAAGAACGAATTTAAGAAAATTATTGCTTTTATAATCACAGTCTATATGCCTATGTTGAAGAAAATTGATTCAGGAGGGCCGTATACAAGATTAGAAGTGTTGTTACAAGAATATCAATCGAAAGGACAATTTTTTGAGCCCAGCGGTATATTACCAGCTACATATTGGTAATTGTATTTATTTTAGTTGTAATTATTATTCTATACTATTGTAAACAAGTTTTAGACCACTAGACATTATATTTTGTATATTATTGGGAGACTATTATAAAATTTGCATAGATTTTAAAAAGCTGTAGTGTGATTAACGTTTATGTGTGGTTCAATACCTAAAATACTCCGTTGTATACAGGGCTGTTCAAAAAATTAAATAAAATAAACGAGTAGTTTTCAATAATATTCATTTGTATATTATTAAATATATCGACTTTATTATTTGAACATTCAAGTATGGAATTTTAAGTTTTGCATCATACACAAATTATAATGAAGAAACAAGTTTTCAATATAGTGTGAATTTTATGAACGAAACTGTATAGAAACTGGTTCATTTAGTTAAACTAGTTTAATGCGAATGTTTATTCTATTCCCCTTGTATGAATTTGTATAAAATTATACGGTGATCTAAAACTTTGTATTGATTATATTGATTGTATGTATTTAAAATTTATGATAAAAATTGTAACTTAAAATTTATTATAATGATTGTAATTAACTTTGACTTTTATTTCTATTAATTACGAGAGTCATAAATATTTTAAATTGTACATTTTAGTGCTCTTTCTAAATCCTCCTAAAATTATCTCGGCTTCCATGCCAGCAGACAAAAGTACATTGAATTTTTGTGATGTGGTTCGTATTTTTGATTCCTAAAAATAATACTTTGACAGTCCTTTATTCAACGAATCTTTTTTCTTAAAAAAAAAAAAAAAAAGTGGGCATAATGAGTTTGAAAGGAAAACATGAAATTCACTAAATCATTCGGTTTCTCCTAATTATTGCAGAATCTGAAATTTTCAACATCTAAGTTTCTCATAAAGCGCGTTTCCTTCGTACGCCGTTGTCTCATTTGCATGTACAACCAGATTACAGCCTGGTTCAGAGACGAAAACGAGGAAAAACTCCGGCCCGAAGATAGAGTCCTGAGGCATCCCTGATCCGATCGGAAAGCACCGCAACAGCACGCCGGCATCTCTCACCTGGAAAGATCTGTCAGTGAGTTACGACGTGCATAACCTAATGCTGGACGAGTTGATCCCCGAAACCATCACTTTGTACAAGAGAAGAAATACCGCCCCAGTTATATCTTTCTGCTCGAAGCCTCTTCGGATGGAGTTAGTGAGCCTCAGAAGTTGATCAGCAAAGCGTTCTGATCTAATCTAATTTAGTGGTTGGTTAATTCGAATTACAACTTCTGCAATCTTGGAGAAGTTGGACAACAACCTAATGGAGCGGTAGTTTTCCAGTAAGACAGAGTTCCTTCCAGACTGGAAATGCGAATAGAAGACGTCCTGGATCATCTCGCTTTTTATGGGTCGGACTTATTGTCCTTTGATCCTCTAACATTCAATAGAATGGTGTTCAATAGCTTTGATGTTTAGAAAATAATTGAATCGTCCATGAAAACATGTTCTCAACAAAAGGGGGAAAACCGTTACTGAGTAGGATGGGAAGGAAAAGAATAATGTGGACCACAGTTTTGCACGTGGGGTGGTTTTTGTGTCTCAAGATAGAAGTGATCGAATTCAGACGTTTAAGTTATTATACAATATCGATGTAGTGTCAGACCCTCACTCTGGAAGGTGGTCGGTCTTGCGGAACAACCACATTGAGCAGTAAGGGGTTTGTAGTCCGCCTTACTTTGTCTAGGGTAGATCTTGCAGTTTCCCTCAAATGGTTCTCCAAGCTAGGGATCTGTAGATCTCTGCGCAGCTGGGTATTGCTAATAAAATCAGGAGAATTGCACAGCATACGCAGAGTCTTATTCTGAAGGATCTCCGATTGATTTAGATTGGTCTTGGAGATGGTAGCCCAGACCAAACAGCCGTATGCTAGAATTGGTCTTAACATTGATTCGTACAGGGTCAGCTTATTTCGGAGGTTGAGCCTGTTTACTCTTCCAAGGACTGGGATCAACATGTTCCTGGCGGTGAAGAATCGTTCTTTAAGAAACTCGGTGTGACGTTTCCAGGTTAGTTTTTGGTCGAGGATCAGACCTCCATGGGAGCACAACCCCCCCAACCGAGATCCTCCCAGGCGGCAGACCCCGCTTGTCAGTAAACCTCATCGTTACGCTTTTATTTGCATTGATTTTTTCAACCGCCAGGAAGTGGCCTACCTCATGATGGAATCGATTGCCCTCTGGAGGCGCACACGGAGGATAGCCTTATTTCGAGATGACGTAAAAACTGTAGTGTCATCAGCATAAACAGCTAAGTTGCAGCCAGGTTCAGTTAGTAGATCTGCAACGTAGAGGAGAAAGAGCTCCGGTCCCAATATCGAGCCCTGACCGGAAATAGAAGACGTTTTCCGTGGATTCGGAGTAGATTGAACACGTACCGCGATCTGAACGTAAAACGGGGATACGAGGTACATACATATAGGCGAGTTGTAGGCGTGGTTTATTTTTCGAAACTTATTACCTTAAAAAATAACGTTTAATTTATTTTTGACTGTTTTTAACAAATGCATAAACAAATTATTATTCTACTTTCGCGGAATCTAAACCGTAGTGTTTCAGTTGAAGTGGATGGGCAGTCATTTTCTGTGGCGCTAGCAGTCGGTGTCCACTGCCTTCTTACATTGATCATATTCGGTTGGTCGGTGGGCCAATTATTAATATAAATAAATAATAGATTTCATTATAAATATTTTATTTAAATTAAAAATTATGTACAACAATGAAACTCATAGGTATTACGAACTCGGAAAATTGGAAATTTTACAAGTATAATAAATGTTGGCGGATATTTTTTTAAAGGCTATATATAAATATACATTATAAAGTAAAAAGTAATAATCCTCGTACGTTATTTCTTTTTTTTTTTGCTTCTCGGATAAAACGGGAGGATAGTGTGAAAGATTTTATTTATAATATGTATACTGAATAACGTTTCATCTTTAAAGCTGCTTAAATAGTATATAAGTGTTTATTTTATTTATTTAATATGTATATAGTATCGATAGTTAAAAATTGTAAAAATATTGGACATTCAACAACATAGTACATCATAATATGCATATAACCTAGCTCACTAATACAGTAAATCATTTATTATATTATGTATTTATGTACAATATACAGGTAATTCATGAAGCCTAGTAGAAATCGTATTAACATATTTATCTTTTTTTTTTATTATACGAGACTTCACGGGGTTTTACTGTATATACCGACTTACCTTTTGTTTTTTTTTTTGCAATAATATCCTACTACAATATACAAGAAGATTATTATTATATCATTATAAAGTTAAAATAACAAAATATATGTCGTAATTTGAATAAAAATTTACATATAACAAACACAACAATATTCAAGATTCATTATATTATCAATTATCATAATAGTATGTATATTTTATATATATATATTATAGTTTTATTTTATTATTTATTTACTTTTTTTTTCTTCAAAGGCAGATAATCTTAAAATATAATGGACAGAATGTTTCCTTTTCTTTTTTTATTACTTATCTCTCATTTTTTTTTATAATCTTCGAAAAATATATATGTGTGTGTAGTTGGGAAATATTATTAATTAGTCGACTCCGGCGAAACCTTGCGAACCTTCAATGGCCTTTATTAGTTTATCCCTTAACTGTTGATAACTTTCGTATGGAGGTAAGTCTAATCGATTAAAGCTGAAAATGACAAAATTGTATAAATACTAGATTGCATGAATAAAGTCGAAAAAATGAATAAATATAGAAATTATTGAGATGTCATTTCTTATTTGAGGACTCACGGGCCTACGCATTCGGTATTCGGTTGAAGACGAGGACCCATCAGTCCCCGAAACACGTACCCCGAATTAATTAGGCATCGTGGTGTTGGTATTACCAGATTTTTTATCTGTATCTTGCAAGCTGACACTTGTTGAAATTACATTTTTCTTTCAAGAAAATCTTACTGGTGAAGTCTACCTAAATTTTTGTCAGTTTGAACTTCTACCAGCTTTAGTCACTTTGGCTGCAACAAGATGGAGCCCCGCCCCAGTATGCAAGAGAAGTTCGGGAATATCTCCATTTGATCTTTCCAGGTAAATGGATTGGACGACGGGGTCCCATTGAATGGTCCACCAGGTCACCTGGTATGACCCTTTTGGACTTCTTTTTGTGGGGTTATTTGAAATCCAAAGTTTTTTTAAATAAATCAACAAGTGCCGCATTAGAACTGAAGTACGAAACATTTTACCAGAAATATTACAAAATGTTCAAGAAGAATTTGTTTCTAGACTTGGACACTGCCAAGTTGTCAATCGTGGTCACTTTCGGCATTTACTATAATAAATTGTTTCTATTCATGTGTTTTATTTTCAAGATATTGTACTTATTTTATTATTTTTGTGATTATTTGATTGCTCTTTGTTTTATTTTATTTAATATGACACGTCGATAATTAAACCACGTTCAATAGTTTGCTTTTCTTTGATGAATCAAGAAAGTTAGTAGGAGACAATTTAAGATAATTTTCACAATTGATCGGCCGCCATTTTGAAACGGAGCGACAGAATCGCATAAAAATCTGGGAATATACTAAGTGAAGCAAGAGCTTTTAAATCACATACCATATATGTGCTGTCATTTAAGAAAAATGTCGACGACGTCATATTTTTGACAGATGTCAATAAAAAAACATTTTGTCAAAATGTGGGAAACTGAAAAACTAAATTGACATATTCGAGAGTTTTCCATAAAACCTGAAGGCTACCAAATTATTAGGGGTAGTCTATACTTTTCTCCACACTATATTTTATTACGAGCTCCACAGATGTCGCCAGAGGTTATGAAAAGTAAAGAATTATATAAAGAGTAATTAGTGTTTCCTTCCTATCAGTAGATACCTATTTGTAATAAATATAGAATTCTTCATCCGAAGAATAAATGGGCGACATTTCTCTAGACAAAGTTCTTACTTAAGGCTTTTTGGGGACAGACAAAAAAGATGCCCGGATAACCAACCTCACTTGAAGTTTGCTCGTTCCATTCCAACAAACTTCCATTGCGTCTTCCATTTTTCAATAGTTTCTTTTGTATTCGCGGACTTGATACTTTAATCTTTATTTGTTTGATCCTAAATGCGATCAAAGTAAGCTGATTTTTTGTATATCACGTTGGAAATTCGCTATAAACTTTCTTGTTTGTATTTAATTTTCCCTTTCATGAAAAAATGCGTTAACAGTTTTTGACGCCCAACATGGGATTGCATTTGAATAGGACCGGGTTTCTATCTGGACATAATCATTATTCTCTCGCCGTTAAACATCATTAATTTATCTTTTTCTATTTACTCTTTTGTATTCGTGAGGTGGATGCTTAACTTTTTGAAGGTCCTTATAAAATTGACAAGAGTGTTATACCAGTAACGAGTTAAACGTTTAGTGTGACACAAAAAAAAAAAATTCTTGCAATATCTACGCAATAGGAGTGAGGAGGTAAACAAGAAAATGTTCGCGAAATTGGCACCGCGAAGTGGTCAAAGAACCACAAAAATGACAAAGGATTGACCGTTCTCGATTTCAATTGACCACTTTTCGTTTAGGCTATACCCACTACACCCATATTCAAGGTCGGATAAAATTTAACCAGTGAGGTGGTCGAAACTTGATTTGTGGTTTGATGTAATCGAGAGGCTGGAAAGAAGGGGCTGTGACCCTTTAATTTGACCGTTTCATCTCGTTCCAATTATTCAATTCTGTTATTGGGTTTTCAAAAAAATTATTTGATGGTCAAATAAGATCATCCTATTTTACTAATTTTTTTTTCTTGACAAAAACTATTTTTTTTTTTAATTTTGAAATTGTAAAAGTTGGTAAAACACGGTAAAACGGATGGCCAACCGTATCGCCTATAAGCATATCCGATTAAAAGACAAACATACCACGTATGAGCTCTTGGGTAATTGAAAATCGTCCCCCATTTCTCGATGGTGAACAGCTGCGGTCCGTTGCTGCCGTACAACTCTTTGAACCCGTTCATCGGCACCCTCGACGTTCCCGTAACGAACTGCAGCAATCTAGCACGCATCTCGTTAGGGAAGGATAACACCACCCTCCAGAACCACTGCACCACAATATGATTGGAATGATAATCGCCTTTGTACATGGTGTTCTGCTTCCAGTCTTTCACGTCGATATTCTGTATGCCGCACATCAGCAATTCTAATTCGTGCTCGTCGAAAATCTTTATCAATCCGAGAGGTACTAATTCGCTGAAACCGTTGAGGAATGCGTCCATTTGCTTCTGCACTCTGCTGACGAATCGCCATCTTATAACACAGCTGAAGGATGTGAAATTTTATTGATTAGAAACTACAAATTTTCACCCCCTCGTTAAAAAAATACTTACTCTATATATTCGTCTTTATTAGAATTATCTACTGGAATATTAGCACCGTTCTGTTTTAATTCGACGACGGACGTTTGACCGAAAGAATCCTCGTCGACGGAAAATGTTAAATCCAGACCGGCTGGATCGTTCTCCTTTATCCACATCAAAGATTTGAAATACTCGCTATCCACGGACTCCATGTCCTTTAAGTCGATTTGCTTGCCTAACATCATTTTGTAAAATGGTCGGATGAAAAATGCTGGAAATCAGCGTAGGATTTAGTACTTATTCGTATATAAAATTGATGTGAAATGTTACCATCTAAAAGTTTCCCGTGGTAAACGGCCATGCCGGCTGTTCTACCGATAAATTTAAAGTAATTTAAATGCTCCTCGTTACACATCCCGGAAAACGGATTTATTTGTAACGTATAATTGTCCCTAAAAAAATAATAAAAAGAAACGATAAATACTGCATAACTCCGCGCCAATATAATAGCCAGTAAATAAAGTATATTATGGTATTAAATAATGTTTTTTTTTATCGACAATTCGACAAAATATTTTTTATTACAGTATAGTCAATATATTCGTCGCCCTCACATCTCGAACGACCCGGTACCCACATCAGTGCAAATGTGTTTGTTACGGCCAGAGCGCTGAGGATGAGCAGACAGTCCCAGGTTAGCTTCGATTTAAAACTAGCCTCTTAGAGATTTTTAATTTAGGTCCGTTAAACTCCCATGTTTGGTGGTCTTGAATTACCACTTAAAAATTCTTGTCGAAATCGAACCTCATCAGTGTCGTATGATCTTTTAATTTAGCCGGTCTTCCTAATTCTTCATAGATTCGGAGATGACCCACTAAGTCTCTCTGACTTGAAAGTTGTGTTTCGTTCCAATCTGATAGCCCATGCTTCCTTCTTCACCTGCATGTGCAGGGGTATCAGGCTTAATAGGGCCTCCATCGCTATACAATTGGGCAGGTCCAAATTGCGCCTGTAATCCCTACACAAGCAGCCGCTGTATCTTTTGTAGCATGACTCGTCCACGTTGTTCGTTTGTTTTTGGCCACCATATCAGTGACGCGTATGGGTCTGACTATAATCAAGTAAGTAGGTCCGGAAGATCATCTTGGGTTTTAGCCCCCAGGTCTTGCTGAAGAGACGTCGACAAGTGAAAAATTCCTGCAATCTTTCCCCCAAACTTGCGAACGACACTTGGTGTAATTTAATAATCTTTTAAAATCAGGTCTATCTAGGTAGGATTCCTTAAAATGGTAGATTTTAGTCATATATCGCTTGTCTAGTTCACTACGAACGCACTAGCTTTAGCGCAAGATTTTTTTATGCAGCCCAGGCTATACGATGAAACTGCACCCGACTGTTACGTCACCAATCTGACTTTTAACGTCATTCGTTAATGCCACATAATCTCGCAGTAACCCACAATCCCAAGACGGCATTGGAAGTCCCGTTATTTTGCTAGGATCTTTTTGTGTAAATATATACTGCTGAAGTAATTAAATATCGTCATTGCTTGAACGATATCGAGACTTTCTTAGCGACTTTATACAATAAGAAATTTGGAGATGCTGTCCCTGGCGCCTGCAATTAATGAAGATTTCTTATTAATTATCTCCCAACCCACTCCAAATCCTCTGTGCTAGCAGATTATTATTAAATACTATTCAGGGTTACTTTATATTGTTGAAACGTTATTATCGTATGTTCCCGAGTAAAATATTTCGTCGAATCGCTACTTAACAATTAAATTTTACACCGGGCCTTAAATATACTTACATTGCTGAATACTCAAACAAACCATAGTACGGGTTGAACATCTCCTTCGATAATAAAAAGAACCATTCCCTAGCTAAGCCGCCATAATCTAACCCGACTTCCGCTTCGAACTCCACCCACAACTTCGTTTTCAGATTATCTACCCTAGACACCGAACTGATAACACGATAAGAGTCCTCGAGTATATGCGACCTTCTAACCTTAATCTCGAATTTGGTCGGCACGTTACTCTTAAAAATCATAAACAAATTTAAAAAATATTAAAAAAAAAAAACAATACTCGCTTCGCTAAAAACATACCGGTTTTTTGAGCTGCTGTTTCATATATTCGTATTTCCGTTTATAATCCCTAGAATACGGTATCGCAGGACCAGCTATCGATGGATTAGATAACCGTGGATCTTCCCATTGCGTCGATCTCGTATCTAATCGATAAATTAAATAAAATTTAAGATCAACCAACGTTGGGCGCCAACAAAATTTACTCACTGTGATCGATGAAGAAAATACGTCCATCGGAATGGATACGTTCCTCCCAACCTTCCGGCAGGGGACCCAGATCGTCGTCGGGTTTTCGATTCTGTAACGGAGCTGTGAGTTGATTCGGCATCGGACTGGCCCTGCCGGTCCGCGGATCCACCCACGAGGTAGTCCTCTCGTTGTGATCGATGAAGAAGATCCTACCGTTGGGCGCCACCTGTATCGACCAGCCTTGCGGCAACCCTTCCGTCTGCAAACTGGGATTGAGACTGTTCGACGAGGTCGAATCACGTCTTGAGGTATCATTGGAGCTATCCGTTGTATCGTCCGTCTGAAACAAGCGAGAAGGGGGATCCCCTTAAAAACGATTGTCTTATGAACTTGATAGGGCGCTTTAGGTGTGTTTTAAGATGCTTGAAGATGCTTCGGTTATCGTCGTGTTGTGTGTGGAAATTGTTGATGGTGAAGTTAAAATTGATATATTAGGTAATGAGGGTGTGATTGTAGGTTTTCACGGCTGAATATCCTCAATAATCGCCGCGAAAGCCTACATTCAATTAGTGTGGTATTCAAAATGATTTCAAGCTTAAACGTCTTCTTTTATCCTCATGAATCATCGTCCTTTGTTTGCTGGGATATTAGTATTTCTAATGATCACAAAAAAAAAACGAAAAACGGATATTAAAACGATATACTAGCGGAAATAAATGGAAACGAAGCTCGACAAACAAAGCTAGATTTATTACAATATTGTGTACAACGTTGCTGTGAGAGAGTTGTTAACAGCTCAGGTGGGGTGGTTCAGAAATTGCGCTAATTGTATACAATATTATAATACGATACAAAAGTCTAAATAAAAAACAAAGACAAATGAACGATGCAACAACGATCGAACGGAAACGTAAATCGGAAACAACCAAGCCAAAACAGAAACAAAAGAAAAAACGAACCTCGGTTCCGTCAAACTCATCATCATCTGAATATTTCCTAGCGCGGCTAATGTTGCTACTAACAGGTAGGCGATTCCTAGGTAGCACGTGTTCATAATCGCTCGAACCTACAGAGTTCCGAGCGCTACCGAAATCGCTCTCACCCGACGCATTATAATCGGAATCGTTACGAGCCAGACTCTCCTCGGACAGCGTGCTCAGCCGGTTATTATTGTATCGAGCGTTTTGTAAACGCTGAACTATCAGATCGGAGTTCAGCGCTTCGGTAGCCGCCGTCATTTCGTGCCGTTCGCCGTCAGATGACGTTACGATTTCGAAACGGTCGTTCTCTTCAGTTTCAATTACGGCTGTCTCAATGATGGTCGTAGTTGATGAGATTGTCGATGTTGCGATTGTTGTTGTCGTTGTAGCTGTTGTGGTTGTCGTACTAGTAGCTGATGCGGTAGTGGTAGTAGCCGTGCCCTAAGCAGCATGCAAAACAAAATTCACCATGCAAATGGAGGCTAAGATGATCTTTCGCGTAAGAAATTGTTAGTTATGAGTTGGTTAGAACAGCTGTTCTGAACGCGTGTATCAACTTAAACGATGATTAATGTATATGATAAACGCTTACTTGGTCGTAGTGTTGTTAGGATACGTTAGAACCAATATATGTAATAGGAATAATTACCTGCGTTGCGTTGGTATTATTGAGTTCATTATCGTCATCTACGCTGATATGAAACCGTCTTTCGAATTCCACGGCTTGCTCTAACACGCGTTGTTCTTGCAGCTGATTGTCGACGTTATTTCTAAATTCGTAAAAAAAAAATTAATTATTATACAGATGTCCCAGCTGGCGCGGTTTCTTTGATCATTTGTTTATTTTACAGTATAGAGAAAAATGTTTCAAATAAAAGTTGTCCCTATTTTAACGACGCATAGCTAGAAAATATTTTCAAATATACAGGGTGTCCCAATTATAGAAAAAGCGCATGTAACTTTATTATTTTAAATGCATCACGTTCCTATAGACCTGCACTACCGCTCATGGAAGTTTGGCCAAGAGAGAAAATTTTCAAATATAGCAATTTAAATCATTTTACTCGTCTTAAGAACGCTTGTATTATTGTAAAGTAATCTTAAATGAACTTTCTGCATAACTAACGAGGATAGTTCGAAGAAAGATTACAAGTAAACATTATATGAGAGAAATGTCCTAAAAGCGATTTGAAGCGTTCGCAGACAATTACGGGCAGGATCCTAATATCTTCAATACAATGCCCCAGGCAACAGAACAGGTAAAGTTTTTATACAAATGTGTGTTTAAGCCCAATTAGTACCCTTTCTTAACCGTACAGCATACTAAATATTACTGTGTGGATTATTATCAGTGTGTCAGTTTGCATGAAATAATTGTTGCGTTAAGAACTATAAAAAATTTGTAATAGTGGACAAAATGCCCCGTGGCAAGTCGATTGGTGCTAAAACGCGTGCCGTCATCATTACGTTACATCAAGAAAGATATGCCAGCCGACAAATAGCAGAAAGGTTAAATGTATCGAACTCTACAATAAATTATACGATCCGCAAATTTAAAGATACAGGCGATTTAGAAGATCTTTCACGTCCAGGACCGTCCAGAATAACGACATCCGCAGACGATCGACAACTAAGAGTAATAAGTAAACGAAATCGCAGAAAAACGGCAACAAAAATAGCGAATGAATTTAATTGCGGAGGGACACATCGAATTTCTCTGATTACGGTCAAACGTAGGCTACAAGAAGAAAATTTACGCGGCTGAATAGCTGTACCCAAACCTCTTCTTCGTAGAGGCAATCGACAAAAAAGGCTTTAGTGGGCACAAAAACATCGAAATTGGACGATAGAACAATAGACTAACGTTCTGTGGACTGACGAATCCAAGTTGGAGTTGTTTGGTCAGCGAAGACGGATATTTGTAAGACTTTCACACAATGAAAAAATGCTGCCTCAATGTGTTGTACTAACAATCAAACACGGTGGCAGTTCTGTTATCGTCTGGGGCTGTTTCTGCTACTCAGGGGTAGGAACTGTGCACAAAATTCCGGGTATAGTAAAGAAAGAAACCTATCTCGAAATTTTAAGAAATCATGCTATTCCGTCTGGCTTGCAATTAATTGGGCAGAATTTTGTCTTTATGCAAGACAATGATCCGAAACATACGGCTCAGGTATGCAAAAATTATGTAAATGAACAGCAGAACGCAAAAATTTTAAAAATTATGACTTGGCCTCCGCAAAGCCCCGACCTCAACCCTATAGAGTTGTTGTGGGATGAGCGAGATAGGAGGGTGAGAACTGTGGCTCCCATATCCAAAGAACAGATGTGGAATGTGTTACTAAACGAATGGAATAATATTCCAGTTGAAACATTGCAAAAATTAGTGCAAAGAATGCCAAGTGGCACGAGCTGTTTTGCGTGCGATGTTCTTTGAATTTTATATTTTTTTATGTAAAATAATTGTTCAGAAACGTTGTTTTAAATGTCTACTAGTCTATTGGTATTTTGAAAAAGAATTTATTTTCCAGATTTGACTTGCAAAAATTGTTTTCTCATAATTTTCTCTCTTGCCACATCAAAAATTTTGAGTGGCACGAGCTGTTTTTGAATTGATTTACTATTTCCAATTTTAACATGTGCCTTTTGTATCTTCAACCAACATTTGTTATAATAACTCTGTTTTTTTTTTAGAAAATATGACAAATTTAAATTTACAAATTTAAATTACAAATTTAAATTAAGCTTATTACTTGTGTATAATCATAAATGGTTACTAAATATAATATCTGCCGTAATATTATTGTTACGTAGCCTAACTAAGACCGCGATACGTGATGGGGTGGCTGAGTGGATCACAAAAGCACACCAGGTACAGCAAAACAACGTTGAAAGGCAGATACGCAGCAAACGGATGATGGGGCAGCAGTCAAGGCATTTAACAGCAGAGTACAACTTAGAATAGAGTGATGAGTCTGTTAATAGGACATGGCGGGCTGTCTAAGGAAACATCTACACAGAATTGGCATCTTTAAAGATGAGCCTATTCGTAGATTTTCAATGAGGAAGAGGAGGAAACAGCCTATCACATTGTATTTGAACGGAGGAAACTGCTTAAAGGGACTAACCTGTTTATACAGTGACCGGCAGAAAGTGCGCAGCATATGGGAAAATGGTTTACCTTTGAATATAGCAAAATTATGTTATTGCATCATATCTCGGCATGACTTGAGACCAAAATAGCACTCGGGATTTCTGCCGAAACTCTCATCGTATACGAGGGAGAGTTAAAAATACAAAATTACGCTAAGAGTAAAGTACTGCCATTTTTAACATTAGACTTTTCTTTATTAATCAATAGTTCTTTGGTTTAAAAATTAAAATAAAATATCGAAAATAAAATACATATCTGCTGGAGCCTTTAAGAACTGTGTGACTCTTCTCCATTCCTTTCTGTTCTTTGCTACGTCTGTCCAGTTCCGGATATTCTTCCCTTTCAGATCTTCTTCTATTTCGTCCCTCCATCTTTTCCTTGGTCTACCACTTTTCCTCCTTCCTTCCGGTTTCTTCCAAGCTATGTCTTTCACACTTCTGTTAGATCCTTGCGACCCAACCATTGTTCTCTCCTTCACAATTTGTCCGATCAATTCGTACAATTCTGCATTCATTCTTCTTTCCCATCCTAGCTCCGTATTCTTTCCCCCAAACATTCTTCTTAGTATTTTCCTCTCCTGTATGTCTAACTTCTGGCGATTTTTCTGATTCAGAATCAATGTCTCACAACCCTATATTAGTGTTGGTCGTATGAATATAAATAAATAAATTCTTATTTTCGTTGTTCTTGCCACTTCCTTTGATTTCAGCACTTTGTGAAGCCCTCGTAGACAGTTATTGCACTTTGCTATCCGCAGATCTATTTCTTTATCTTCTTCGCATTTATTCGTCATCAATACCCCTAAGTACATGTAGTCCTTCACTTCTTCAAACTCGCATACATTGTTCGAATGTGTTTGCACTTGCAGATTTTGTTCCCTGTTGCTTCCTGTACTGTTCTTCAGTTCCATAAATTTTGTTTTTCCAAAGTTCACTTCCAATCCAAAAACTTTTGCCGTTCTAATCAATCGCTTTGTAATATTTTCCAGTTCTTTCCTGCTTCTTGCGAGAAGTACCAAGTCATCGGCATATGCGAGGCATTGATGGCTTTTGTTAAATAGGGTCCCTTCGTGGTTAATTCCACTCTTCCTTATTATTTGTTCTAGCACCAGATTGAACAAGGTAGTCGACAGTGGGTCTCCTTGGCGAAGTCCTTTCTCCGTTGTGAAAGTTTTACTTACTTTTCCTTTATACTTCACTGCACTGCTTGTATTTTGTAGCGTCATTCTTATAAGATTCACTAATTTGGATGGTATTAGGAAGCTATTTAGTGCATTTATTAATTCTGCTCTGTTTATGCTGTCGTATGCTCCCTTGAAATCTATGAAGAGCATTTTTGCAGGAATATTCTGCTCGTAACACCCTGTTAAAATTTGTTTTAGCATAAACACTTGGTCCGTTGTTGATCTACCTTTTCTGAAACCTCCCTGGTAATCTCCTACCTCTCTTTCCGCGTATTCTTCCAGTCTGTGCTTTAATAGTATTGCAAATACTTTATATGTGACGTCCAGTAGCGATATGGCTCTGTAGTTGTTCAGTCCATTTTGTCGCCTTTTTTGTGAATTGGTAAGATTATTGCTTTTCTCCAGTTTCCAGGCATAAATTCGGTTTTCCAGATTTCTTTAATTGATGTTGTTATCCGCTTTTGTAAGTAAACCCCTCCGTACTTCAGATTTTCTGGTGCTATACTATTTTCTCCTGGGCTTTTGTAATTCTTCAAATGGTATATTATTGCTTCTATTTCTTCTACGGTGGGCTCTGGCATGAGATTATCTTCTTCTACCATTGTTAGTTCTTCTGCTGGCTGCTTTTCTGTTCCTTCTTTTTAACGACTCTTCGAAATGCTCTTTCCATCTTTCCAATATCATTTCTTCGCTTCCAATTAATTTCCCATCTTTACTTTTGATATAGGGTGGCAAGTGTTGGTATTCTTTCCTTATGCTTTTAACATCCTTGTAGAAATTTCTTATTTCTTTGTTAATATATTTTGCTTCCATTTCTTTTATCTGGTTATCCATATACTTTCTTCTTTTTTCTCTTAACATCTTTTTCACTCTTCTCCTTTGGATTTGATATTGTTGTTTATTCTAATCTGAGTTATTTTGTAATAGTTTTTTCCTCAAATTTGTCTTTATTCCTATTTCAACGTCGCATTCTTTATCCCACCACTTCTTCTTTTTTGGTTTTTTCTTTTCTGTTACACTTCTTTTCGTAGCTGTTAGCAAGGCTTCTTCTATGTATTTCCATCTCTCTTCTACAGTATTGCACCTGTTTTCATGTTTCTTATATATTTCTTCTACTTCAGTCCTATATTTCTTTGCTATTTCTGGGTCTTGCAGATCTTTTATATTGTACTTAATCTCATACTTTTTTTTCTTTCTACTGATTTCTGTCCTCGGTAGTTTCATCTTTATTCCCACGAGAAAGTGGTCGGAGTTAGTATCTGCCCCACGGTATTCTGATTCTGATTGAAAATGGCTTTGATGGTCTGCCGCAGGCACCTAGGCGCTAGCCCATATCCTGCAATTTTCGGGTGCCACACCGCACATAACAAGTTATGTGCCTTGAAACTGTCACCCACTATCTCACCGCCCGCACGAGACCGACACCTCTCGGAGAGGACCGGCGAGCCGGAGGGCTCCTCTCCCCCGTGCTACCCATGTTAGACAAGTTTCCTTGTCAGCGTTAGACGGGTCACCGCTGGAGACGCTTTGGCGAACTCCTACCTCACATCTAACCCCACGGGGCCTAGGCCTCCTTGCGGATGGCTACTATCGGCCAAGCGTGGGAAACGGAATCTGGCCGTGAGGTACAACCAGCCCGCCCGTGAATTAAGCCTAAACTACGGGGACGGCCGGGCCGGAGCCCTACCCCAATATGCCAACCACGCCAACTCTTTCGCCCCTCCGGCGATCAAGTATCCGCGGCAGCTACAGTGAAACCGTAGGGTCCCAGAATCACCGAGTTGTTTTAGGATGAAACCAAAGGTTTCCCCAACCAGACAACCAGCGGGCGGACTACTCCTCGGCGAATCGACTTTTGTCCTCCCCTACTATCTTCGCCAAATTCTCCCGCCACGCCCGTTTCCCTGAGTGTAGCCACTAAGGATGGGGTAGTGCAACTGCAGAGTTCTCAAGGTAAGTGCCGTAGGGTGCCTCACTTACCCACCGTATATTCCGACGGTTAGCGGCCGGACACCGGAGCGTATGCCCATGCCTACGCCCAAGCATCCTCCCCTATATACGAAGTCTACTCCCGCCACGCCCGTCACCCTGGAACTGCCCCACGGTATGTTCTAACTTTACTTATCAATCTGCTTTTCTCTGTTTGTATTAACACATGGTCGATTTGGTTCGTTTCCATTGTGCCAGGAATCAGCCATGTACCCTTATGTATTTCTTTCCTCTGGAAATATGTACTCATTATTTTCAAATATTTTTCTATTGCCAGTGTAATTAGTCTAATGCCGTTTCCATTACTTTGCTGGTGTTTACTATTACCTCCTGTTATTTTTTGGTACATTTCCTTGTTTCCCACCTTTGCATTCACCGTCACCTATCACTATTAATGTATTTCTACGTGGTATACCGTCAATTTCTTTTTCTAACAGCTCGTAATATATGTCTTTCTCTTCTTCTTCTTTATCTTCCGATGGTGCGTGGATGTTTATTATAGATATACATTTAGTTTTCTTCTTTATATGTAGTACGCACATTCGCTCCGATATTTTTTCAAAATTCCTTATGTCTTGCTTGAATTCCTTGTTTACTATGAAGCCCACTCCCAAATATCCTTTAGTACTACCACTATTAAATAAAATATAATCGTCTATTTCCTGTATACTACTTTCCTTTAAATGTGTTTCTTGTAACGCTACTACATCCATCTTATATTTTTCCATTTCTTGTGTTAAACTTTTAACTGCCCCCTCTTCATTTATACCCCTAAGATTCCACGTGCCTAGATTTATTGTCGGAATTTTATATCTTGTTCTATTTTCAGATTTTTTCTGCTCGTTGAGCGCGCTCATACAATACGCAAATCTTACTCTCTGTAGACATCGTAACAGAAAACCATAAATAATACGTCGCAAAAGTCAGCTACAAAACTAATATAGCTCTTGAAAATAAAAATTCAAGAATGTGAAATAATTTTGCTGCACACCATATTTTACGTTTTCAGAGGGCAAAAAATTTTATTTAACTGAAATTGTGTGATTCATTTTAACTTAATCATCTTTAAAATTGTAATATTTTTTCATAAAATTAGCAACACTTTTTTTATTCAGGTTTTAATAATAAACGCTTGACGAGAAAGAGGGACAAAAATAAAAAAGTTAGTCTCAGCATAATCCTGTAAACAGATATAGGTCTTAATAAAAGTTAGTTAAAATATGATGTAGAATTGGGACACCCTGTATATTTGAAAATATTTTCTAGCTATGCGTCGTTTAAATAGGGACAACTTTTATTTGAAACTTTTTTCTTTAGGTACTGTAAAGTAATCAAATTATGTAAGAAACCGCGTCAGCTGGGACACCCTATATATGATAGCTGTCAAATATGACTCAACGCCGTCAAAATTTGTGACATCACCCCACTTCACCTTGTACTTACGTCAGAGTGGGCCTTTCCCATTGCGTAGTTCTAGCTATGTGATTCACGTAGTACGTTCGACCGTTGGCGTCTTGTCTTTCTTCCCAACCTTGCGGTAGATCTGGATTCGATTCGGTTGAGGTATTGAAGAAATTTGGTTGCTAAATTAACAAAGATAAATATTAGTCTTAAATTTTCGTGGAATTTCCCCTATTCACATTATTATCGGTGTGCCCATTCCACATGAAAACAAATATGCACACAAGGCCTTTTCGATTTTGTTATACTCAAATGTATACAGAGTTTCCTAAAGTATTTATCTTTCAATTCCTGAAATATTTCCACTTGTAGGTCAATAAAACAACAATTAAGTAAATACCAATTTATTCCAGAACATATAATATTATGTTTTCCTTAATAAGTTAGCGGAGTTATCGAATTACATATTTTTAAATGAATGCATTTTGGCTGCGTAATCTTTTTTGTACATTATTATACTTTTTCCCCTTTGTCTGCTTTAGTTATTAACGTGCCATCGGAAAAAAAAAACATAATTGGTGTAGGCTATGTAAATGTATTTGATCGTTGCTTTAGCCACTACCACATAATGACATTTATTATTTGACATTTTATTGTAACCAAAATTTATAACCTCAAACTAAATGTCAAGGAATAAATGTCATTATGTGAAAGTGGCTAAAGTAACAATCCATTCACATAGCCTACTCTAATTACGATTTTTTTCGATGTATCTATACAGGGTGATTGGTGAGAATGGCCTATTAAAAGTATTATACAAACGGATCGGAATTTTAAAACAAAATTTTGCAGTTGGATATGGTTGAATATGAACTATCACGTGAAAATATTTTTGAATAAATATCACTTCCGGTTAACCGGAAGTGGGCATCAACTTCGATTTTTTAAATAGCATGCTATAAAATAAATTACAAATTCAGCTTCTATGATAAATTTTACACATATTTCGTGTATCATACCCTATATCTAAATACCATTCCTTCTGAGTTATTCGTAATTAAAGAAAAAAGTGACAGATACCGATCTTACTTTATAGTGATATTACTTCACGTAGGAGTAAATGAGGCGAATGAAATTTTGCATACGCACAGCTGATATTATGTAGTTATACAGCATTTGAAGTTTTTTTCTGTAACATTATACAGGGTGTTTAAAAACTTAGTTGCTTATAAATAAGTTCAATCCGCGGAAAGTACATTTTCTTAAATGGAAAGGTATATATTTTATTAGATATTATGATTCTACTAAATATTCTCTTTGAATCTGTATTAGATGTTCCTATACCTAAAATGTAAGGTTAATAAGTTATAACGATTTAATTAACCTCCGTACTTCAAAATGCTCAAATATGTCAATTTACAGAAGCAAGTGTGCTTAGCTCATTTGTTTTACATACTTACTTGCCACTTATTTTGACGTCTGTCATTTTGTTAATCGTATTTTCTAAAATTCTTCCCATTGAATTATAGGAATAAGGGATCCTTTAGGCGAATAACATCAGATGAAGCAAGAATTATTGGAATACGTCTCCGAATATAGAATGCCTCAATAGAAATGGTTGCCATGTCGAACCATTTAGATAACTTATTTATTTGTGTTATTATTATTGTTGTTCTTATAATTTTTCTACTGTATCTTTTATATTATCTTTTTTATTTTTTTAATTTTACCTAATTTGTTATCACTAATTATTTAGACCTTTGATGTAGATTTACTTTATGTTGATTATTCAAATACCAATTGTTGGGAGTATCTAGGAGAATTCTTAGATAATCTAATTTTTTTACTTATATTGTTACACGTTGGGTTTTACTTTACACTTTGGATTTTACTTTTTATTTTAGATACACAAAAGACTCTTCAATCAACTAATATTTCATTGAGCATTGAGTAAAAACACGTTCAACAAAATGTTTTCTTTTGGACATACTACTTCAACTGTTTTTTAAATATCTGCCTTCTTAAATAATTATAACTGTTATTATTACTTAACAGGTATTGTTCTTTCACCATTGTTCTACGAACATATCGGTCGCTAAAACTTTTTATATCTTAAAAATTCTTAGAAATTTTTGCTGATCATTGCTTGTAAATGTCAGTATCTTTCACTAAATGTTTGATACGTTTATTTCACTATTTGATTACATTCACTATGCATAATAAATAAATTCATGATTACCTGATTTGGTCTATTCTCAATGCTAATCCATTCTAACGCTTCTACTGAGAAAAATGTAGTGCACAGAAACGAAAATAATGTTATTATACAGGTAAAATAAAAATTGTAAAAAAGTACTAAGATAACAATATGTTTTGTAACAAATAAAATAATTTTTTGTTGTTATAAAGTAAATCCTCGCATTGTTTACCCTAATTATTGTACTGGTGCAGATCTATTTCCCACAGTGTACGCGAGAACAACTAACTAAAATGACAGACGTCAAAATAAGTGGCAAGTAAGTATGTAAAACAAATGAGCTAAGCACACTTGCTTCTGTAAATTGACATATTTGAGCAATTTAGGTACGGAGGTTAATTAAATCGTTATAACTTATTAACCTTACATTTTAGGTTTAGGAACACCTAATACGGATTCAAAGAGAATATTTTGTAGAATCATAATATCTAATAAAATATATACCTTTCCATTTAAGAAAATGTACTTTCCGCGGATTGAACTTATTTATAAGCAACTAAGTTTTTAAACACCCTGTATATTGTTACAGAAAAAAACTTCAAATGCTGTATAACTACATAATATCAGCTGTGCGTATGCAAAATTTCATTCGCCTCATTTACTCCTACGTGAAGTAATATCACTATAAAGTAAGATCGGTATCTGTCACTTTTTTTCTTTAATTGCGAATAACTCAGAAGGAATGGTATTTAGGTATAGGGTATGATACATGAAATATGTGTAAAATTTATCATAGAAGCTGAATTTGTAATTTATTTTATAGCATGCTATTTAAAAAAGTCGAAGATGATGCCCATTTCCGGTTAACCGGAAGTGATATTTGTTCAAAAATATTTTCACGTGATAGTTCATATTCAACCATATCCAACTGCAAAATTTTGTTTTCAAATTCCTATCCGTTTGTGTAATACTTTTAATAGGCCATTCTCACCAATCACCCTGTATAATATTATATTATTAGTAGTTTGACGCATATTAAATGTCAATTTCTTCCACTGAAGAAGTCTTATTAACGAAACATAATATTATACGTTCTGGAATAAATTGGTATTTAATTAATTATTGTTTTATTGACCTACAAGTGCAAATATTTCACGAATTGAAAGATAAGTACACTCACGGGAAATAGTCTTCGAAAGTTTTAACGCCGCGCGCATCGTCTGTCTTATTTGTATCCCTCTTAGAGAGCAGCAGGATAAAGCTGTCGAAGAGACAGCACGATGCGCGTAGCCCCATTCCCTTCTTAAGACTATTTTCCGTGAGTGTACATAAAGGTCACAAAATAGATATATTAAGTAACGGTAGTGGAAAAGTAGTGCCAAAGTTCGCAAAGTCCAAACTTTCTCACTGCACTACCGATGCTTATGCCATTGCGCCTGCGCAGAACAGTCTACCGATAATAGCTGATTTGTTGTGTTTATATTTTACTACGAGGGAGCGTTTTTATATTCGCGGAATGAGCGGGTTGTAGGGGGGTGATTAGGCGCATTGGGGGCGTGGCCTGCGCAGCGACTCATAATTAGTATAAATACTAAGTTTCATTGTTATTAGACAGTTAGTCTTTGAGCTATCGTCAACCAAGTAACATAATCAGGAGTGAAAAGTGAAATTTGGAAAAAATCGTTCCTTACCAGGCAAGGAAAATCAGTCGCGACCATAATGAATGAGATGTCATTGGTTTACGGCGACTCTTGTCCAGGAAAAACCATGGTGTTACAAGTGTCATAGTTTATTTAAACAAGGAAGGGAATCCCTTGAAGACGGCCCGAGGCCGGGCAGGAGCATTGAGGTGACCACGCCAGCACTTATCCAAAAAGTTGAAAAAATTGTACTCGAAGATGCTCAACTAAAGAAGAAACAACTCGCAGAAATGGTTGGAGTATCCGATACAATTTTTAATATCCTACACGATCATCTCGGCATGACTAAAGTCAGCGCAAGATGGGTGCCGAGAATGCTCACGCCGCCGCAAAAACAACAGCGCGTAGAGTGTTCGCGTGCATTTTTGGACCTCTGTAATGAAGACAAGGATGGTGTATTGAGTCGAATTGTTACTGGAGACGAAACTTGGGTTCATCATTATGAACTTGAGTCCAAAGAAGACTCCATGCAGTGGCATAAAAAGGGCACAGCACCTCCCAAGAAATTTAAAGTGTCACAATCAGCTGGGAAACTCATGGCAACGGTATTTTGGGACTCGGAAGGAATATTGTTGATTGATTATAAAGATAAAGGTGTTTCTATAACCGGAGAATATTACGCTTCAATATTAGAGCGACTAAAAGAAGCCATTAAAGAGAAAAGACGGGGAAAATTGACGAAAGGTGTGCTGCTTTTGCACCACAACGCGCCCGTCCACAAGAGCCGCGTTGCGTTAGCTGCCCTGCATAAGGTGGGCTTCGAAATTGTGAATCACCCACCCTACAGCCCAGACCTGGCCCCGAGTGATTATTACCTGATTCCGAAAATGAAAAAAGAGCTGCGGGGTAAAAAATTTACTGCCGATGATGAAGTCAAGGAGGCAGTTTCGGCGTATTTTGCAGATATAAATAAATTAATTGAAAGATGTAAAAAATGTATCCGTCTTACAGGTGAATATATTGAAAAAGAAAAATAATTTGGTTTTTTTATTTCCACTCCTTATCCTCCAGTCCGCGAATATAAAAACGCTCCCTCGTATATATCAATTATTAACTGTCGTCGTTACGCATGCGCAATAAAGTAGGCGCATCACCCCTACTTTTCTTATGTAAATGCATTTCTGCACTACTATACACCTTTCACTACTCTCACACTACAATTAGCGCTACCCTTTATGTAAATGAAGCTTAATCCCTTTCGATTTTGTAATACTCAAATTTATACAGGGCTTCCTAAAGTATTTATTTAATGTTTAATTCAACAAGTTACCCGGAAAGACAAATCCCATTAAAGTAATAGATGGGAGTGCTTACCGAAGGCGGTTCATCACCGGAGACGATCTGCCAATCGCTGTCGGTCCTCTCCTCGCTGGTGGGGGTGTTGTTTCGCAGATAAGCGTGGTACACCTCCAGGTAACCGCGTACCCTCGATCGGGCGCTGTAATCACTACATACAATACCGCAGGTACTTGTCAACATGCAAGACTCAAGCAGGAGGAAGAAAAATAGCGCCAACACAATTAATACCGGTTCAAATAGTATACAGATTATGTAGTTATACGGGCTACGTTGTATATAATAAGTAGAATGAGGTACTAATTTGATGGTTAATAATCGATACAATTAAGATATACGAATAAAGCGACGCATCGTGGCATATTAACGGAGTAGCATTTCATTAACGACATTGCCTTTTATTAAATCATATATAGATTCTGCACAGGAAAGTACGTCAGTTTTCTTATTCGAAATATTATTGCTATCTATAGGCCTTACGACGATAGAAGCGCTATTCTGTTAGTATGTCACAATGTGCGGCCTGATACATTAAATTTGAAATTAATATATGTGTGCAGAGTGTCATTGCGAAAGCATCACCTATAAATATGTAAAAAATTGTCTAAGGGAGATGGGGGCAGCGATAAATGAAATCACTTACCATACAATTTATGTGGAATTATCAAATTGGTGTAAGGTACTGAATTTTTCGTGTATTTGTATTACGGTACCAATAACTCCCTCGTGTGTCTTCACCTTGACGTAGGCGAACTCGCTTTGCCGGGTGAGGGAGCTTGCGTGCTCTAATGAACCTGAGAGTTAAGCCGGCGGTAGCATTGCTACCGGTAGGGTCACCCATGCCGGACAGGTCGAAGGCGAAGTGCCAGACTAAGAAAGACACCCCTGACCCAGCTGTCGTGTCGTGGCTAAGGGCATACTAAGGGATAAACGGTGCCAGTATCTGTTACACTATATGTGTAAGGCTACTGTTAAACCATACTCCTTCCACTGTGGTCATGTCTCACAGGTGGATGGAGTGGGGGGTCTTGGCTTAATCGCCCGGACCGAGAGGAGACAACCTCAATAAAAACCTAAATCCTAAGGCGGGTGGGCAGGCTGACGGGATGCATGGCTGTCTAGAAGATCAGTCTCTACTGCTCACACTCCTGGAATACCGGGCGACCTTCCGGAGTAACAGCCTTGCGTCTGTGTGGGGCTCCACAGGCGTCGACCACCCTTTCCCCCATACTCGTGGGAACAAAATGGAAGGAATAAACATGAAACCCAAAACCACCTTAACAGGGGAACCTTCAGACAAGGAAAACCCTGAAACAACAAAAGCAGAGGAAGGCTCATTCAGCCAAGACACTGCTACCCAACTAAAGCTAACTCAGCAAGAGACAGAGGGAAGTGGTAATACCACAAGCCCAGCAGATTCTGATGCTGAGATGAAACAGGTAGCTACGGGCATGGATCGCCTGAAGCTAATAAAACCTAAACTCTCCGGAGCACAGAAACGGAGAAGGGCTATACAAGCTGCGATTGCTGCTGGGGAAGCTATAAGACCCAGGAAACAACGGTCAAACCGAAGTTCGAAGGAACAAGAGGGAGAACCGTCAACAAATCAGCAGAAAACCTCTAAGAGAGTAAGATCGGAGGGAAGTACTCCATCTTCAACGAAGAGTCAGCCGACAAAGATGAAGAAGTCAGATAGCGGCAAACCTCTTAAGGTAAAACCCAGTGCGTCTTGTAGCCAGGACACAACTGGGGCAACCTTTAGTCAGGCCTTAACCGCTACTAATATGGCTGTGTGGGAGTACCAGCATAATCTCAGAACTTATGCAAAGAGCATTAAAGATGGTAGAAAGGTGGTGCAAGAGGGAGAACCTTGGAGTAAACCCGGAGAAAATTGCACTTGTACCCTTCACCAAAAGAAGGAGACTGGAAGGCCTAAGAGCACCGACTCTATACAATAAGGTTATACAGATTACTCAGGAGGCCAAGTTCCTGGGGGTGATCTTGGACTCTAAACTAAACTGGAATTCACATTTGGAGAAAATGACTGACAAATGTAAAAGAGTGTTAATAACAACCCGTAGAACAGTTGGAAAAACATGGGGACTCAAACCGCATATGACGTATTGGTTGTATAGTATGGTAGTAAGACCCATGATAACTTATGGCTGCTTGGTCTGGTGGCCAAAAGTTAAGCAGAAGCATGTGATAACTAAACTCTCGAGAATTCAGAGATTAGCGTGCCTATGTATAACTGGGGCTATCAAGAGTATTCCGACGGCTGCTATGGAAACCATGCTAAACTTGCCTCCCCTCGATATCTTTATCATGGGAGAGGCTAGAATGGGAGCATACAGACTAAGGAATACTAGCAACTGGAGACCCCACTATGGGTTGGGGCACACCAGAATAGAAGCAATAGTACAAAACCCAATCTTTGATATGGGGAGCGACATATCAATCACCAGGATTTCCTATGACAAACCCTTCAAGATTTTCTTGAATTGGGATGAATGGAAAAAATGGTGAGGGGAGAAAACCGCACCCCGAAAACTGGTATACAGATGGGTCAAGGGCGGGCACTAATTCTGGCGTTGGTGTATACGAGGAAAACCAGGGTTACAAGGTACGTGAACCACTCGGGCGATACACAACGGTATTTCAAACAGAAATATATGCTATACAAACCTATGCGTTGGAGAGTCTACGCCGCCAACCGCGAGGGCAGGCGATCTGTATTCTCTCTGACAGTCAGGCAGCCTTAAAGGCTCTAGCATCTTATTACATAGCCTCCAAACTAGTATGGGAGTGTCTGCAAAACCTAACTGGCCTGGCCAGAGACAACAAGGTCACCTTGGTGTGGGTGCCGGGACACAGGGGTATAGCAGGCAATGAAACCGCAGACCAGCTAGCGAGGGAAGGTTCCCAAATTAAATTCACCGAACCGGAGCCAGGTCTGGGTATCACAAAGAGTGCAGTACGTGGTGCAATTAATGAGTGGATTATAAAACAACACCAACTAAATTGGAACCATGTAGCTGGACAAAGACACAGCAAACGGATGATGGAACGACCGTCACAACGACTAACTGCTGACTTACTTGCATTAAACAGGACTCAGCTTAGGGCAGTGACATGTCTATTAACAGGACACGGCTGTCTAAGAGGTCATCTGCACAAGATGGGGATCTATAAAGATGAATCCCTATGCAGACTCTGCAATGAGGAGGAGGACACAGCCTTTCATATCATCTTCGAATGCGTGGCACTAAGTCAACGTAGGGCTACTTTGCGAAGCGCATTTGATCTACCAGTGGAGAAAGATTTACCAAATAGGCTTCTAAACCTGATCGAGGGAACTAACCTGTTTGAGTAAAACGGAATCAAGGCAGGAATAACACAATAGGCTAAGTGAGCCGCAGTGTTAGGGATAATTAGAGACTGCCCTGCCTTGATAGCAATCAATCAATCACGGTACCAATAAAAGATAGAAACTTACGGCGTATCCTTTTTTGCGAAACAAACATAAACTTTTTAACTACCCCTCGTATCTTTGAAAAGAGGAAAAATGACATGAATATCAATTGCAGCAAATAAAGTACATATGTTAGTGAAATCAACTGGAAAATTTCAATTAAAGGTAGGTTTTACGTTTTTGATACATTAAGACGTATCAGAGATACGAGGGGCAATTAAAAAGTAACATTTTTTTTTTCAAAAACGTTCTGAGATTAGATTTGAGAAAAAATTTGGGTAACTATCAGTTTTTTTAGCACAAACTTATTGATACTCTTGAACCAATGCCAAGCAATGCTTGTCTAGATTGGCTTATCTGTGTATGACTATGTACATCGCTACATCCGCTTTGTAAATCGTGGGGGAAGGTGGGAATGGGGGTGTGTAACTGAAGTTTAGTGAAGACTGGAGAAGCCAGAATTTTTCAAGGCATACCAGAATAGAGACCGAAGTGCAAACCCTATCTTCGAAATGAGCTGTGATACGATGATTCCCAAACTTACAAATCTGATACGCAGATGGGCCAAAAAGAATCACAGGTGTATACAGGGTAGTGCAATCAAGAGGGGTTGGACGATTGTAATGAAACGATGAGGAATTTCGGGAAACCTTTTTGGAATTTGATTGATGGCTATTTGTTAATTAACACAAACAATTTGATATGAATGACTAAAGTTGAAAAAAAACGCTCCAATGTCGTCCATTTTACACCAAAACCGGAAATGAATATTAAAAAATTAAGTGTATCATTGAATGTGCCATATTGTTGAGCAAAATAATGGCTTACACCCAACTTTAAATTATTCACCATTATACAGGGTGATCGAGTTTTGTAAATCCAATTCGGACTTACTTTTTTCAAACGGAACACCATGTATATTATTTTCCTAAGATGCTGCAACACCTAGCAAGTGAATCAGTTACTGTCATCCCTGTCAAAACGTTAAATTCTCTATTTGTAATTTATTAATAATTATTCAATAGAAATTACTCTAACTACAGAAGAATTGGTGAATATGGTGTTTATACTGGGCGAATGCCAAAAATTCCCACTGTTGGCTAGTAGAATATATACTTTCCGATATCCGGAATACTAAAGAAAGCCAAGACCTGATGCATTTCGAAGTTTATTAAAGAGATTTCAACAAACAGGAAACGTTGCATTTACAAAAAGTAAAGTAATTAATATTAAATAAGATTTGGAATGATCCAAATTTCATCGATAATGTAATATTTACTGATGAGGCTATTTTTAAAAACAATGGAATGGTTAACCGGCATAACATTAACACCGGCATTATTCTGTAGAAAATCCACACTGGATTCGTCAAATTTACAATCAAAATAAATGGTCGATAAACGTCTGGTGTGGAATAATTGACTCGCGTGTAATAGGACCTTTCTTTTTTAAAGAACGGTTAACGAGGTGAAATATATGAAAATTTTCTTAAAAATGAGTTGCCACTATTTCCAGAAACTATAAATTTGAGAACAAGAGAGCAATTTTGGTTTCAACACGATGAAACTTCCCCACATTACCACAGAAACGTAAGAGCATATCTAGATAACTGGAAAGCAAATCGCTGGATCGGACAGTGAAAAACAAACTAGGGGTAAGCTAATTCATATATCAAGACCCTAGGATCCTAGCAGATAACCTCGAACCCTGGTCAAACACAAAGAAATCACTTTGGTGTGGGTACCGGGGCATAAGGGTATACCGGACAACGAAATAGCAAACAGGTTGACAAGAATGGGTATAGAAATAACATTCACTGGAGCACAAAAGCAGACCAGGTACATTAAAACAACGTTGAAGAGCAGCAGAGTACAACTTAGAATAGAGATGAGTTTGTTCATAGGACATGGCTCTCTAAGGAAACACCTACACAGAATTGGCATCTTTAAGAATGAGCTTATTTGTATATTTTCAATGAGGAGGAGGAGGAGACAGCCTATCACATTGTCTTTGAATGCATTGCATTGGAACGAAGGAAACTGCCACTACCCTGGTCAAACACAAAGAAATCACTTTGGTGTGGGTACCGGGGCATAAGGGTATACCGGACAACGAAACAGCAAACAGGTTGGCAAGAATGGGTTCAGAAATAACATTCACTGGAACACAAAAGCAGACCAGGTACACTAAAACAACGTTGAAGGGCAGCAGAATACAACTTAGAATAGAGATGAGTCTGTTCATAGGACATGGCTCTCTAAGGAAACACCTACACAGAATTGGCATCTTTAGGGATGAGCGTATTTGTAGATTTTCAATGAGGAGGAGGAGGAGACAGCCTATCACATTGTCTTTGAATGCATTGCATTGGAACGAAGGAAACTGCCACTACCCTGGTCAAACACAAAGAAATCACTTTGGTGTGGGTACACATAAGGATATACCGGACAACGAAACAGCAAACAGATTGGAAAAATGGGTTCAGAAATAACATTCACTAGAACACAAAAGCAGACCAAATACACTAAAACAACGTTGAAGGGTAGCAGAATACAACTTAGAATAGTGACGAGTCTGTTCATAGGACATGGCTCTCTAAGGAAACACCTACACAGAATTGGCATCTTTAGGGATGAGCGTATTTGTAGATTTTCAATGAGGAGGAGGAGGAGACAGCCTATCACATTGTCTTTGAATGCATTGCATTGGAACGAAGGAAACTGCCACTACCCTGGTCAAACACAAAGAAATCACTTTGGTGTGGGTACCGGGGCATAAGGGTATACCGGACAACGAAACAGCAAACAGGTTGGCAAGAATGGGTTCAGAAATAACATTCACTGGAACACAAAAGCAGACCAGGTACACTAAAACAACGTTGAAGGGCAGCAGAATACAACTTAGAATAGAGATGAGTCTGTTCATAGGACATGGCTCTCTAAGGAAACACCTACACAGAATTGGCATCTTTAGGGATGAGCGTATTTGTAGATTTTCAATGAGGAGGAGGAGGAGACAGCCTATCACATTGTCTTTGAATGCATTGCATTGGAACGAAGGAAACTGCCACTACCCTGGTCAAACACAAAGAAATCACTTTGGTGTGGGTACCGGGGCATAAGGATATACCGGACAACGAAACAGCAAACAGATTGGAAAAATGGGTTCAGAAATAACATTCACTAGAACACAAAAGCAGACCAAATACACTAAAACAACGTTGAAGGGTAGCAGAATACAACTTAGAATAGTGATGAGTCTGTTCATAGGACATGGCTCTCTAAGGAAACACCTACACAGAATTGGCATCTTTAGGGATGAGCGTATTTGTAGATTTTCAATGAGGAGGAGGAGGAGGCAGCCTATCACATTGTCTTTGAATGCATTGCATTGGAACGAAGGAAACTGTCACTACCCTGGTCAAACACAAAGAAATCGCTTCGGTGTGGGTACCGGAGCATAAGGGTATACCGGACAACGAAACAGCAAACAGATTGGAAAAATGGGTTCAGAAATAACATTCACTAGAACACAAAAGCAGACCAAATACACTAAAACAACGTTGAAGGGTAGCAGAATACAACTTAGAATAGTGATGAGTCTGTTCATAGGACATGGCTCTCTAAGGAAACACCTACACAGAATTGGCATCTTTAGGGATGAGCGTATTTGTAGATTTTCAATGAGGAGGAGGAGGAGACAGCCTATCACATTGTCTTTGAATGCATTGCATTGGAACGAAGGAAACTGCCACTACCCTGGTCAAACACAAAGAAATCACTTTGGTGTGGGTACCGGGGCATAAGGATATACCGGACAACGAAACAGCAAACAGATTGGAAAAATGGGTTCAGAAATAACATTCACTAGAACACAAAAGCAGACCAAATACACTAAAACAACGTTGAAGGGTAGCAGAATACAACTTAGAATAGTGATGAGTCTGTTCATAGGACATGGCTCTCTAAGGAAACACCTACACAGAATTGGCATCTTTAGGGATGAGCGTATTTGTAGATTTTCAATGAGGAGGAGGAGGAGACAGCCTATCACATTGTCTTTGAATGCATTGCATTGGAACGAAGGAAACTGCCACTACCCTGGTCAAACACAAAGAAATCACTTTGGTGTGGGTACCGGGGCATAAGGGTATACCGGACAACGAAACAGCAAACAGGTTGGCAAGAATGGGTGTACATTCACTGGAACACAAAAGCAGACCAAATACACTAAAACAACGTTGAAGGGCAGCAGAGTACAACTTAGAATAGAGATGAGTCTGTTCATAGGACATGGCTCTCTAAGGAAACACCTACACAGAATTGGCATCTTTAGGGATGAGCGTATTTGTAGATTTTCAATGAGGAGGAGGAGGAGGAGGAGACAGCCTATCACATTGTCTTTGAATGCATTGCATTGGAACGAAGGAAACTGCCACTACCCTGGTCAAACACAAAGAAATCACTTTGGTGTGGGTACCGGGGCATAAGGGTATACCGGACAACGAAACAGCAAACAGGTTGGCAAGAATGGGTTCAGAAATAACATTCACTGGAACACAAAAGCAGACCAAATACACTAAAACAACGTTAAAGGGTAGCAGAATACAACTTAGAATAGTGATGAGTCTGTTCATAGGACATGGCTCTCTAAGGAAACACCTACACAGAATTGGCATCTTTAGGGATGAGCGTATTTGTAGATTTTCAATGAGGAGGAGGAGGAGACAGCCTATCACATTGTCTTTGAATGCATTGCATTGGAACGAAGGAAACTGCCACTACCCTGGTCAAACACAAAGAAATCACTTTGGTGTGGGTACCGGGGCATAAGGGTATCCCGGACAACGAAACAGCAAACAGATTGGAAAAATGGGATCAGAAATAACATTCACTGGAACACAAAAGCAGACCAAATACACTAAAACAACGTTGAAGGGCAGCAGAATACAACTTAGAATAGTGATGAGTCTGTTCATAGGACTAGCTGTCTAAGGAAACACCTACACAGAATTTAGGGATGAGCGTATTTGTAGATTTTCAATGAGGAGGAGGAGGAGACAGCCGAAGGAAACTGCCACTACTAGGGGTAAAAAATCTGCTGTCCCACAGGCTACTAAACCTAGTTAAAGGGACTAACCTGTTTATATAAAAGAAATTCACTAGGAACAGGGAAAAAGGCTGACTCGTGCCCAGTGACAAACAAACAAATAAACAATATCTGGACCAGTACTTAACCAAAGGTTCTTCATCCGATGCAGAGACCAAACAGCTTCGGTACATGGCGATTTTCTAGGTTTTTATTAATTGAAGCTTTCGCAATGCGCACTCTGTATTTATAAAATTATTATATGTGTGTGGGGAAAATAAAACTACATTCTATACTATTGGAGGTTATCGAATTTGTAACGGTATCACAGTATCTCACAACGTTTTTTACCTGTTTTTTTTTTCACTACAACTGCTTAAAAATACAATACTATGAGACATCTACACAACTTCAGCGTTTCATCCTATTTTATTTATAATTACGCTAGATTTCCATCACCTTTACATTAGGTAAAAACGTCGTGAGATCTTTAAAATCATTTCTAAAAAGGTGCGTTGCTATAATTGCACCGTTTAAGTGGCTCATTACGTTGGAATGGTCGAAAATAGTGGCGCTTTTAGCGAAGCCAATAATAATAAAAAAAGCTAACAATAGGACTTGAAAAAACGACGACTTAAATTGCTTCAACGAGGTATACACTTAAATACTGTGAAATTATCTGAAAATTACAATTATGAATCGTTTCGTATGTTGTTCCTTGTTGTTGTAACCATCACAATTAAGACTATACTACACTACATGTTAGCACGGCATGAGTTCTGACAATATACCAAACATCAACCTGATTAGAATCTAATTAGAACTTTTTATTTCGCTTAATTGTAATAGTTTCTTCTCTCTCGTTTCTTTCATCTATGATATAAAGGGTCTTTCATTAAGCGCTTCCTAACTTTAAATTTAAATTAAACAAAGTTGGTGTGAGATATCGAAATTTTTTATTATTTATGGAATATAACATCGGGCAAATGTCCACCGCGGCTTCCATGACTCTGGCGGATAAATCAAGCTGAATTTGAGTCTTGAGTTATGTTGGTTTGGAGCACCGCTGTGGTTTGTGGCCAATTCACGTAACATCCACATGAGATTACCCTCTCCTCAAATCGCTCGTGGATAATGTCCAATGTAGCATGAGCTGTGCGACACCTAGCGTCGTCCTGTTCAACGTCAACATAGCCAACATCGTTCTGAAAGAAATATGGACCGATGATGCCGCCAGGCCAAAATCCACACCAAACAGTGACTTTTTCGGGATGCATTGGACGCTTTTGGATCTCACGTGGATTGGTATCGTCCCAAATTCGACAATTTTATTTGTTGACGTACCCATTCATCCAGAAATGGGCCTCATCGCTGATGAGATGATTTTCTTTTAAAACCCACAATCAGCGAACGCACGTCGTTGTCTATAGTAATTTATCTTCAGCTCCTGTGTCAGTTGAATGTTGTCCGGGTGCAGGGCCAAGTCACGATGCAAAATTCGCCAAGTTGTGGTCTGCGAAAGATCACGTTCTTGTTTCCTTAATTACTGAACCAGTAGCCTCAAACTTATCCACCATACTGCGAATAGTCCTCTCGGTAGGACGATTACGATGACCCATAAAATGGTCGAAGCGTGCGGACCATTGCCCGAATAGAATACGCATTTTGATAAAACAATTTTATCATTTGCACGTGTTGTTGAACGATATATCTATTCATGGTAATTTACCAAAACAGACTGAATAAATCACAGCCAACCTGACAGATTTAGCTTCAACAATATAGCCGTTAGTTAGCGACAGTTCGGAAGTCGTTATTGGAAGACCCGTTACATATGTATTACAAAGAAAATACACTACATCACTTGCTACAAAAATTAAGCTAACCATTTTATACAAAAAACGAGAAATGATATATAATATGTGTAAATATGTATTAGTTAATGTCCGTTTATAATGAAAAAAAAAAATCCGTTCTAATTTTACATGTTCCTCTCGTTGATTTCTAATCTTTACAGGAACAAATTTCGTTGAGGTTATAATCGTCGAGGAACTTCGGTCTGATACGGAAACACACGATAAAAATGCAATTCTCGGTAGCGCATGCGTAGTACACAATTAGGGATCACTCAGAATTTGATAAATTCGCTCATTGAACAAAGCTAGTGACATCTTTCATCCAATTTTATAAAAATGTTAAAGAGTCGACAGAAGCACACCTCTTCGGACAGCTTTCTTAAGCGACGTATGCCCTCTGGCTCTAATACTGATCCTAATGCCAACATCAAGATTGAAAAGGATTGCCTTTCTAAATACGAATAATGCTTCTTTCTCTCTCTTCTGCGTGGTTGTTCATACGCCACTAGGTTAATTTCGCCACTCCCTTTTACCCTCGTAAGGGTTGAGTTAAAAAAGAAAAACGCCCAAACAAATATTTCACTAACTGTGCCAACAAGCATTAATTAATACCACGTTTCAAGTAAATTTGACAATTTTTTTCTATAAAAATTTTGCCACCCTCCTTCCACACTCCATTAGGGGTTGAGTTTGGTAAAACGCTGAAACATGTGTTTCATAAATTGAGCCTTACTACTATAATCAAGTTCTTTAATTTTTGCAGAATTAAGAATTACTCCCTCCTGCCCCTTCCTCCACTTAGGGGTTGAATTACGAAAAAAATGTTGAAACATGCGTTTCATTAAACGTGTCAAAAAGCATTAACATCCAGTTCCAAGTAAATTTGATCACAAAAAAATATTATTTTCACTTATACAAACTTTGCCAATCCTATCTTTTTTGTTTGTCATTTTGTTTTCTTCTTTTGTTAGCTATTTTTTTCGTTCTCCATCTATCTCTTGTTTTATTTGTTCTTTACTCTGATTTTTTATATAGTCTGAGATTTTCCTTCTTCTTCTACTTGTCGGTTCTGTTTTTGTTCAGTTCTTTTCAGTTTTCCGACTACCCTTTGTACCTTTCTTCTTCTTTTTTCTCCTTTTCTGCGTTTTCTGACGTTTTCAGTCTTTCTTGTAGTTTTCCTTGCTGCCCTTTTTGTCTTTTTTGCTGCCTTTTGTGGTGGTTTTCTTGCTGCCCTTTTTGTTGGCTTCCTCTATGTTTTTCTCTGGGTTTATTCCAGTCTCTCATTATATGTATTCCTTTTTTTTCGCTGCCTTTTTTGTTGGGTTTTCTCTGTTTTTTGTCTTTCTTACAGTTGCTCCTTCTGGTTTTGTTTTTCTGTTTCTTTCAGCTTTTTTGTTTGTTTTTTTTAACTGTCTGTTCTGTTTTCGTTTTTGTCTTTTTTCTGTTTTGCTTGCTCTCCTGTCTCTCTCTTTTTTGGCTTTTCTGACTTTTTCTACCTTTTTTTCTGTCCATTTCTCTATCCTTCTTTCTGACTTTCTGTCATTCTTTCTCCCTTTTCCTCTATCCTTCTCAGTGATTTTCTTTCATTCTCCTATTCTTATTGTATGTCCTTGTATCCTTTATTTTGTCTTTTTTATCATGTTTTCTATTTTTTTCGCTATTCTTTTTTCTCTGTCATTCTTTTTGCGTTTCTTGCTGTTTTTTTATCACCATTTGTTCTGCTTTTATTTTTATTTTTTCACCTTTTTCTGTCTTTGATTGTGGTTTTTCTGTCCTCTATCTTCTGCTGTCGATCTTTTTGTACCTTTCTGTATAGTTGTTTCTACCTTCCTTCTTTCTGACTTTCTGTCATTCTTTCTACCTTTTCCTCTATCCTTCTCATTGATTTTCTTTCATTCTCCTGTTTTTATTGTATATCCTTGTATCCTTTATTTTGTCTTTTTTATCATGTTTTCTATTTTTTTCGCTATTCTTTTTTCTCTGTCATTCTTTTTGCGTTTCTTGCTGTTTTTTTTATCACCATTTGTTCTGCTTTTATTTTTATTTTTTCACCTTTTTCTGTCTTTGATTGTGGTTTTTCTGCTGTCGATCTTTTTGTACCTTTCTGTATCCTTGTTTCTACCTTTCCTTTTTGCCTTTCTACCCTTTAGAAGTGGAATTTCGAAAAATCCCTTCTTAAACGACTGCTACAATATATTATCAACGCCTAGTTTGAATTTCAAGATTTTACCCTTAGTGGTTTGGGCTGGGTGTAGATTTCACGAAGTAAAATTGTACTGTTTCATATATATTTCTTTTGTATATAGCTTTGGATCTGCACTAAACTTCTAAACAATAGAATAATTTGTACCGGGTGGCCAACTAAGCTAACTAAATTTATAGAAGAAATTTTTACCATCCACACGTTTCTGAAGATATCTTCGGAATGGTAAAAGATAGCGATACCCGGTTTTCATTGATTTGTTGGTAATTTAGTCTAGTTTTTTAATTTGTTATCAAAAATTTATGTTTCTATTTAATATTTTCGAAAAAAAAAGAAAATTCCCGAAAAAAATTAAACAGCGCCCTCTAGCATGCACGTTACTTATTAGATTGGTTCCAATTTGTAAGCATTAGATTGGAAGAGCAAAAATGTTTTTAACGAGACTAAGTTTGCAAAATTCGGTTCAACAGAACTGAAGTTATAAGCGTTTCTTCAATACAAAGTTTTCCCTCCTCCTCACCCCTTATTTGACAAAATACAAAAAGGTTGTCCGATGTAAAATATGCAAAGTTTTCAGTAGATTCTAATTTTCGACCTTAAGTTGGTAAATTTTGCGTAAAATAAGAAAATGTAGTCTTCAGGCTTTCACGGCCGCTGTTGATGGCTGCTCTTCGGTTCTCGGGTTCTCTGCCGTGTCCCTGAAGGCTACATTAACACACCTCTACGGGGAGGAAACGTTTACGCTTACGAAGAGACTGGAAGAGCTACGACTAAAGAAGTAAAAATTGCTGAGCCAACTGGCATTTCACTTCACTTCTGAAGAAGATCACGACAAGATGATCGAAACGTCAAGTACCACAATTATGCTGCACGGCAGAGAACCCGAGAACCGAAGAGCAGCCAAAATAAGAAAACATTTTTGGTGATCAGTTACGCCTTCTAGTGGTCCTCCAACGCTTTTCTAAATAATTTCCAGATGTCTCTCGGGGTCACTTTAGTCAGTAGTATTTTTTTCACAACGCTATACTGTAAAGCGTTCCTGAGATATGGCCGAGCGACATTCTTAGTTGGCCACCCGGTACTGTGCAAATCTAGTGCGTATAGAACAGACAATGACTGGTCGCCGTTATGTAAACAGTCAGTAGTGTTGATCTTAATACACTACAGAAAAACTTTTCAAAAAATATTCAATATTCATTGTAAACGGACACTACCATAAAAATAAATAATAACATGCATAACGTTTATATTGGAGGAACCAATGACATCTATCTAGAGTGGCTAGTGCAAAAGCACCTCTTCATCAGGATTAAGCTTACATAAAAATAACCAATTACCAATACTTGAGGAGCATTAACTATCTAACTAACAGATGTCATTGAAATTTAAACAAACATTTTTTATATAGAATGTAACAAAAATATTTTAAGTACAAATTATTAATAATCTCCCGATACTTTTTCTTTGTTACATTCCACCAATCACCGATAGAAGTATACTTTAAAAAGCTTATCTACAAAACGATAATTTAACGTAAATTAAAAACTCACTAACGAAGAACATAGAACGAATCTCACCTTCTAGGTCGAAGAACGTACTTCGTAGGTGCTATCACCCTACCATCCTGCTCTTTTGGTAAGTTGATTAGCGTCAGTTCGACCATTCCGAGGAAGTCATCCCGCGTTAGTCGATTCTCATCGAATACTTGTAAAACTAATTTATGTTCCGCCGGCTTAACCTAGAACACGTCCAAAAGAAGGGATTTTGTAACAGTTCTTAGACATCTAAAAAATTATTTTTTTTCGAAACACCCGGTATAGTTTTGTAAATTTTTTAATACTGCATTTAAAACAACACAGTTTTCTAAATAATTGCTCAAAATTTTAAAATTGTACCGCATTAATTTTTTAGAAATATGATCATTTGTAATAGCCCGTAGCTGTCAACAATCGAAATAATTCAAAAACGTTTCAAATGAAACAAAATAAATACTCACCCTAAATACGAATTCCTCATCCCACGTAGGATTAAGAGTCTAAAAAGAATAAACTCTATAAGTTATCGCGATACCATTTCGATATAATCACACATTACCTTCTTCTTCGTTTCGTGAGAACTGTATCGATTGTCTCATCTCCATTGATGGTATTTAAGTCTATCCGAACATATGGATCGCTAAAATGATGATGAATATAACTCATGCGGAAATCTGCAATCGAATTAATGTTATAATTTTACCTCGCACCGAAGATATCCTTTTTAGCTAATCCGATCCTCGAACCACTTTTATCCGTAGATTACTCGTGGGCTCATCGCTCTATAAACGAACATATAGGTTATGGTTAATAATCAATAAGAATTATTGCGAATTAATCGCGATAAATTTGCTATCGTATCGCGGATAGATTTCTTTCAACATATATCGTAATTAACCTCTCAAGTTCATGCGGAATTTTCCGGTAGTATTTCCCAACACAATTTCGCGTAATATTGAATTAACGTAAAGGGATTCTGCTACTCACATAATCGTCAATTCCTAAACGTGGAATATATCCGTAAATGATTTCCGATGCCATTAAAAATATTTAGCTAATATGTCCTGACATTTACTAATGGATTTTTTCACAGCCGTAATAAATTCAGGATGAGAAAACGGGAAAAAATTCCATATAATACAACAACAAGTACTACTTAATTATTATGAAAATACTAAAACACAAACGACGAACATATTAGTAAGTTATGATGTCACAAACGTCAAAATTCGATGGCTATCCTTTTTTTTCTGCGGCACCTTCTCTCTCTTCTTTTTAGGACGAAATGTCATTTACGATTTAATTAATGGACGTATTCGTGCGACATTCGAAAGAAGGTTCTTTACCAAATTAAATCTCGGATATGTTCGAATACGATCTTCTTATGTAGTTATAGGGAATATAGGCGGTTTTTCAAGTATAAATTAATTAATTAATTAGAGCTGGTTAAAATCACTTACTTCGTATAGGTCACGTTCATAAACTGTTATTGACGCTACTGAATTTAATTTTTATTATTATCGTTTAATTTTTGTTTTCCAAAATCATTTCGATGTATAATGAGTAAATTGTATAAAATGACTAACGTTAGAAATTTATTACGTATTTATATTTATATTGACAGATATAAATTGGAAATTGACAGCTGTCAGTTAGAAATATTGTTACAATTTGACAACTATATCGGAAGTATTTTGACAGATTATAAATCTAGATTGTCAAAAAAGAACTAACGAGTTAATTGTGTGTAATTACAAATTACTAAATTAAAATGTTTCAATCAAATTATCTAGCATCCTCTTTAAAGGGGACACTTACAATAATATTTATTAGCGAGATAACAAAGATAAGGGAGAGATATGAAAAAAAAATGGACACATGCTACGTACGCTTACAATGAATAATCGTTTTCACATTCGGGTTTATTTCAACTAAAATTAGATTAAAATTATTTAGAAAATCAATGAACTTTCGGCGGGGTTTTTTTTTGAACGCCGATGTATATTAGCTAATTACATATGTACTTGCATATATTCATAACTTATAATAAACTAGAAATTGTGCAACTTGCAAAATATTTATGTAAAAAATTTATATAATCACGATTTTCTCTTTTATTGAATTAGCATTGATCTGAAAATTGGTGTCACGTCACAATGGAAGGTTATCGGTCGAACGACACGTCCGTAACAGCCATGTGTTTATAAGGTTTTTTTTACTTTATAATAAATTAATATTTATTAGTTGTATTTCCATTCCTGTGCAAAAATTAAAAAAACAACACATGCTGGGAATACCCAATAATTTATTGAATTACTCATGTAGAACTCATGGAATAACATACAGGGTGATGCATTAGTGTGTCAAACCTCAATATATCCTTTAATATTGAGGATATCGAAAACTATCATAGGCGGTCTTAAGATACACACTTTAAAATTATTTTCATATATACAGAATGTTTCATATAGTCAGGGTGACCCAAACATACATTTTTTTGAATGGGACACTATATATTATCTCAAATTTAGATTAAGCGCATCTTCCTCATTCCTTCGATATAAGGTTTCACTGAGTTATATAGAGTATTTCGGAAATTATGGTCAATTTGGGGGGTGGGCTTGTTCAAAATATGACATTGTAATATGTCAAATTAGCCATAGAAAAATGATAGTAAAAAGCTATTAATTCATAAATTGAGACAAACTTGTTAAATTCAATAGAACTATACCGGGGTAATCACCCTGTATATTAAGTATACAATCTCCTCTATACATAAACATCGTTTTAAATATAAATAATACATAATGTTATCGTATTTTTAATAATAAAAATAGATATAATGGCCGTTGTAGACTTTATTTCATTTTAATTTCAAAATAAATAATATTTTCGAACGGGACCTGCAAAACAAGCATTAGTAGTCGTAAATTTTAAATATATACATTACACACATTGTATGTTTTATTAAATCCTACGAAATTTAATTCATCATAATTTAAATCTTTATTTATTATCCCCGAGCGTATCAAAATTTAAACAAAACAACTACATTAACTCGGCGAATTCGCTCGTTTTACTTTCACTTTTCCAAAAAGAAAAAAAAAACGACAAAACAATCGGACTGACAAGTAAGCCATACGCTGAAAATTAGATACGTAAAATATCTAGATAAGATCCCAGCAAACAAAATTCAAATTTCGCGCAATTATTTTTAGTAACTACAACATAATCGTATAAAAAGAACTATTAATCTGAAACAAATTTATAGGTCATTTCATGTTTCAGCGTTGAAGTTACTAAAAATAATTGCGCGAAATTTGAATTTTGTTTGTTGGGATAGCAAATCTATTTAAAATCTTAAATGTACGAAAATCACTTCGAATATATTAAGTAGAAAAACATGATTCAACGCAGATTAGACCGATTGGTTTCTGAATTTATATACATATCTATTAGGCTGTGTTTACACGGCTCGATCTAGACCGATTCACATGAATTTTTGAATTATTCCAATACATCATTAACAAAATACTGTTTTGACAGCTGTCAGAAATATTATGACAGTCGTAATTGTAAAAAAAAATCGACAGCAAAAATGCTTTGACAGCTTCAGAAATATTTTGACAGTTCTAAGTGTCAAAATAAATATAGACTACTTTTATTTTTTTTACAATTTTTTTAGTTTTTTTTGTATAATTCGAAGCTATTAGAACTACTATGACAGCTCCACCTATCAACATGCTATTAAATAACTGCTGGTACAGCTGCCAGCACTATTTTAACTCTTAAATTCGCAAAAATAGTATTCCTGTAAGAACTTTAACATTAATATTTGACAGCAGTCAGAAATATTGTGACAGTAATAACTATATTAAATTTTAACAAACGTCTTTAGAAGTTGACACCTTTTAGAAAATTTTTACAGTGACATATATTGAACCATAAAAAGTAACAATAACATAGAATTTAAATGATTGTTCCTACAATACAGGTAGAAACTGTCAGAAATATTTGGAAAATAAGCAGTTTTATAGAGATAAAAATATTCTAAGGAGTGTTTGAAACTGTAAAAAAATTTCACTTTATACAATTTTTATCGGACGTATTTCGAATAAAATAGAAAATGAGTGCATTCATAGCAAGCAGGTATGAAAACTACGAAAAATGATAGTTCTCGGAAATATTTTCATAATTAATCTGTCAAAATGCGAAAGATAACTTATTTGCAACATGACAATAACTTAAACGTTTAAGATAGTAAATTGATGATTTAAAATGATTAGGATAGGATGTATTCTGAAAATAATAGTTGACAGAATAGTTGCTCTTATTATAATTTGACAGCTGTCAAATATTAAAAACCTCAAGAAATATCTGCTTTTACAGTTTGATGTCAAATCATAAACCTCTTTTATAGTGTGAGGCAATTATAACTGTCAAAACCGTCATAGATTGTTTGATAGTTACAATAATTAAAAAAAATAACTGTTCCATTCTACACATCTACATATTTGATATTAAAAGTTGTTTTTATGATTTCTGGAAAAAATTGGAGCTATGTAAACTCATAAAGTAATACAAATACAAAATTGAAATACTATCTAAATGATTAACTGCCATAATAAAATATACAAATATGCTACACTGGATTTAAAACTGACCTTTGCAATAGGAAAGTCGTACTATTCAAATATTTGTGACATATAGAGTTCATATAATTTATGAGCAACAAGTCAGAACCAGATTCAACACAACACACAATCGAGAAGTTATTTTTTCCGGTTTTGAAATTTCAGCTGTCAAAATATATCAATTTTTTGCATTGTAAAATGGTTCTTCATCTATCATTTCAATTGTCAATCATGTCTGTCACATTGACAGCATAGATAACCTTAAAAATTTAGGTTGCGTCACTCTAATCGAAATTTCGTTAAACTTCAAAACGTTTGGACAAGTTCATTGATGCGAGAAGTTCTGACAAATGTGAAATTGTAATAATAGTTATATTGTACACCGTTTCAATATTTACAGGAGTAAAACTACTTATTTTCTTGATGTTGTGGTGGGTGTGGCTTGTTAGAATATTTCTAATAGATGTCAAATTGTAAATACAAGTAATTTTTCTCATTTTGACAGTTCAACGATCAAATATTTCAACTCTGTCACACTTTAAAAAAGTATATACGTCAAAATTGACCATTGTAGCTGTCAAATTACACCTCTGACAGCTGACAAATTGTAAAAACAGTTACTTTTTTCTCAATTTCATTACTTGTAGTCATTATACCTTTTTTGAAAGCTTGTTTCAGCGATTATTTTTACGGTTTTAACTGGTCTAACTGTGAAAATATTTCTAATAGCTGCCAAATTATTATAGGAAGAAATTTGATCATTGTATAGCTGTCAAAACATATCGGACAACTCTGATGGCTCTGTTAAATTGTAACAGCAATTATGTCTTTGTATGTTAATATACTTGTAACTATCAGGATATTTCCTGACAGATATAAAATTGTATTTATTTTTTGATAGCTGTGAAACTAAATCATATTATTTTCGTGTTGCTTTGGAAGATGTAAACAGTTAAACAACGTCGGATAACTGTCAAACTCTAAAAACAGTTTTAATACGTTGAGCTGTCAAAATATTTCTGATAGATATCAAATTCTAAGTACAGTACCTATTTTTTTTATAAAGTTGTCTATTGCAGCAGTCAAACGATATCTGTCATTTTCAAACTTATATTATAAAGGCACTTCAGAATTTGACAGGAATAATTGTAAAAATACTTTTGGCAGGTGTCAAACCACAAAAGCACATTTATTTCTTACGTGACGAAAATCGTAGTTTGGAGAAAAGTGAGAATCATGTCATTGGCTGATATGGTCAACATTTTTATTTGACAGAATTTGACATACGATGGTGCCGAAAGAATCAACATTAACAAGTCGGAGAAGGTTGCATAGAAATGTACCAATTATGCAGGAATAAATCGAAAATTGTCAGACAACATTTTGATTATTCAATCAAGGTCATTTGAGAGACATCTCGACGACTCGTGTAAACGCAGCTTTAAATTTGGCAAACGACCCTGTATATTTTCGCTAAGAGTTAAATCGTACTTACTGAGTCGATAGCGCAAAAAGATCTGCGCGGCCTGTGCGCTACAGAAACGACGGATGATGAGCGTTCCCTATTGGACCAAGTGTTGCTTCTTTGTCGCTGGAAGAACGGCATGATGGGCAATATAAAGAACGACTTTCTCGCTCGTGCACTTTCAATCGGGGCGTTGGTAGTGATGATACGACATTACCGTAGCCGGCTGAAGATGATGATCGCACTTGGGGGGCGAAATTTGGTGCGTAAAAAACGCACATAGGACGCGGATGCACACAAATCAAAATCACGAGTTCACTGCAACACCTTAATACATGTTATCGGGAAAGGTTTTGTTAAATTTAGTACGTATACCGCATTACAGGCGAAAATGTTCAACTTTCACCGAAAATTTCTCGCGCGAAACGTTCACAATTTAATGATTTTGCACTGGAAATTAAGGTTCCGATTATCAATCGAACGCAACGAGACAATTTTCGATGCGATAACCTCAGCAGCACCTGTATATCTTTAAATTCGTACCGTCTTATCTGTGAAATAGATTACGAATAATTGTAAAGGACAAATGTCGCGCACACATACACTTTTTAAGAGTGCCTACTTGTTAGATATATTAGATTTAAAAAAGTCGTATCATTTTTAGAACGTTTCAAATCACACAGATCGCAATCGGAATCGTATTGTTACAAAAATATTTTACGTATGTCATATAGAAATGAGAATTAATACACTCATTATACTCTTAATATGTATGCTTGTAAACGTTTCGAGCTTTAACTTACTTATATTTGTTATAATAAGTATGTATGTATATAATAATAGGCTACGCTCGTACGTAAGATCGAATACAAGGTCGTGCCTTAAATCATTATCATGGTGTATTCATTAAAGTCTAATGTTGAAGTTCTTAGTATTTAAACGCTTTATACAAGTCTGTTTAAAATTACGGAAATTCAATTTATAATAAAACTACTTAGAATTGGTGCACTATATACAGAGTGTCCAAAATTAAATTGTATTTTAGTATCTAATATATTTTCATGCTTAAGCCGGGTTATCATGTTCGTGGATTTCTCTAAAATTATTTAGCGAAACTTTTGTGATTAGTGAAAAATATATAAATATGTATAAATTCAAATATAATTTTTTACAATTTCAACATTTTCGCTAAAAATTTTAGCGAAATTCACGTAGTAGATGAGAACTCAGCTTTGTATACAATAATATGTCTGTAAACTAGACAATAAATCAAACACTCTTGCGCAGCTGGTTGCATATTCGTATCGATTCCCTGTCTCCCCTCAAGCGATCTCATTCATATACTGTACTAGTAATTGCGCTGGGTCATTTAGGGTCATATTTTTATAGTTCGTCCTTGAGGTTGTGCCGATGCTTGAGCACGTGATTTTGACGTAAATGTCATTACAAATCTGTCAAAATTGCGTGTTCCAGCATCAGCACAACCTCAAGCACGGACTATAAATATGATCCTTATTAGCTATAATAACTTTTGACTACTTTTGTGTCAAATTTCTATTAAATTTTTTTTTATACAACTGACTGTAAATGTGCCACTTTTAATGCAAGCTAACCGTATTAAAAATTGAGTTTTATAACATAAACTGACATAAAAGCGTGTTATAATAGTATATTACATACTAAGGTTGAGAAGTTGACTATTATTGCCTCAACCTCAGTCTTCTCAACCGAAGTATGTATATTATTTTTTGTACCAGTAGTCTAATTGGATCTTGAAACCTTGATAATTAAGAATAAATTTGCTAATGTATGTAAGATTGGATTTGTATAAAACATAAAACAAATATAAGTAGGCTTCATCTAAATGTTGACAGATAAGTTTTGACATAACTGCTGCAACTAAAAACGAAGTATTTTTTAGATTATTTTTCGTTTTGTGTGAAGAAAAAGATTTTAAATGTACCTATACTACCTGAAATGTACGAGATCGCAGAACAGGTAGTTGAGTACTAACTTGCGCATGAATCAAAACGCTTTCATACGAAAAAATATTCAGAATTTTGACGGTTGACATCCTACGGCGATTCTATGATTACAATATGTGTGTTATTTGTTTTCATTATTAACCTAGGTTAATAATGAGGCCATTATTCACCTCATTAGTTCAGAGCATGTTTAGAGGTTGAGAAATGACATTTCTCGGCGTTCTATAATGTGTCAAAATGCTATGATTTTGGACTACTGGTACAAAAAATACTTTTAACCACGAGTATTGTATAATGTACCCATTATACGTCTGTTTGCTCGACCTTAATAATACCCATTAATCACGGCAGTGATTAATGAATCATTAATCACTGCTGCAAGTTTATATCCAATAGGAATGCGACATTCCAATATTCAATATGGTCGTGACTACATATCTGACAGATATAGAAATTAATTAAACTTGACAGTTCTCTGTATCTATTTAAATGTAGTAAAAATTAAAGAATAATCATGGATAAAGTATAGTATTCTACTTGCTATTCTTGCTATTCTACTCGGTGATTTAGGCCACTCGCCTGTGGCTCGTGCCCGTAAACTTCACCTCGAGAATAATAGCCATCATTATACACTCATTGAATAATATATACTAATTAACACAAGTGCGAAAATGTTTATAACGCTAATGACAGTTACTTTATTCATGTAAATATTGATATACAGGGTCGCTGATATGTATGGAAACGGTCGATTATTGGGTAAAATATACGAGATACCGGAAAAAGTTAAATATAAAAGTTTTTGGGGTTTTAAATTAATGCTTATTAGCTAAGAATAATTTTAAGTATACAGGGTCGGAGGTAAAGTCGTGGCACGTCAAAGTAAAATTTTTTTAAACGGAACCACCTGTATATTATTAGATAATTCAATTTTTTCTTTAATTTTAAGTAAAAATTGTAATACACATAATGTAGCTAAATCCAACCGTTTCCGAGTTGTCGATCTTTGAAAATATTACTTCAATAAAATCTAGGTATCAAGATCATCTCATCAACGCCTCACGTGGTCCTATACCTTATTTCAAAAAGAGGGAGACAAAATTCTTAACAGACCCCCAGCCTAAATTACAATATACAGGATAACAACTTGAACTACGAAAGCCTATTGATAGGGGAAGGTATAGTGGGAGGTAAAATTTAGGCCCGATTGTACAGGGTGGTCAGATAAGAATGCAAAGTGTTATATCACTGAAACTATTCTTCGTAGAGACTTGCGGTAAAAAAAATGTATGACTAAAGTAGGCAAAAGAAGACCGTGAAAAATATTTTCAGATTTCCAAGATTGTCGCCAGGGGGCGTAACCAGCATCTTAAACCTTTAAAGTGATTTTTCTCTGAAACCTACCTAGTAAATGTTACCAAAAAATATATGCTTTTCAAAGTTAAGCTTTACTCGAGTAATTTTTGTTTAACACTTTTTGACGTATCTATTAAAATAAAGTGGTGGGGGGTAATTAAATGTTTTTTTTTTTTATAAACAGCTGTAAAAAAGCATTTATTGTTCCATCAAACCTATTATACCTGTGATCTGTCTATTTCTTATTGATGCCGCTAGAGCGCGTTTTTTAATATAATAGCAGAAAATTGCAAAATTCTCTAAAAAATTAAATGCAATAATATTATTTTTTTTTCATAAAAATGTAGCGAAGTGATGCCTAAATAGACTAGTGAAAACCATATTTCGATATCTTATTCGTAGCCTGAAATATCGCAGAAAGAAGATTTAGTTATCATATAATTTTAAAAGGACGCTATTACACCGGTATTTGATGTTATTTATTTGTCTTTTTTCAAGATTCAATGATAAAATTTCATAATTTAATAATTTTTAAGTAATAAAAGTATTTTTAGTTCAAAAAGTTGAGTTTAGCGTAAGCTGCACAGACGAACGTATTCGTCCTGTTAATAGGAAGCGATGCACATTCGCACGTGCGCGTTTGACACATCAGCGGCATAAACTGTCACTTTTGTTGTGTTTTGGTTTGGCGTCTACATATTGAGATCGAAGCTGTTCAATTTATCTTGTTCTGTAATGTGATCATCTACCATACTACTTTATCGTAGAAAACACAAAAATTGCTGAACAATATGGCATCACAAGTCGGGTTACCCAGTGGGCTGAAGCCAAAAGCCAATTAGAAATTTAAAAAATAAACTTTTGGAAAAAGAACATGAGTTCAAGTTACAGTTTACGAGAAAAAAGCATGAACTGGAACTTGAGCTTATGAAGAAAAAACAGCACATGAAATGAAGTTAATGGAAGAAGAAAGAATACAACGAGCTCCATTTTTTGAAAATCGAAATCTTCGTATAAAATCCAAATCATTCCGTTTTTCAAATTGGTTTCCATGAGGATCCATAAATCTTTCTATATTTTGAACAACAATATTGTTTTTCAAAATGTAAAACACTACTATATAATAATAAATTATCATCGATCGTATCGTATCACAACATAAAAACGAAGTTAAGTTTACTTGAACTCAAGCTTAAGCCGTCAAATTTGGTGGTTCAAATTCAACCAGAGTTGAACTTCCGCGCAGGATTAAAGTCGCATTGCTATTAATAGGGCCACCCATACCGGACAGGTCGAAGGCGAAGTGCCAGACTAAGAAAGATACTCCCGACCCAGCTGTCGTGTCGTGGCTATAAGGGCTTGCAAGGGATAAACGATGCCAGTATCTGTAACACCATGTGTAAGGCTACTTTTAAACCATACTCCTTCCATTGTGATCATGTCTCACAGGCGAATGGAGTGGGGTGACTTGGCTTAATCGCCCGGACCGAGGGGAGACAACCTCAATAAAAATCTAAATCCTAAGGCTGGTGAGCAGGCTGACGGGATGCATGGCTGTCTAGAAGATCAGTCTCTACTGCTCATACTCCTGAAATACCGGGCGACCTTCCGGAGTATTAGCCTTGCATCTGTGAGGGGGCTCCACAGGCGTCGACCACCCCAAAATGGAAGGAATAAACATAGAACCCGAAAAAACCTTAACAGGGGAATCTTTAAACAAGGAAAACCCTGAAACAACAAGAGCAGAGGAAGGCTCATACAGCCAAGACACTGCTATCAAACCAAAGCCAACTCAGCAAGAGTCGGAGGGAAGTGGTAATACTACAAAGCCCAACAGATTCTGATGAGGAGATGCAACAGGTAGCTACGGGCATGGATCGCCTGAAGCTAATAATACCTAAACTCTCCGGAGCACAGAAACGGAGAAAGGCTATACAAGCTGCGATTGCTGCTGGGGAAGCTATCAGACCCAGGGAAAAAACGGTCAAACCGAAGTTCGAAGGAACAAGAGGGAGAACCAACAACAAGTCAGCAGAAAACCTCTAAGAGAGTAAGATCGGAGGGAAGTACCTACTCAATCTTCAAAAAAGAGTCAGCCGACAAAGATACAGAAGTCGGATAGCGGCAAACTTCTTAAGGTAAGACCTAGTACGTCCTGTAGCCAGGACACAACTGAGGCAACCTTCAGTCAGGCTTTAACCGCTACTAAGATGGCTGTAGTATTGGATAAATATCCAGAGGAAAAATTATCAGAAGAACAAGCTAAAAATCTGCAAATGGCAATAATGGAGGAGATATGGAAGTGCAAGCCATACCAACCGCAGCTCAATTTAAGAACAGCTATGCAGAGAAGGGAGTTATCTACTGCACCTGTGGAAACGAGAGATCGAAGACATGGCTGTTGGAGACTGTTCGTAAACTCCAACTGTGGGAAGGCGTAATCCTGAAGACTGGCGTTGCGAAGGATATCGTCAAAACCACCACTGTAGTTGTGTCGGTTCCAACTGAGTTCCTGGGATCGACGGAAGTGGAGAAAGTTTTCCAACTCCTCGAAACCCAGAATGATGGAATAACAACCAAAGACTGGCGCATCGTATCGAACAAGACAGACCCGAAAGGAATAACCTTAGTTGTGAATATCGATGAGATATCGTTGAAGATACTGAATGCCATATGGGTCTGAAACCCTATTTTGAACTAAACCAACTCACCTTCAAGATTGTTGGGAAGAAAGAAAAACCCGAAAATGTTGTCTCTGCTTCCCTATGTAAGCTACTAGCCTCGGGCAGCATCGACGTGGCCCTGATACAAGAACCCTGGTTGGTTGGGGACCGTGTAGCAGGGAACTGGCAATTAGTTAAAAGGGTAATAACATACAACAGGATTATTTGGGCGATTAACAGCTCTGTTTGGAATAGGGCTAAGATTGTGTTTATACCTAAACCTGGACGTAGCTCATATGCTGAGACCTGAGACAAAGGAATACAGACCAATAACATAAATAATAATAATATAAAAACATGTACTACGCGTATTTTAGCTTCTTCTAAGATGTGTGTCCGTAGTATATAAATGTATTTCATGCTGTATTGCAACTTTGAAGCTTTACAATGAATTTTACCTTTAATGGTGTATTACAGATAGATATATCAAACAGGTTACTTACAGAGAGTATTAATACAGTTAAGGAGTTGATTCAAAAAGGAATTGTAAGGAAATAATATGCTTATGCCAAAAATTACTATCATGGTTGTGACATGTTGACAAGTTACTAAGGGCTTCTGTTTGCTCCAAGGCTGGACATATTGTCCTTTAGCCTTCTAGGCTCTTTGAACGCGGCTTCGCATCTAACCGCCCGGATTTGATTTCTATCGCAGAAATTATAACCTCAGCAGGTGGACGGCCAAGTCGCGGCCGGGCATCAATTCCTCATCTCCAGGATCCTGCGCGTTAGGACACGAGGTGGCGGCCTGTCGGGATTTAACTCCCCCAAGTGCCGGATCAGCGGATTCTCCGACCTAGAGGCCCTCTGAAGAGTTCCCCTGGCCAGCGCCAGCGCATACTCGCACAGAGGCGGTATGTTCAGATCACGATGTATCTGTGCATTCGTAACAAACCAGGGTGCTGCGACTATGATACGCAGCACCCGATTCTGTAGGATGTTAAGTCTTTTAACTTGAGATTTGCTGGCACTGGACCAGGTCAGGACACCATAAGTTAGAATAGGCCGGAGAAACACCTTGTAAATTAGTAGTTTAATACTTAAGCTGAGCGAGCTTTTCCGGCATAAAAGAGGCGCCAGGGCCGCACGCGCACAGAGAAATTTCGTGGGAACGGTTGAAAAATGTTGACTGAACGTTAGTCTCGTGTCGAGGGTCAGACCGAGGTATTTGACGGTATATACTTTCCCAAGGTAGCCTCTGACCCTCCACGACGATGTTCGTTGGGGGAGGATTACGCTTCCTGGAGAATCGGATAGCCACACACTTATCCGCGTTTATCGTCAACCGCCACTTGGACGCCCATCCGCAGACTTCGTTGACGGATCTTTGGAGACGTCGACAGACTAAAGCATCGTCTCTGGAGGAGGAATAAAGAGCGGTGTCATCAGCGTACACCGCTAGACTTGTGGAGACAGACCTGGCTATATCGCTAGTATACAGAATAAAAAGTTCTGGTCCTAGTAGCGATCCTTGCGGAACACCGGCGTGAATATATCTCCGGTCGGAAAGCTCGCCTCCCATTTTTATAGAAAAGGTCCTGCCGGAAAGGTAAGACCGAATGAGAACTATCATGTTTGCATTAATACCAAAACTGCCCATTTTGAAAAGTAGACCATCGTGCCACACCGAGTCAAACGCATGGGCGAAATCAAGGAACACAGCGCCTGTGGAATGCCTCTGCTCCAACGAGTTACGGATCTCCTCCGTAAGTCGGAGAAGTTGGAAGTCGGCCGACAAGCCCTCCCTGAACCCAAATTGCTCATCGGGTAAAAGATTACCCTCGATGATAACCTTGCTAAAATAACTGACTCTGCAATTTTCGATAAGTTCGAGAGGAGACTTATCGGCCTATAACTTGACGGAAAAGAAGGGTTCTTGCCTCGCTTACGGAGCATGAGAACATTCGCGTGCTTCCAGATGTTAGGGAAGGTTCGATGACTCAGCATGGCACTCAGAATCCGCACCAAGATATCGATGGCGCTAGTTGGTAATCTCTTTAGGGCAGTGTTGGCTATGCCGTCCTCGCCTGGTGCCTTCCCGTTCTTGCGAAGGGCTATTGATCTTAGGACCTCCTCCTTTCCCACTGAAGGGAGTGGATCGGCATGAACACCAGCGATACCCCCCAGGAAAAGAGCAACCTCACGGTGTAGAGGGCCGTATTGAGGTTGATCCTCGAAATTGACAAGTTACGCCAATGAATAATTTCTGTCAAATTTAGTGATTTTAGACGTGTCTCAAATTTTAGAATGTTAAATTTCCTAAAAGGTACATGACGTCACGTACAAACATTTACGTACACTCTATATACGTAATAGGGAATTTTAGTCGGTGTCATTTATGTATTGTACTTAGCAAAACGTCAAATTTAAAAGATAACTTCGCAAGGTTAAGACTTAATCAAACATTTTTTTTCTAACCTATATCGTCGATAATGGAATCTCTAGATACAAAATCTGTAATTAATTTTTTAAAATTCGCGTACGACCTTAAAGAAATCCGCAGAAAAGGATGGGAACTTCGAGATATACCGAATCCGGAATCGATAGCGGACCACATGTACGCAATGGCTCTAATAACATTTCTTATCGGGAATAATTCCGGCTTAGATCGATTGAAATGTATGCAACTAGCTTTAATACACGACTTACCTGAATGTATTGTAGGAGATATCGTGCCGGATGATCCAATTACAGTCGAAGAAAAACATAAACTCGAACAGAACGCTATAGAGAAACTTACTAATATGTTAGGATCGGATACCGATGCAGGTAAAATTATTTATGATACTTACATAGAATATAGGGAACAGAAAACACCCGAAGCGAAATTTGTTAAGGATTTAGATAAATTCGATATGATTTTTACTGCCGCTTTGTATGAAAAAAGATGCGGAAGTCCGAAACGGTTACAGGAGTTCTTCGATTGCACCGAAGGTAAATTTGGGGATCCGTTTATACAAAATTTAGTGAAAAGTTTGCATGATTATCGTGAGAATATGTTTAAATGATAATTTCAGTGTAAATTAAATGTTTTAATACATGTTGTGATAGCGATAGATTTGTAGTTATTTTCCGAAAGTCTCGGGTTTAATTCTTAAATAAAATTACAAAAACTTTTAAATCTTTTATTTTCATAATATTGTAGATAGTGTATCCAATATAAAAATAAACAAGATCTTAAAAGTTGTAAATATAGTAGATCGTAATATTGTTTATTCTTATCATGGACACAAAATATAAATAGAATGGATTACAACAGTATCTGATGTTATATATGTATTCCTATTTCATCTTCTTTTTGTTTTAATGAACATGCAGGTAGTAATTTTTACGTGTTGAATGTACATTTCATAATTCCAAATTCCCATTTGTATTACCCCCAATTATCGTTTTAAATATCCTCATTCGGATGTAAAGGTATGACAAATTTAGACCCAAAAGGCGATTTATACTGGATCTTTAAGTTTCTAAACAATTCGATAGGAAATCCAAGATTACAAAGGTATATCTTGCCATTTTCCATCGAATGTGGCAGAGGTAATACAGGTACAAGTGAGAATTTCGCCGTTATTCCTGGTGTACCGGCCGCTGGCGGATCTATAGCCAGCACCGATGCCCTATTCTTCTTCGTCCAATCCGCTAAACTGCTGTACAATTTCAAATTATCCGATTCTTCGCATAACGCGACGATTATCAAATCGGTTAATTCGGGAAGCTCCGTTATCGACGTTATGATCTTGTTGGTAGTCATTTTATACAGAGCCAATTCGGTAATGATATCGTCCGATTCTGTTGATATGATGTAAACGATCGTGTTGACACCGTGACTTGCTAGTTGCCTTGCGGCGTTGATTCCGATAGCACCTTGCCTTGAAAAATAAAAGTACGACGATTAATGAAAATGTCGAAACAGTATTTTCAGAAGATTATCATTATAGGATGGCTAGTCAAGTGTAAACTTGTCTACGCGACAATACCCCTAAGACTTCAACGCAACTGTACATTTAGATATGATTAACGATAAAAAGAAATAGTAAGGGCATAGGTTGGAACCTTGCGGCATAAAAAGTGCGATTCACTAACTATGATTGTATCAGATGAAGCAAACCCTGACAGACGAAGGTTTTGACCCTGAACATGTAGTTGCCGTATCAATAATACATATATATGTATAGTCGAATTTTTGGATCTTGACCGTTATGTCATGAGTAATGTCGATATGAATCAAATCTTGCCAACCATTTCTCCATAGTTTTGGCTATTTCGCTTTTCGTGGATCCACACGCTGGTATAGGTCCAACGAGTGGGCTAGATGTTCCTCTCATTTGCTTTAATACCTTCGTGTCCCGGTACCCAAACTAAGGTCACCTTGCTGTGCACCCCTAGTTCATTTAGTGCGCATGCGCAGTCCCATATAAGCTTTGATGTGATCTTTGTACCGTCAAGCGCTTTCATCACAGTTTGATTATCAGTGAAGATAGCTATGGGCTTTTGTTCTGTCCCTTGCCTTAATATTTCACTGACACAGTGGTGAATCGCAACTGTTTGTGCCTGGAAAACTTCAGTTTTCTTCGATAGACTTATGTAGGTTGACTTCCGTTCTTGGTTTAAGTCCAAATATTCCGGCTCCTACACCTTGTTCCGTTTTCGAGCCGTCTCTACACCAGTGTAGGGAGGCTTTAACGGGAGAACCGCCTTTCCATTGTTCTCGTTCTGGTATTATGGTTTTATATTTTTTGTTGAAGTTGTGTTTTGGAACCATTACGTCTGTAGGTAAACAGGTTACCTCCCCCCCCCCCTCAGTTTTTAGTTCTTTAATCAACTTCTGATAAATCTTTGTACACCCTTTAGGAGCCTCATTGCTCCGGCCTGTAGGGTCTTCAGCCAACACTAACTCTTGTGTATAACCATAACGTAATTCTTCGGTTTAATCCCCAGTTTTTCCACACAATTTTCTGCATCTGCCAATGGCCATAGATGCCTTATTGCATATCTTTTCTATGTGTGTGTTCCAGGTGAGCTTTTGGTCAAAGGTAACCCCCAAGTATTTTGCTTCCTTAGCTATTGGGATTTCTATATCGCTTAGCCTACCGGTTTGAGCTCCCTAAGGTCTTTGTTTTTTGTGAATGTGACAATCTGTGTCTTCATGGCTTTTATTGATTACACCAATTGTTCACTGTATATTGCTGCACCGCTATTTGCATTCGTTCAGAAATCACACCCGCAAATTTCCCCTTCACTATGATTGCCAGGTCGTCTGCATATCCGAGGCAATAAAAGCCCTTGGCTGACAGTTCGTCTAGCAGCTCACCAACTACTTACTCACAGTAGAGGTGATAGTACCCCTCCCTGTGGGCAGCCTCCCCAAGGCCTTACCGTTAAGGGGGTTTCATCTATTGTAGATATGATCGCCCTATTTTCCTGACTAGCCTTTACTTACCGACAAAGTGCAATACCTCGTCTTGCTAGTGCTTCTACAAGAAAGTGCGTTGTAGCGTTATTGAACGCTCCTACTATGTCCAAAAAGGCATTATTCTTTAGTCTATTTAAATCATCCATTGTTGATGTGCCGGGTTGGTACGCGTACTGACGGTCGCTGAATGGTTTAGCCTTCAGAGCGCCGTCTCATATGTCTGTCAATTAGCCTTTCTAGTGTTTTAAGTAGAAAGGATGACAAACTTATGGGTCTGTATGACTTAGGAGTGAAATCTGTAACTCTATGATTGAGTAATAAGCGCGCGGTCTGATGACGGGATGATCTCGCATTAATTCATGCTGCGATAGCGTCGCGTACTACGTGTTCCCTACAACTGCCGCACGTATTATCCACGAGACAGAAACATGTATAGAATGCGCGAAACGGCAATGTTTAGCGAGCGTGTCATGAGTTACAACGCATTCCATATCTTCGGATAAGTAAAAGATAGCAATATCCGGGTTTCGCAGATTTGTTGGTAATTTTGTCTAGTGTTTTAATCCGTAGGCAAAAATGCATGTTTCCATTTAATATTTTTCGATAAAGAACAAAATTTCCGGAAAAATTTAAACAGCGCCCTCTAGCATGCACCTCACTCATTAGATTCGTTCGAATTTGGAAGTATTAAATTGATGGAGTGGAGCTGTTTTTAACTAGACTAAGTTCGTAAAATTCGGTTCAACAGAACCGGGGTTATAAGCGCTCCTTAAAAAAAAAAAAGTTCGTTCTTCCCTCTTTCTCCTCTTATTTGACAAAATACAATAAATTTGTCCAGTGTACAATATGATATGGTTTTCATCTAATGCTTTAAGTTGGTAAATTTTATGTAAAATAAGAATTTAAATTTTTGATGTACAGTTGCTCCATCTAGCGGTCATTTTACAATTCCCTAAAAAATTAATTAGTAATTTAATTGTAAACTTCGGAAAACGGACCACGTGGTTTCGGCCATTTTGAATTAATTTCATCTAATGCTTTGATCTTTCTTGCGATGAAATTAGGTCTGGAGGAACCCTGACAAGACAGAATAGGTCAAAATCACGTGGTCCGCTTCTAATGCTTGATCTTTTTTCATTGCACTCGTTTGGAGGGTGATTCCAACAATACAGGCATTCTTTGGTTTGAAAAATTTGTGATAAAAAATTTAACTCTAAACTAATTTTTGACTTAAAAGTTAATAATTTCAAAAATTCTTCACTGAAAAAATTGCGTTTCAGATATTTACGACTCAAAATTTTGGGAGCCAAAAAATATTACCCGACAAACAATTCATGATTTAATAATTATGATGGAACAATTTGCGATTGAACAACGTGATTCAACAGAAATATTTGACTTGAAATTTTGCAATTGAAAAGTTTGTAACTGATAAATCCGATACAGAAATTTGTGGTTTTGTGACTAAAAAAAGTGTGTCAGAAACATTTACGAACCAACAATTCGAAACTGCAAGCAATGTTACCAAAAAATCGTGATTCTAAAATTTAACTCAAAAATCTGACTTGGAAATTTGTGCCTGAAAATCTTATGCTACAGAAATGTTCGACTGAAAAATCAAAATTCATAATTTAGCAATTTGTAACTAAAAAAACTGTGCCTGAAACATTTACGACACAAAAATTTCAACTGAAAAAAATATGATTAAATAATTCGCAATTCAAAACTGTTTGACTAAACAGTGTGATTCAAAAAGTTGGGGTTGAAAAATTTGACCCAAAAATTAGTAACTCAAAAGATACAAATTCAAACTGACAAATTTTTTGACTAATATGTAAAAAAAAAAAATTTAACTACAAAATTGTTGAAAACTTCGAGAAATGCCCTTCCAGGTCTCATCAGCGCAACTTCGGAAGTATTACACAAATAAGTTGAGAGGTGGAAGGCGATGAAATTAGATCTTGCATTCGAAGTGACGCTGATGAGACCTAGAAGGTCGAAACCACGTGGTCCGCTTCTAATGCTTGATCTATTTTCATTATCATATTTTCATCGACGATTGAAAAAATGTTTGACTTTGATTTTAAATTGTTGAATGTTAAATTGACTGAAAAATTAATAAGTGATATTTTTTTTCCCTAAGCTGTACTATAATACAGGTATAACCATATAAAGACTAATTGAATTATTTTGTAAATCTAATAGATTTCCAATTACCTATTTGGACCACATAACACTACAACGGTGGGCATCTGATGTGTATTATGCGGATTTAAACGGTGCCCACCCCTAACAATTGCAGTGCCATTTCCGTGGCAGCCCGTCCCATCAGTTCGTTCCTCTTCTTCCATGTTAGACCTGCCCTATCGGCAAGAAGGAACAATTTATTCCTTAATAGTCGTGATATACTCGGGATAATTAGACCGTCGTCTGTAACGTACTCGCATATTTCTTGTTTAGGCACTATTATTTGTCTATATGTCGTGGGTGTGGTCGCCAAAATATTTTCATCATGTCTACAAATAAAAAAAAAAAATGTAAATTGCGTAATTATGTAAAGGACATGTTATGCATACAAGATTATAAAAAAAATTGAGATAACGTAATTAATTTCGACCAAAAAGCTAATCCAATATTTTTGTTTGCGTGAAGCAATAATTAGATTTAATAAAATTAAATGTTTGCTTAATATTATTTTACATGTTATGATTATGTAAATTAGGCTAATTAGGTAACACAATACTGTTGTAATTTAGTTTTTTTGTACATATAACATAGGAGATACAAATGTTTGCTTAATGTTGTGTTTCTTTAAACGTTTTACCTATATTTTGCAGTCCGTTTATTCTGATCAGTATGTTTAACTACATCCGGCTTTTGCGAATTAATTTCTTCCCATATCGCTTGTTTATCGAATAAGGCAAGCATCTTCTCGAAATCGAAATCTTTAAATATAGCATCGTCTAACGGTGAACCGAAACAAGCTTCGTCTCTCCAACCCCTATTCCATTTCCCTTTATTTTTATCTTTCTTATTGGGAGTGCTCATCTTATAGGAATCGTGATTTGGCTTTATAATATCGATCGGTTTTGATTTAACGTTCGAATTCGACATCCCATTTTGCAGATTAGCTTTGTTTGCATTTCCGCTTTCCGAAACGCTCTGCGTTCTACCGGCACGTTTCGCTACGGGTTTAGCTATCGTTATTATACTAGTTCCGGCTGCACTGGTTTGTTTGTCGATTAATTTTAAATCGATTATATCACTAGCTCTAAAATATATATATCGTTTATAAAAATGAAGTTTCTTAACACACTACTAAAGAAACTCACCGTATTGATACCTCCGACTCCTCACATGGGATTCCGTTATAAAAGCTTTCGATAATATTATTTCCGTATTGTTGACAGAAATGATTTCACCTTGATATGCTCCTTTGTTGCTATCACATTCAATAGACACCATATATCCAATCCACTCGGACATTTTGTAGTCAATAATTAAAATTACTTTACTCTATCGTATATTGTATAAAAATCGATATAAAAATAAAAAATAACTCTCCTTAATCTTCGCGTAAAACACGATAAAACTTTCTATCTTGAATTGTGTCAAATAAATAAGAACTTCGCCTTAAAAAATAAAATAAAACTTGTAATTCCCAAAATTCGTGCGATCAGCAGGAAAATTATTTTATTTATCGATTCCTTTTTGAAGGAAGATCGGGTCAATTAAAGCTTTCGGATTCAAATTTGATCCTTTCTCGCCGTCTGACATTTATGTTTCATGTTATCGAAATGTCAAAATAATGGCCATCTTTATTAATGTTTGCAACGAAGTTGCCACAGTTAAATTTTTTCATAATATAATGATTTTATTATTTATTTAAAACGTATTTTAAAATTGAGCTTCATATGCACATGTGTAGACGTATTTTGCATGCTCATAGCAAATTTCAGTAATCAAGAGGCCCGACTACCGTTTGACAGTTGGCGATGTTGCCACAGTAAAATTTTTTCATAATATAATGTTTTTATAATTTATTTAAAACGTATTTTAAAATCGGGCTTGATACACACATGTGTAGACGTATTTTGAATGCTCACAGCAAATTTCAGTAATTAAATCTAAAAATTAATAGTGTAATCTCGATTCCCGTATCAAGGTAACGGCCTGTAACGGGAAAAGAGATTGTGAATTTAATACCGAATATTAATAGACAAAATTGTATATGTAGATGTAAAACATTTGTAGAAATATGTGTATCAAGCCCAATTTTCAAATTATATTGAAATAAAATCAAGCAGACGATTTATAGAATTATGTAGATATGGCACCGCTGCAAAATAATCAGCTGGTAGACGACCCTCTTAAATATAAAAATTAATTGAGTAATCTGTATTCCCCTATCAAGATAAACGAAATTGAAGGGGCGAGTGGATGAAGGTGACATGTTACAAAAAGTTAATTTCGAGATATCAATGATTTACCAAAATGTTTAGTGAATTTTTTATTGTAAAAGCCACCATCGTATTATTCTGGTATTGTAATTTGAAGGGAAGATCCTTTCTACTGATACTATATGTTTTTTCTTAAATTGTTTCAGTTTCCCAAAATCCAAAAAAATAAGTACATAACACCTTCTTCCTATAAGTGAACGAATAAAGTGGCAGGTTTAATAAACATAAAAATGTGCCATCTTAATACTTTTTATCAAAAATTTTTATTAAACTTGGAAAATGAACATAGTAATAGAAAAAGAAGCAACGTAAAGTACATTGAGTACAATACTGACAAACTTGAATATTCTAACAAAACTTAAGTAACACAAAATTGTACCATACTATTCTCCTGACATTACACATTAAAACGTTTTCCATTTCTTCGATTTTCCAGCTTCATTTACTTCTTGACGAGACAGGAGCTCCTCGTAAAACCACTTATGCTCCTCTTTCACGTATTGAAGTTGGTCACGAAGATTTTGTAGTTTTTCTTGAGACACCTTCCCATATTTTTCTGTTATTCGTGATAACTGAAAATCTGGATTGGTACGGAATTTGGTTTTTAGTAGACAAACCTTTTTGAACGGTGTGTATTCATCGTATGTCTCTTTATACATGTAATAGATCTAAACGGTACTGTTTCGTTGAGCAAATTTTTTTTCTTATGCATAAGACCTAACTGATCCAATAACGTGTCTAGCTGATAAAAATGATTCTCCATATCATTAACGTGACAATTTTGTGCAGAAGCACCCGATAAAATGTCGCGATACTGTTGCGGCGTGAATATTGTTTCATGGCGGCGCAGAACTTTTTCGATTCGCCCAAAGTCCCTATCCGAATCAAGATATGTGTGGCCTATCTCAGGAAACTTATGGTCGATTGTCTTGAAATAATTTTTCAGAATCATTAATTGATATAAAGAGACGATATTTATATTTTTATTCTGGCCTGCACAAGAATCAGACCAGATAATAAGATGATTCTTGTTAGCAACTGTTGGGCAGTTGCTGACAAAATTCCATAAACAACTGGCTATTTCACTACTCCCTCTACTAGCAATATTTTCCGTCCATGTTTGCATAAATGGCCTATCACCTTCTGATGTAATGGCATGAATACCAAAGTTATAAAACCATAACTGCCGTAGATAAAACGCCTTTGATACAGTCAGTTTTGGTAAAGGCATGGTTTGTTCGAGATCCATGGTTAAATAGCAAATCGTTTGTCTTTTCGAGCTAATTCCCTGTCACACCGTTGACGATAAAATGCAGTCTCTGCGTTTTCTTTAAGTTCCGTGTTCGATTTTCCAGATTCGCATACACTGCAAGTGTCACTTCTAGGTTTACTGAAACGATAAATTGAATTTTTTGTTGAAGATATTGGCATATGACGACTTTTTGACACAATACTCCTGCGGTCGTTTTTCAGATACACATTCTTCAAGATACAAGCGATGCATTATGGACATGTTTAAAGTAGGTGACAAATATAGCTTATGAGGATTACAGTTACGCGAATAATGAGAAGATTCTGCAGGAAATCTTTTTATGTGGGCTACGATTTCCTTAATCACTTCATATTTTATTTTATTTGGCCTACTAAAATGGCAACCTCTTCTATCTGCAGAAGGAGCTGATTCACCTTTTATCATTTTTTTGTTTAATTACTTCGATTTTTCGTCGTCCAATCTGGTATAATTTGCAAAATGCAGTTTTGCATACAGCAACTTCTTCTCCTTTTAGCTTAACAGAATATACATATATAGGACTGAGTTTTATGTACTTACTTTAGCATTTTTACGTTTTCTCGCTACATGTCGCATAGCAATGCTTTTGAAAAGCAATGCATTTTTTGCATTTATATCCTTTTTATAGAATTCAGAAAAAAATCGCTGTATATCATTCAATCCAAACTTACTTTTGCATTTTAACCGACAAGTATCACCACACAGTTTTCCGTCATCTGAACTTTTTGAAGGAATTTGTACACCTTTGTATGATACATACATAACTTTCGCCTTTAGCTCTAGCTATTGCTTGCTTATTTTTTTTCCAGTTTTGTTCGCTTCTTATTCTCTTTTTAGAAATTTTTTCTCTGACAGTAAACACTTTCTGCTTCTTTTTTGTCCTGATAGGTTCATTGGTAGGTTCATTTCCATTGACTAATTCATCTTGTGATGTTAGTTGGTTTGTACAATTCGTCGGCTCTTCTTTATCTTTATTGTATTCCTCATGCCGACCATGTGTATATTCTTCTTCACCGTCAATACTATTACTCTCTGAACCTGATCTTGCACTCGGATTGTAGTCATCGCTACTATCCAAATAATCTGAACATGAGTTTGACATTTTATCTGAAAAATTAAAACGTTAACCTAAAATAACAAAACTACATAGTCGTCTTCATTCTTACCTATGAGTGAATAATTTACTGCTGCACTTGTTGAGGGAATTTCGTCAAGGGACACAGGCGTCACAATTACATACCTTCTTTCACAAATGGGACGCTACACAACACTAAACACCATCTAAACACTAAAAACAACTTGTGTAAAATTATGCAAACAAGGCAAATTTTGTCGGTTATATTCAAGTTAAAGGCTACTGCGCATGGTCTGTATGTACATATCACGTTCTTCCTCTAAAGTGTCGTCACCTTTATCACAATTTGAAATGGATGAAAGTGTTATGTGTAGCTCGGCGTACATGACACGTTCTTCCACTAGGAAAGTAGGGTTGATAAGTAACATATCACCTTCATCTTTTGCACCATCGCCTAAATATTGTATTTACGGTTATGAGAGATTGTGACAAGTTGTAGCAACACATAACACGTTCGTCCATCACATGAAACCGATTTTTCAGAAATTGTTACATATCACCTTCATCCACTCGCCCCTTCAATTGTGAAGTTAATATCGAATATTAATGAACAAAATTGTATATATAAGTATAAAATATCTGTAGAAATATGTGTATAAAGACCAATTTTCACATTATACTGAAATAAAATCAAGCAAACGATTTATAGAATTATGTAGATATGGCACCGCTGTAAAATAATCAGCTGGTAGACGACCCTCTAATAGTGCAAATTAATGAAAATTATTTATTTAATTTAATATGAAATTAAAATTAATTATTATTTTATCGCATGAATATATTATCGATCGATTTTTAGCGTTTAAAAAAAGCAATTTTAAATATTTAATTTAAATATTGGCAATATTTTGACGTAAATAAAATTCTGACATGTTTCTGACAATTGACAGCAAAGTTCAAGAGGTTTGTCAGAATTTTTGCTGATATTTTAAATTTTTCTTATTAATTTCTGAACTTTATAAATGATTTATAGCTTTAATCGATATTAATACATTACATCAATAACATTTACTTAATTAATACCCTTAAACTTGTACAAGTCGTACTTATTTTATTCATTAATTAGTCATTATTCCATAAAAGGTAATTGTATAACATGTCGCTCCAAATTACACAAGAAACTTTCGACAATACCGTTCGTGAAAACGTATCCGAATTTGAAATGTCAGTTGAAGAAGCAATAAAAGAGACAATTGAACAATTTAGTGCACAGGTAATGATTTTTTTCAAACTTAGTAACACAATGTCAATCATCAATCGTATAAATGATTGCAGGGTGTTATTTTGACACATATCGTGACCGATTGGATGATGGCATCTTCTGCAAACTCTCTAGAGCTGGTCGATGCTATCCGCCAGTTGAATGAGCTAACGAGCGGTGAATCGATGGACCTACAAGCTCTAATTACGCAATTATCAATTATTAGGGCCGAATGTGATAAAGGATTGAATTATAAAGTCTTGGCAGGTATTTATGCCTTTGTTTGAAACATATTTGTACTAATTTTTAAATTTTTGCAGGAAGAGAGGGTGCTTATAGTGTGATAATGACAGTTTTATGTAACTATGATTCAGACGTTAATATAGTTAAGGAATGTTTAAGTACATTGATTAGTTTAATGACTCAGAATTCAGATCTATTGGACGATAATGGGATACAAGCGATGGTGACGTTATTAGATACGCAAAAAGATTTAGACGTGTTAAAATTAGTACTTATATGGATGAAAGAATGTTGTGTTTTACATGAAATGAACAGGTAAGTATTACAAAATAAAATTATATTGTTTAGATGTAGATTTATGTTCTCTATGTTTAGACAACAAATATTTGCCGCTGATGTATTAAGTCACCTGAAATCCGCACTTCACGATCCTAATTCGGCAGTATTACAAAGTATTAGGCGTGTTACGAGCTTTAGTCTTGGATGACGATCCGAGGCTAGAATTCGACGAGCTCACGAACATGCCAGAGCAATAGCGAGTGATACACTCTGCGCGATTACGAATTTACTCGAGAAATTCAAGCATGATTCTGCTGTTATTAACGATCTTCTATTAACTTTATCAGCTTTGCTCGTCCGTACTGAGTTTTGTAAGAAAGTCGAAGATGCCGGCGGTATCCAGATAATCCATGATGCGATGAATAACTTTCAAGATAACGATAAAATTGTCAAACAATGTTTAAAGGTCTTAAAAGCTCTAGCTGGAAATGACGAGTGCAAAACGCATATTATACAGAGAGGGATTGCTCCAGATATCGTAATGCTAATGCAACAACATCAGAAAACCGCTCAAACTATCATTTTCGGATTGGCTTGCATAGCTGCGTTAAGTCTGAGGAGTCCTGATAATAGTAAGGCTTTGTTCGAGGCCGGAGCGCCTGATATTATAATTCACGTGATGAGAATACATCCTGATAATGAGAGTTTGCAGAAAAATGGTAGCTGGGCTATTCGGAATATGGTTTCGAGAAGTCGTTACCAATCTCAGAAGTTTCTAGAGTTAAATGCCGAGGAGGTTTTGAAAGCGGCAGCAAAGAAATTTAAGAAATCCGAGTATGATATGAAGGCGGCTTTGCGAGATTTAGGTTGCGATGTGGAATTAAGAGAAGAATGGACAGGGAAAGGTGGTAAACTCAACACGCAGGATAAGAAATAACAAATGCCTTGATTGATTGCCTTTTACCCCTAATTCCCTAATTATGTTGATCATTTTTATTAACATTGTGCTTTATGTTTTTGGAACTTTTTACTTATTTATTAATCATTTTATACACTTTATACATATTTAAATGGATAATTTTATATTAAAAGATCGCAGTAAAATATGTCTTGTTTTTTTCTCCAATCTATCACATATACAGAGGCTGGATAACGTCAAAGTGTCCCACCGATCATATCCCAGACATGATCCTCGTAACACTTCATCTACATATTAGAACCCATCATAGTCTGCTGTACACGCAGCAATCATACGTAATCGCATCCCGTGCCATGTTGGCAGTAGATATGACGTCTGCTCGATTTGAAGCTCAGTACATCGACGCTCAAGGCGAATCTGGATTCGTCGGAAATATGCCTTTACTCGGCAACCCACCGATGTCTTGCCACGACCTACAGGTGTACGGCGGTGCTCAGAAGATAGTGGAATCCGCTGCAACTCGCGGCGCGCTCGTAATCCATTAACTAGCAAATGCCACCGTACAGTTCGCGTAGTGAGTACGGCTTCCGTTCCTTCTGGTCAAACAGTACAGAATTGACTTGAAAAAGATAGGGCGCTGATGACAACGGCGCGGTCTACGCTTGTTCGCGGCTGAAGGCGCGTTCGTCTTTGCTCATTCGATTCTCGTTATGACAACGACCCTTTGAGACGGTGCGAGCGAGAGAACGACACAAAGTATGATTACATACTAGTACCAGTTCGCACCACAGTTAGAACGGCCGGTTTCTCCCACCCGTTTCGGTTTCCATGCCGATAGAATGTTGCAGCTGGCGGAGCCGCTCAGTCAAAAAAATGCAGCGATAGAAAAATTCGAAACTCGTAAAAGCTCTTTGAGTATAAAGATTAAACATCTGATATGTATGGGGTTGCTTCGGCCGACTCTAACGTATGGAGCTCTAACCTTGTCCAGTGCAACCATGTCCTAAGTAAAACGTCTGAATGTGTTGCAGAACCAGGTGCTGCGTATGATTGTTTCGGTACCCTGGTTCGTAAGCAATGCACAGATACACAGGGATCTACAACTTTCGACTCTAACGGAGTATGCGCTGGCACTGGCCAGAGGAACGTTGGATAGGACATCTCGGTCGGAGAACCCCTTAATCCAACATCTAGCAGAGCTGGATCCGGGCAGACCTCCTCCGCAAGTGGCGACCTGGCTGTCCTGTAGATAGCGCAATAGCACCAACCTGAACACTTGACAACAGTACCTCCCGTGGCTTGGGAACCACGCACCCCAGCCATAAAAAGGTTAAAAGAACAATCGCTCCAACTTTGGGACAACAGAGGCTCTAAGACTTAAAATGATGCATTGAAATTATGGGCAAATGAAATTTAAAATCGGACCAGGTAAAGTTATAGAGTTGTAAGGGAAGCACACCTTAATAAAAATGTACATTTTATAGTATCCATCATAACGTCATACCGAAATCAATTTGCATTTATTTAAATAGGATGTGGTATTTTTATTTCAAATTTCTAAAACAGCTAATGTTTTAACGTATAACTGTATAAAATATGACCAATTTTAATCAGAAATGAAATCAACAATTTTTTGAAATTGCCGCCAATATTTCAAATTTTGAAGCGTGCAAATATTGTTATTTACCTGACGCATATTTGCGTAAAACGCAAAATTGTAATTGCGCTCTTGTCTAAATGTCACTTGGTAACTGACAAACGTTTAAAATAAATTATTTTAATGTTTAACTTATATAGAATCAATAATTTGGTGTTGAGTGTTTGACTTATTGACCAACTTGCATTAAATCTGCATCGGCAAGTGCAAGTAGACTGCACGATACATCTTCCCTGACTTTTATAAACACAATATTTTAGTCATTTTGTTGCGCAAATAGTATTTGCACTGGTAAATATATTCAAATAGTTATTAGATTTCGTGTAACTTTAAGATAAGCAAATGGCAGAATAGTCATTAGAGAAGTCAAATCTGACAAATGTCAAACAGATTAACATGCGTTACGTAAAATTTCGGTATACTAAGCTTGAAACTTCGAAACCGCGTAATTTAAATAATCAAATGTTACTTAGTTTTTGTTAATGCAAACACAGTTGAATAAAATATTTAATAAGTGATTGTGATGTGTTAGAAATACCGTCTTCTTATAATACAATATAGTGATGCAATATAGTGATTCATTCCGCCGTGACGTCATCATGGATACTATAGAATTTTCATTTTTATTAAAATGTGCTCCTCATCGATTACTATAAGTTTACCTGGTCGGATTTTAAAATTTTTATTTAGATTGGCCGTAATTCTAGTGCATTAAGTGCCCAGCAAACAAAATTCAAATTTCGCGCAATTATTTTTAGTAACTACAACATAATCGTATAAAAAGAACTATTAATCTGAAACAAATTTATAGGTCATTTCATGTTTCAGCGTTGAAGTTACTAAAAATAATTGCGCGAAATTTTAATTTTGTTTGCTGGGTGGCCCACTCTGTACATACATTTCGCACTGTGTACTAATTTTAATTTGTATGTTCTGTTTGTCTGCATCACCGTTTAGATCTTTCGTCCTTTTTTTGTTATTTAATATCTAAGTTATTTATGTATATTTGCAGCCAATTATAATAATTTGTTGTGTCAAACTTGACGACACATTTTTTGCAACAAATTGGCTGGAAATTTTCTAAAAATTTTTGACAAGGCAACTTTTAATGTTTTGGCTTCAGTGTGTTCATTATTTGAAGTTTGCTGCGAATTTAATTTGTTTTAAAATTAAAAATTATACTATTTAAAAAAAAAATTAAATTTAAGTTGTGGCGCTATCTCTGAGTAGATATCTAGAGTTAGATGATTGCAGAATACTGTAATATCTTTTTTTAAGGTTTTTAACTAAACTAAATTGTTTTTCCTAAATACTTGATTATTTCTGTGTAAATAATCGTCGTATCTTGTTTTCTGAGAAATACAAATTTTTCATTACAATATTCCAAAAGGTAATTTTGGAGTTGATTTTGCTGCTGAGACTCTTATAATTTTTCTATGAGTTTTATACAAAGTATACGGAAGAGTAGTTCCAAGTAGTTGTTTTGGAAACGTTGTAGCATGGTTGTAGCCGTCTTCTTTTCTTGTGTCAAAGTCTGTACCTATCTACATCTATTCATTTAAATGCTTCTCGCATGAAAGCCATTTCGATGCAATGCACCAGATTTATTTCCCGCTTGGCAATTTTGGGTACATTTCGCGCATGTCCATAATTATTAAAAAAATAAACCTTTAAAATTTTCGGTAGAAAGACCAATGTAGTAGCGAATCAATTCATCTTAGATCTGTCATGTTTTGTTTTAATCAGAAAAGTCAGAAAATTTAAATGATTTTCTTGTCATAGATTTTTTTTATATGTAAAATTCTTCTTTTCCGGACAATTTTTATGGCACGATAGTGAAATTTCAGTAATCTATTAACTATGACCGGAAAAATCGGTAAGTACATTTCACGACGATATCTTACGTCATACAGTATCATAACTAATCTAATATTAATTTGTAGGACCTGGTCCGGGCGCGTACCTGCTCCCTAGCACCGTCGGCTACGATAAACATGATTTTACACGTTACCGAAACCCGCAGTTTACGATGGCGGCGAAATTGCCGTACATCGATAAAAGAATCGGTCCCGGTCCCGCTCACGACGTCGGACGTTTCACCAAATACGGAAAGATCTCGCCGCCGATGTATAGCATGTCATCAAGGCCGAGAGATCTTAGTAAGTGATCGATACCGTTTAATATTATCAGTAATTTTCTAGAAGGAAAATCAATTATATTAAATAATAAATACACTGGAACCTCGCTTATCTCCGCACTCATATCCACCATCATTCATATCCGCACTATAGCGCTCATTTATATCCGCTCGGCATCCACCACCCGATAGCGCACATATTCACATGAGCCAATCAGTGCGTAGCACGGCCTTTCCTCTCCGCTAACGGGATAAGAGTGGGGACGGATGTAAGTGAATGTTTAGGTTTCCCGACCGCGGATATAGACGAGGTTCAAGTATACTTAAATTTCACACTATAAACTGGTTAGTTTGTCAATTTTGTTTAAATTTTAGCGTTTATGGTTTGCTATCTAAATACGTGACAGTTTGTTTAAATTATCACCGCGGTACCAACTTACGTAAAAACAGATAAAGGCTGCGTTCTGTTATTCACTGCAAGTGTTGGGAGTACTGCGAAGATCGTTCCGATATAACTGACAAAGTAGAATCAAAAACTTACGACATCATTGATTTCATTAATAATAATAACACTATACATAATCTACTTCAACAACTCCAAACAGGCGTATTTAAAACCATAAAACGGAACACTTTTTTCCAACGCACTTATACTACGTCATATACAAAGCACTTGCAGTGAATAACGGAACGCAGCTTATGCGATTGTGTAACACATTATAGGTGCATTCAGCAGAAATAAACTGTTGCTAACTTATCTCGTGGATGCGTATGCTTACATCTGCTTACATCGATAGATTTTGAAAGCAACCGGCCATTTTAAGCCAGTTTTACATTATTCTATTTTGTTTGAGAATATTTATAATAGATGTAAACTGAGCCACAAAATAAATTTTTAGAGTATGCCATAAATTAATTCAGATACGTTTTAGATTGACATTAGATTAGACATGTCCTACTCAATTTGACGTTTCCTATTCCACTGACACTTATCAAGCTAACCTAACATTCAAGTATACACGAAAAAATTGAATTAATTTCACGGGGAAGACGACTATTCAAAGTAGTGGTTGTTGAAATGTGTAATAAATAATGATTTGTTGTAAACTACAGTTTCTTCTGGGTGCTTTCTGTTTTAAAACTGGAAAAAAATACCGAAAAATAAAATTTGAAAACTAACCTCACCTCAATCACCTGTGATATCCTTAGCGGGATGTGGGTAGGTGTTTTTAAATTGAACTCATCACTTTTATAAAATATAGAAAACCTTAAACTTTATTTAAGTTATCAATTGAGACCCTCCGTACATGTGTCTTTTACAGAGGTTACACTTAAAACTAATACAAAAAAAATAGAAAAATACTATTACTATACGCTGCGGACATACGGACATTCGTCAGCGAAAATATGATCTAATACATCCGCAATTCATTTACCTACAAGGTGTAATAACCTGTGTGTCTTTGATATGTGATGACAACACTTATTTTACACGTGCAATGCATTTATGTAGACCAAGAAATGATACAATAAAGAAAAAAATAGTATTACTGTTTTAACAATTTTGTAACGGAAATGATTTATACGCATCATATTACACCTTCCCGGTTAATGAAAAAAAAAATTTTGATTTGATTAAAATAAAAATTTTACAATTAATATTAAACTAATTCCTAATAACACTTATACATATGTTGATATGCTATTCGGCTATAATTATGTGTGCACACTATATTAACATGTATACATATATTTGACAAATTTTTAATTAACTATAATATTTTTTAACTCTATTTTTGTGTACTAGCACAATTTTACCATTTATTTTTAATTTTATATTTGGCGCCTCATCTTTTATTACTTTATAGGGCCCTTCATATAAAGGATCTAGCTTAGTGCCAGTCTCTTTCCTTAATAATACTTTGTCGTTAAATTTATAATTAACACTACAACTTTTTTTATCAATTACTTCTTTTCTTTTGATCTTTGATTCCATTAAGTTATTTTTTATATCTTTCCATGCAGTTTGTAATCGAAATTTTAATTCGTTAATATAACTCTCAAAATTATATATTGGATCAACGTTTTCTAATATATTACTAGGCAAGATACCTTTCTTTCCAAACACTAGTTCGTATGGAGTGTATTTTGTGATGGAATGTACCGTATTGTTGAACGTGAAACACCAAAAAGGTACCCACGCTGCCCACGTATCGGGATATTTAGCTGTGTGAATACGTAGGAAAGACCCTAGATTTTTATGGGTGTTTTCTAAGGAACCTAAAGTCTGATGATGATAGGCGGTTGATGTAAGTTGATTAATTCCCAGAAGTTTAGCAGATTCTTTAAATACCTTTGCTAAAAATTCGGTGCCTTGATCCGTAACAATTTCCTTCGGAATACCAAACCTTAAAATAAAATTGTTGACAAAGGCTCTTGCTACGGTTTCAGCGTCCTTATTTTTAATAGGATAAGCTTCTACAAATTTTGTGAGATCGCATTGTAGCGTTAATATATACCTAAAATCTTCATCATCTTGATTCAGAGGTCCAACAAGATCTAAAAAAATTTTTTGAAATGCAGACGACGCAGTAGTAGTAACAGTCAACGGTTCGACAGGATGTCTTGAATGTTTATATCTTTGACAGTCGTCGCATTTTGTTACGAATTTAGAAACATCATCTTTTAAATTGTCCCAGACGTAATACCGTTTAATATTGTTATACATCCTATTAGTTCCTGCGTGTCCTCCGGTTGGAAGTAAATGGAAATCATTTAATATCAATTGACGAGTTTGCTTACAGTTTATTCTCTTTACTTTATTTATTACGCATATTTTAATCCAGAAGTCTTTAAGCATACTAGGCTTTTTAGACAAGCGCGCTATTAACATTTTGTTCTCTTCACCTTTCATTATGCATAATTGTGGAATTCCATATTCTTTGCATATATCCTGTAAGTATCTCAAATCTGCTTCTAGGGCATGATCTGATAGATTTCTTACCTTAATATAAATTATTTGCGATTTTACGTCATATACTATATTTCCCGTTTTTACTATATTTGCATTATTTCTTTTATTTAAATGATTTTCATTTAACTGCCTAAGTTCTACGGAATCTATAGGTCGTTTTAGTAGTTCTACAATTCTCGGTTGGCCAGTCCGATCGTTGTTTTCATTACTAAAGTTTTCCTGTGATTCAGAATGACTATTTAATTGTTGTTTTCCCATAGACCTAGTGATGGCAAAAATATTACTTGACATTTCTTTAAGATCATTGGAGTCTATTTTTACTCTAGATAATGCATCAGCTACTGCATTGTCGTTTCCTTTCACATAGTGAATAGTAAAATCATATTCTTCTAATATTAATCTAAATTTCGTTAATCGTGATGAAGGATTATTCATACCGAATAAATATATCAAAGGGCGATGGTCTGTATAGATCTCGAATTTACGTCCATATAAATATGGTCTGAAATGATTTACTGCCCACGTTATACTTAAAAGTTCTTTATGTGTTATGGGATATTTAATTTCTGCAGGATTAAGAGCTCTGCTCGCATATGCAATTGGTTTATTATTAGAATTTGAAAGTACCGCACCAATCGCGTAACCTGAAGCATCTGTTGTTAATTTAAAAGTGTTTGATGGTGAAAAATCCGGATATTCTAGAACAGGTGGATTTATTAGAGCTTCTTTAAGTTCATCGAAAGACTTTTGACAGTTTTCATCCCACTTAAAAACAACTGACTTCCTAGACAATTTGTTTAAAGGATAAGCAATTTTTGCGAAATTTGGAATAAATTTACGATAATAATTAATGAATGCAACAAATTTCTTACACTCGTTTGCATTTTTGGGAATTGGATAATTTAAAACAGCAGCAATTTTACTTTTATCGGGAAAAACACCAGATGAACTAATTTCGTGTCCTAGATAAAGTAAACGATCTTTAAGAAACTGGCATTTAGCTGGATTTAATTTTAGATTAACTTGCCGAAGTCGGTTCATTACTTTTACTAAATTTTTATTATGATTTTGTAGGTTATTGCCAAATACAATTAAATCGTCAAGGTAGACAAAACAGGATTCGTAGTTTAAGCCTGACATAGCTATCGTCATGACTCTTGAAAACGCACTCGGGCTTGTCTTCAGTCCCATTGGTAATCTGGTCATTTGATATTGTGATTTACCTGTAGTAAAAGCTGTATATTTTCTGCAAGAAGGATCTAACTCAACCTGATAGTATCCCTGGGAAAGATCTAAATGAGAAAAATAAAATGCCCCTGACAGCGAATCTAAAATCTCTGTAATATTTGGCAGAGGGAAACGATCATCTTCTAATTGTTTATTTACCAAACGATAGTCAATTACCACCCTTGACCGGGAGCTGCCGGAAGTGCCTTTTTTTGGTACAAGTAGTAGTGGTGAAGACCAATTTGACTTAGTTTCTTCTATAATGCCGTCTGCTAGCATTTTCGACACTTGTCTATCTATCTCGTTTTTTTGACTATGCGGTAGTCTATAAGGTTTTACGTATACTGGGCGTACATCTTTCTTTAATGTTATTGTTTCCTTAATGATGTTCGTTACGGTAACTGGGTCATTTTCTAATAAGAAAATATCAGCATACTTTGCACATATTCTGTGGATTGAATTTCTTTCTTCTTTATTTAAATTCCCTACATTTATTAAATCTAATACTTTATTTACCCTATCTAACGATAATTCATTTTTATCAAATTTATATGACTCAAAGTCAGTTAACTTTTGTGTAACAGGTCTAAAATTTTTAATTTTTATTTCTTCATCTTTTGTATTTAAAATTCGTACAGGGATAATGTGTGACACTGGGCGTGCAATAATACCTGCCGTGAAAACGCCTTCAGTTATTTCGCTTGATAAAACAACACAATCGCATTCATCATCTACCCAAAAATATTTAACAATTTCGCACCGGGGTGGAATAATTGTACATGCATTGAAATTAGATTCTAGTGGTAGTATAAGTTGTTGTTTATTAATCCGAAACGAAAGCGAAGAATTTCGAAAATCTATAATAGCATTATATTTTGAAAAGAAGTCAGAACCCAAAATTCCGTGTATTTCATGCCTTATATCATCCATAACTAAGAAATTGTGATTTATTTCAATATGCTCTACATTTAAAGTAATATTAGTTTCCCCAATAGTTTTTGTGGAACCCGAAATACCGTTGAGTGTCATCTTTTTATTTTTATTAATACATTCGTTTCCTGTTAATGATTTTGAAAAAAGAATACTGACTGAAGCTCCTGTGTCTAAAAGAAATAGTAATTTAGTGTTTCCGTAATTGAACCGTATGCAATTCATACCATTCATACTTAAAGTAATAATTTTATTGGGTATGCTCTGATTGTTCACGAAAAAACCGATTTTCTTCTCGCGGTTTTTCTTCGGTCGCGGCGTAAACTGCCTGGCCGCGCGTCGTCCCCCGTCCTCGGTCATTTCCTCGAGTTCGACCCGATCTTACGTTAGTTCGTCCGCGATTAGAAATTGCATGATAATTTGTATTGCGGTTTGAGATATCTGAATTATTAGAAGGGTTTCTAAAATTATTTCGAGAACAATTATTACCTCGATAATTGCGAGATGATGATGAAAACATTCGATTTCTTGTTGTATGATGATTATTTGTAAAACCTCGGTTAACCTGTCCGCATTTGTTATGGAAATAAAAAACATTCGATGAAGAAGGTTTATTCCGTTCTTCATCGAGGGCTACAGCTATAGCATCTTTCAAACTTCCTACATTTCTAGCTTTTAAAATTGTCCTCATCTCATGGTTTTTAACACCATTACAAAAAGAGTTGATCGCTATTTTTTCATTTACTGGGCGTAAAGTTGTTAACAATGTTTGATCATTACCGGCCTGTGCCAGTGTCAGATCACTTAGTAATTGGTCTATTTCGTTTCCAAATTGACTTATTGATTTTTCATGCTGTCGTGCTTGGTGTAATTGATTGAAAAGAGTAGTAGCAGATTTTTTAGATATGAAATTATCTTGGATATCTTTAACTAAATCTTTAATCGAATCGTACTCCTTCTTTAATCTAATTTTCGCATTCTCAGAGAGGCGAGTTTTCAAAACATAGTTAACTAAATGTTTCTTATCATCATTCTTTAATAGGCTTTCATAAAAAAGTATCGAGTCTACTAGTTTTTTTGTCGTGTCTTCATTTCCATCCATAGATGGCAATAAAGACCCCGCTGTTTTTAAACTAAAGGATTCCATGTTTGAATGCGATTCTAGCCTATCTTTTAGAATATTATTTGTGTCATTAATAAGACTTTCTATTTGCTTAACATAAATTTTAATTTCATTAGTTAAATGTAAATTACTTATATCTAAACTAGCTTGTGTTCTTAAACTATTGGATGCCGTTACAAACTGCTTTAATTCTATAAGTTTCTTTTGTGTTAATTCTAAATTTTTCCTACGCTCTTGGTTGTCTTTAGTAATATTGGTTCTAAATACCTTTATGTCCTCGTATAATGCCTTAAAATCTTCTAACACTCCCATTTACGTATAAGTCTTCTGTTGATTAACATTGTTACTAGCTTTGAAACTTAGGTAACTGCACTAAACACTGGTCTTCGCATTCATTCCGAGGGCTATAAGTTCATGACTCTTGCTTATTTCTCTTCTTATGTGCTTCTTTGTAGAATTTCTGCAGCGTCGCCATAAAAAATATCCTACTGCTCCTAGACCCATGACGAAAAGTAAGAGACCGATAACCTCCCATATGGTCAATTTTATTTGGTGTAACCCTGTAGTTTCACCACTGTTTCCTGTTTGAGCTATTATTATCTCCTCCTCTTTCTTCGATTGATTTGTACCCATGGTTCTACTGTTTCTTGAAATTGCTTATTTTCTTATCTTTTACCCAAAAAGAAAAATTCGTTTTTTCGGCAGGATCGCCATGTGATATCCTTAGCGGGATGTGGGTAGGTGTTTTTAAATTGAACTCATCACTTTTATAAAATATAGAAAACCTTAAACTTTATTTAAGTTATCAATTGAGACCCTCCGTACATGTGTCTTTTACAGAGGTTACACTTAAAACTAATACAAAAAAAATAGAAAAATACTATTACTATACGCTGCGGACATACGGACATTCGTCAGCGAAAATATGATCTAATACATCCGCAATTCATTTACCTACAAGGTGTAATAACCTGTGTGTCTTTGATATGTGATGACAACACTTATTTTACACGTGCAATGCATTTATGTAGACCAAGAAATGATACAATAAAGAAAAAAAATAGTATTACTGTTTTAACAATTTTGTAACGGAAATGATTTATACGCATCATATTACACACCTATCTACCACTTTCAACTTGTCAATTTGACATGTGATTGTATTGAGATAGAATAAGTAGGGAGACGCTATCACGTGGCTAAAACGGCGCAGGTCGGCCATATTGGTACACCATTTTACGTCAAATACGTAGATTCTAGAATAGTGTATAGTCATGTATGGTTGTATTATCTGATTATTTCAGTTCTTCAGTTATATTATATAGCAAACTACTACAAGACAGAATGGTTCCTTGTGCTCTACCTAGTTGCAAGAGTAGAAACAGCGTTAACAAGAAGAATTTTTTCCTAATAATAAACATCGATCACGACACATTTTGTTATATAAAAATCGTCGAAAAATACCGGGCGCGAGCGAGCGAGCGAACGACAAATTTTCGTTCGCGTGGATGTGTTTTCGAAAACGCGATAAGACTCCACCCACACAATTAGTCATTACGTTTTTCAATGTCTGTGAAGAAGTGAGTTGGGCGTTTGTAGGTACTGTTTACATTTCGTGACATTTCAATAACCTCCTAACTCCTTCTAACCTAATTGCAAATATATATTCGTACGGTTCTTATCGTAGAGAAAAAATGCAAATGTATATGGTTGTCAAATTCAGGTAAAATTGAAAAACCCGGTGATTGCGGTAAAATATTTTTATTTTATTCCTAGACGTGTTAGCATCTCTAGTTGGTCACAGAATGTTATATAGAAAAATGTCTCAAAGTGAAGATTTTGTTGAGTTATTAGTTGTCTTCCATTATCCGTTCCAATATCCGTTTGTATCATTTCAGTTGTGACGTCATGTTAGATCATTTCTTTTAGTGGGATTATTTTGATACAAACTGATATTTGTTGCTCTTGGTCCCCCCTTGCCGATCAGGCATCACCTTAGAAGGTAGAGATTTTTAATCAGATAGGTGAAGGGGATACGATTATCAACCATTTTTATTTTTTCGGTGTTATTTTCACGTTGGTTAGCGTATTTATATTAGTATTTACCTCTAGAATTTTATATTTTATATATTTCAACCAAAAAAACTTGCGTACTTAGTTGTTCTTTTATATAATACATGTAGTGTGATCTACAATTTCGTAAAATGTATGAAATAATTAAAGCAAATAAACATAGATCTAATACAAACTAAACAACTCATAACTTTACTACTATCCCCACTTTAAAATTTGAAAAAAGTGCGGCATTCTCATTGGTAGTGGCGTGCGAAATTTCGCCTGAATCGCTTCCCAGGCAATTCAAATCAGTCGCGTGCGATTTCGTCGCGCCAAAAGTAATACCGTCTCTGATTGGTTGAATGAGCTCGTCGCTCGTTCGCTCGCCCTTTCGAAAACCTACCTTTCACTTGCAAATAAAACGATATGCTTATTAGTAAGGAAACTGAAGTGAGATGAGAATTGTGGCAAATCGAAAGCAGCTTATATATGATTGCAACAAATGTTTACTTTGGCGACACTGAAAAATTGACTGCCTGGTTATTCGTTGTATAAATTTATTGAATAATTTGTATAAAATAAATAACTTTAACAAGTTCTTTATTTTGCATTTGCACAATATTTGTATAGACATTTACAATAGGTTCATTTTATGTGCATACAATCTTAATAATAGCAGTCGATGCATTTCTAAAAGAGTTAGGTTATAGTTATGATTTTGTTTGAAGCCAATTTTTGTATGCTGTCTTGTGAAACATATATACGCTGTCTGCTAAAAAGCTTGCACGTCAAGCCACCTTAAGGGTCATATATTTTTTTTGACGTATATGTCATTAGAAATCTGTCAAAATCGCGTGCTCAAGCATCGACACAACCTCAAGCACGGACTATAAATATGACCCTAAGCGCAAACGAAACTTGTATAGGTCGTGACAGTTGCGCTTAAGTCAGACAAGATGGGTAAAAGTATGACGTTGCAGCACTCAGCTGTGATTGGCACGCTGATGTAAGAAGCGGATCTAATGGCTCATGCATTGGGGAAGGGCGGTATATAAGCCGAGAGCGCTCATTCACGCTTGTTATATTGTTACATTAACAATAGATCACTGCCACGGCATTCTGGTCTGGTTCAATTCTAAATGATAACAACAACATGTCAAAGTAGAAATATATGTACATATACACCTAACCTAACATTTATTAGGGGAATATTAGGGTGTCCCAAAAATACACCGACAAACTTTCAGGTGTGATAGAGGACATCAAAACAAACATTTTTGTTTAATAAACATATGTACGCAAATAAGTCGTTTTCGTGTAAAAAAAGGAAAAATGTTAAAAAATTTAGACAAGTAGCATTTTTGAACAACGAATTGTTTCTTGGCGTAAACATAATACGGACATCGAACTATGTTTATTTAGCACAGTAGTGGTACCGTTACTTACTTCGTCCGGCAAACGAAGATTCACGATTAAAATATACAGTGTGTACCGTTAAATAAAACACAATTTTGGTTAGGTACTTGCTTATGGAACGGTTCATCGAACGACTCATTTGTGGATAAACGTTCATTAACCAAAAAATGTTTGTTTCAATGTCCTCTACCATCTCTCAAAGTTTGTCGGTATGTTTCGTATGTTTGTATTCGATCGACAAACTGTCAGGACCAAATTTATGTTAGAAAATGAGTTTAAATATCTTGATAAGCATTGGTTAAAAACGTTTCGGTTGGGAGAAATTTACTAATATACACAGCTTGTCAGGATCGTAAAAATCCATTGCATTGATAGGTGAAGGTGCGTCAAAAAGTTCGTGTAAGCTTCGCCTGTTGAGTAATAGTTTACTATTCTATTACTACTGCTATTGATGACATCTTCGAAAGTATACATAACTCACGTAGTGATAGTTGTTTAAGTTTTTGAAATTTTATTTTCGGGACACGTGTTTCAAAGGTCCACAAATCATCGAAACACGTGTTCCGAATAAATTAAACGTTACAGCGTTTGTTATCTGTATCTTGTAGATTACATTTAGGACACTATTAGTTTTGAAATTAAAGTTGATGATTAACGAGATATCCATCGCTTTTTTCTTAACGACTGCCATAAAATCCAATATGTCATTTGTCTTTAGACATCCGTTTTTTCT